>JAACJT020000086.1:10202130-10218475 GCA_009936485.2 Gymnarchus niloticus | reverse complement strand
GACCGTCCCCCCCCCCCCCGTCACCCCCTCCCTCCATCTCAGCCTCCATCTCTCTCCATGTCTGTCTTAGCCCAATTGCTGCAGCTCAGATCTTGTTTCCTGACAGTCAGACAAGATAAACAGAGAAGTCGAGAGAAGGTCACGGGGGACAAACAGAGAAGGAGCGAATGAGCAGAGTGCTGATTTATTATTGTTTTCTCGAGTATTTTATGCACTCATGTAGCAGTCTGGGGGGGTGTAAATAAGAGGAAAGGTGGAACACAGAGGAGGACAGCTGGGCTAATGATGTATTGATTTGGTGTGGCCTTAGGATGTCAAGCTGGGGCTGGATGCGGCTCGGATTTCTCCTTCCACCAAGAGCTTTTCAGAACTGACGGCTGTTTTCTGGAGGCCACCGTTCTGCCAGCCTGCCTCCCAGGGCCTCCGTGCTCGGGGAAGTTTAGCCTCACAGTGCCAACCAAAGCAGAAAACGCACCCTTTCATCAAGCCGCCAAATTGCCAAGCACGTGTCGCACGCACTGCTGTGTAAATCACTGCGTTTTGTTACGCGGTTCATTTTCACTTCTGTGCATGTTTGTGTCTCACATCTGTTTCCTGTACCCATTTGGAATTGCTGTAGGAAAACACCCTACATTATCCACGCTGCATCTGCCGTTTCCTCCGTGACAGAAAACGCCCTACAGTAGTAAACGACTCACCCAGAGGAGAAGTTAATCAGACAGGTCCTTTCCCTTAAGCACCTTCGGCACACAAATCCTCTTTTTTTTTGCATGCTTTTGAACGTATAAATTCTTTCCAATCTTTTAGCAAAACTCCGGCAAATACCTCCTCATATACAAATCTTTTCACAACACATGCCAAAGTGGAGTTGGCACAATGAAGAACTGCATCAGCTCAGCTGGAAGACAGTTTCTTTAACCTCTTCTGACAATGCAAATCTTGCCTTTGTAATGAAGTTAAAATAGTCTATGTTTGTCTCTGGGTTAAATTCAGAAATAATATGTCCGTCATCTAAAACGCATATGACTGGGCCCGCTGACTCCTTCAGACTCCTGCTGACCTCGGCTTTCTCTGGCCATCAATCTGCGTTTCTCTCAATGGGTCCACCTCCAGGATGTAGTGTGAGTTACCGCACACCCTGAGGCCCGTCTCAGGACAACGACAAGCTCTGCATTTCAGTAGTGCATGGCGTTACTGTCATTTATGATTCAGAATAAGTATTACACGCATACACGGCAATGCATTCGTATTTATAGAATATATTCAGAAAATATTATCGGACAGCAGCATGAAAACACATCATGATTTTCTGCTTCTCATTCTAATGTTTTAGGGGCTGAAATTGCCCATATTGAGCTTTCAGTAAATGAGTACACACAGTCCAACGCACATGAAGGACAGTGTAGCGGACTCACGTGGTAAAGTGACCTTCACACGTAAACCGTGTGCAGATTTCGTGTGTGTTTGCGCCAACTCTGGTTCATTCAGAGCTGAAGGTCACCTTACCTTCCTACCTTGACCTGAGCTCTACTACTTTGTATGGTACCTATGTGTGACAAATGGCCATCGACAGAGAGATTCAGCTCCTCGCCTGGATTTCCGGATTTAAGCCCTCAGATTGCTATATTTGGACTTGCTCAGTGAGAGAGCTGTATTATAGTGTGAGTTCCAGCCAACTGACAGACGACTGACGACTCTGCTATGCTGGGCTGCTGGCAGACTGATTAGGTTCCAGGCCAAACGGATTAACATGACGGACTTCCTTGTTCCGCTGAAAGTCGGGTCAAGTCAATTTAGGGCAGCAGTTTAAGGTGTCGAAGCGAAGCGCGGGACGGGTGCAGTGATTGGTGGCCTGGAGTACGGATCATTACTTCATTTGGCCAAGGAAACGCTCCTGATGGGTGTCTTGAACATGCATTAATTCTACATAAACTTTCTGTTTGTTAAAATGATTATGCTCAATGCTGAAAGTGTGATATGGATTTTATAATAATTTACTGTGTGTACACAGAGCTCCTTTCGGTATTACTGCTGCTTCCCCCAAGACGAGGCTCTGGAGGTTTAGACTGCCGTAGATGTCTGCGGGTGACATGTGGCGTCCAGTCCTAGGCACACCTGGCCTTAGGCTGAAAGTGGCAACCCTGATGAAATTAAAAATTGAAAAGAGGTGGACGGTAACCATGTTTACAAAAAAGGGATGCGATCGACCGTAAAGGACCTAATAATCAAGGTCATTTTTTTTCATGTCACATGGTTTATCATATTATAACCCTACGTGCTTATATAACAACTTCACCAGACATCTGTTTCCCAGCCTGAAGGTAAGGACCCCAATCACACCAACAACAGGAGCCTTGCTGCTTGGAATCACCATGTGATCCTCGGAGATCACCATAGTGCGGGGGACATCCCGTACGGCAGAATACACTGCAGCACCTTTTAGGCTCTGCTGTCACCCCAGGCTCAGTGTCTCTGTCCATCTCACCAATAACTTCATCCTCTCCTTGTCTCCTTTCTATCTTCCCCCAACGTAAAATGCCAACAACCGCATGAGCTCACTGGGATTCTAATTAAGAGGATTTAGTCCAAGAGAAAATTCAATCTCTCTCATATCCTCTGTTCCCCTCTCCTTCTATCTCCTTGTTGTCTCTGTTCTTTATATCCCCTTTGTCCCTGGCCGGTTTCTTCCTCTCTGTCAGAACGTATTGTATCTCTCTGTGTGTTATCTCCCAGTTAGCCTAGAAAAGGAATTCAATTCTTGGGCGGTATTTCAGAACTTAGGAACACGGCCACGTCAAACAGCAAGGCAGTAACCTCTGAGCAGCTATGAAGATCTGCAAAAACGGAAGCAGGACACAAGCAGAGGATTTTTAATACACACCCCATTGCCATATTCTTATCTTCCTTGTCTCTATCTAGTTTTTGTGTCTGGACTGCGGTGACAATGTGACTGCAGTCCTGCCCTTTCTAGTCGAAGCCGAGACTCCAGGTTTAGCCTCTCCTTTAATTCCCTTTTCTATCCTTTTACTCACCTTCCTTGCTTTTCTTTTCATGCAGCTACATCGAGGTTGCAGCCTTGTAGGCTTTTGGCTGGTTTTCTGTTTCTAATTTTTCTGATGATTAGAACACCAGAAACAATTACGTCTCCAAAGGGTACACATGGCTGAACTAATAGCAAGAATCTCTCAGACAAATCACCCACTCTCATGCCCTCTCCCTGATCCTCAGCCTGGCATTCTACCATTTGGCCTCCTCCTTTGTCCAGAAATAACATGGAATGCAGCTACCGTGCGGCTGCCAGGGGTCGGCCGGTGCAGCTTCAATGCTGCATTGATATCACCTGTACTCCAGGACCGTCCACAGGTTCGAGAGGCTGGCGTCTGAACCTGAAGCCTTCTGATAACAAGCCACAGTTCCTGGCAACGTGTGAAAAGATGAAGCCTTACGTTACTGTTCTGTACGTTAGTAGTCGATCCAGCTTCATCCTGCTAACCTGCCGATCCAGCTTCATCCTGCTAACCTGCCGATCCAGCTTCATCCTGCTAACCTGCCGATCCAGCTTCATCCTGTTAACCTGCCGATCCAGCTTCACCATTAAAGCTTGGAAGAAGCGGGAGAGGAACAAAAGAGGATGCCGATAACAATGATACGGTCACAGCACCAAGGAGTATGTCTTGCATGAAGAACGTAACCGTAGTCCTAACGTAAATCACAACCCTAAACCCAAGCCTAACACTAATCGATGGCCTGTGCATCTTGTCTTCCAATTTTAGGACTTAGTGCAGAGCAATAAGTTTAGCCGAATATCTGGGGCTTGGACAGACAGATCCCACATAAACTAGCAGGGCCAAGAACGACTCAATAATTAGTCTAGAATTTGCAACCATCGGCCGAAGTCTATGGAGAGGACACAGTCAAATATGACACAGCTTCTTTTTACAGATATGACCGAAAATGTGCTGGAGCAGCCTGCAGGAAAGTCTGCATGGTGTAGGAGAAACTCTGGGAAACCAGAGCAGAAATTTGTTGCTAAAGAGGAAAGTTGGCAGTTGTATTTATTAATGGCCTCTTTTTTCTGGGCAAGGCAGATAATAAATATCTCCTCAGAGGGACACTAAGTGGTGCCTTAATATGTAAAAATATTCTGCAGATTGAAGTGTAAGGCTGTATGTAACAGACATTCTCCACTGAGCTAGTAAAAGATGTCGCCATCGTATAAATTCCTGTCATCACCGCTTTAAGGCTTCTGTATTTTATTCATGGAATTATTTATCTTCCTTACCTTGACTGTGTCCGGTCTCGGCCCAGGTGTGTCTGCTCAATTTAAACTCAAGATTCTCGTGTTCTTGACGCTCTCCACTGAGTCTGCGAACTGCTCAAAGCTTGTTCTTCTGTATTGATGATAGGCTTCAGTCTTGGCCTTTCTATCGGCTCTCTCTGAGCATTCTGTAGCCACCCTCTACTACAGGATCCATAATAATTCTCACACTCTGCTTTCTGGAGAAATCTGCTCTTACTCCTCTCTCATAAGGTTGTTCTTGTTGTCTCTTATTTAGATCTCACTTTGCTGTACCGGCCTGTGGCCCAGATCCAGCCTAGAAGATGTTGAAATTTGTTCCGTCAGATGATTATGATTTAGTGAATATCTTTGCCCCCCACAAATGAACCACTTAAGTGAAGACCTCCTGGTGAGTGGTCCTCAGGTTATTTGAGTTTGAGACCCCTGCTTTACAATATATGTATTTTGTCCCATAATTCAACCCAATAAGACTTCGTTTGAAGCAAGTCTGCCACATAGCCCCATTCCTTCATAATAATCATCCACCTTTATTACTTTCTTGCTTGCTCCATTACTTTTAAGCAGGACCGTAATTTATGGTCGGTTCTTTAATCTTTAATGTCCCATCCCTCACTTCCTGAAGTTCCTGAGAACACTTCTTCTCACCTGTTTGATCCACATTTTACTTCTCTTACAATAATGCCACTCAATTTGCCTCCTCAATTTTACTCCTAGTTATACAGCAATGCTTAAAATGAAGGCTGCCAGCACTCTAAAATCAGTGGGTATTGAGTGTGACAGCACACATCTCTCCCTCTGCGGAACTGCAGGTGAGTTCCATTGATCTCCAGAGACATCTCAGTTATTTCTAAGACTATTGATCCATTCCCTCACTGCAAAATACTCATTTACTGGGAGACAGCCCTCTAAATAAAATTCATTCAAGCTCACGATGCACACAAAGGCTCACGTACTGCTATAGGGTGAGAGTCGTCACACACGTGCACAAAACGTGTATACACCATTCAGCCTTTGCTCACTTAAGAATCTGCACCAGACTGGGAGTTCGAGTCAAGCCTCTCATTTACGATTCCAGCCGCCCTCTGAGCAGTAAATAAATAATGAGCACATTGTTAAAATTCTCCTTGTATACGATATCTCTTCTCCTGTACATTTTTATTCTCTACTCTTGGAAAAAAAAGATAATGTCTGTTCAAATTGAACTAAGCTGTAGCGGCGAAGGAAAATACTCCGATTCAGGCAAAGCTTTTAATGCCAACGCGCCCACTGCAAACTGGCGCCAAATGGGCGTAAATAACGTCACAACGCGTCCTGCTCTCTGTCTGTTTAATTTCCAGCACGTACACAGATTCTCAATTACGATTTTCTGAGAGAAGAGAGGCTAAAGATCTAAGTCATTTCACTGCCCCCTCCTCCGCTGGAGTCTCTCTGGATTTTTTTTTATGTTGGCACGTCATGGTGAAAAGCCCGCTGTCACCCTCCAAGGTCAGTTCTGTGTTCCGGCTGCACAGAGGCTGTGAGGCCCTCCCTCATTGGTACAAATCTTTGATGCCAGGTTTACCGCTGGATTCTGCTGTATCAGAGGGGACAGACTGCGTTATTCAGAGATTCCCCTCGTTACGTTTATTTACCTTTCACCCAAACACAGCCGTACCTACACGTGTCCGATGCCTTTCTTAAGATGTTCTTGGCGGAACCGTCATTTTTAAACGCCATTATTCAAATTCCACCGAGTCTTTTTTTAGAATTTTGGTTGCTCAGCTCCTTCAAGCTTCGAACGGCGTCTTTGGGCATGTCCAGACATGCACGTTGGGCCTCATGACAGTGTTGAGGCTTGCCTTTCAGTGTGTGTGCCGCTCCAAAGCACGTCCAGAACGTGTGTGATCTTCCGCAGGTCTCGGCGGGCGCGGTCGCTAGTCTCCGGCTCACTGCGAGAGTGCCGATTTGGTCATAAGCCAATTGAGTCAGCCACTGATGCCATGTAATCCGGTTACCCACGGCATCCCGCTGGGGGGTCACGTGCGTCCTGAGCCGGCCTTCTGCGTTTCATCTCGCGCACCAGGGCGTTCGAACAAACGGCCGCGGTGGTATTTGAGCAGACTGCTCGTGCCATGACGATGCCTCTCTCTCTCTTAACGTTGATTACGAGAGAGAGGGTAGCGATGAGCCGAAGACTCACGTATGATTTTCTTTACAAGGTTAAAATCCCCTTAATGTACTAAATCTGTTTCTGTTCCGTTTCGCAGATGTCAGCTAATGACTCAGTTTACAAAAACTATTGTTCGAGAAAAATTTAGAAGCAGTTTATGTTAACAAAGCAGAGTGAGTGTGGTGTTACGACGCAGTGTTCACGAGTCCACCGGACCACGAGCACTGCGAGGAGCAGCGTGAGACTCAGGCCAGTCCGTTTCGAAAGACCCCATGGCTCGTCCAGCAGCTCTAGAAAATACGACTAATGCAGCTAGACTGTCAAAGACACAGACTGCTGATTTCTAAAGAAAAGTAAGCTCCGTTGCATCCCTTAAGGATTTTATGGCGGTAATTTCACATCTCGTTTCCATAGCTGGAAACAAAACACTCATTTGCATGACTGTTCAAATGTAATTGGAAAGTCCTCTACTGTTATTTTAGCTGAGATACCAGTTGAATTGTATAAAATAGGTGCTACTGGAGATATAAAGGGGAGAAGATGAGCACTCGGCAACAACCAAAGAGAGGCAGGAAATTAAATAAATTGATCTGGGTATATTTTATATACCAGGAGGTTTACCAACCTAATCCTTGACCTCTTCTGTAATCTACTGCATTAATCTATTCCTTCTGTCATAAAGCTCCTTAAATCATCAAAATTCAACAGGAGGAGTGATTGGCAGTGCTGGTAAATCTGCTCTTTTGACACACTTAACAGCAGTACTGGTGACTGATGCATGACGGAAGCGGTGGAGCTGTGTAATAAAGCCAGACATCATTCATTGCTGTGAAATGCCATGTGGTTATCAGCCTTGTAGCGTTCCTATCTCTGCCTCACTACATTAGGGGAATGTTTCACCCACTGGCCTTTCTTCCTGACGTGTCGTTGTCAGCAAACAAGAGCTTCCATGTTTAAGTGAAGCTCTGTCACACATTCCAGTTCAAAAGGAGGAGGAAATCAGGAAAAAACTGCAGTAACATCAAGCATCCACTAGGGCAATTACACAGCCGAAGAGCTGTGTATTAATGACAAATCAATGATGAATCGTGCAATTAAGGATAATTAGCATGGTTGTATACGCATGTCCTGGATATGAAAGGACATATTTCACACGGTGGGTTCAGATTGGCTCCTGAGGGTCATTCACATCGTCACAGGGCCACACATGGGAGAGGTGACACAGCTCGGAAGACTGAATTTTGCTCTATATGAGACAACCACAGGACTAATGTACAAACAAGAATGACCAGCCCTACAAGACAATGCAACAGTGTTGTTGTTCATTACAGTGCAGAGGACCGTTTGACCATGCGTGTGCTGTAACCCACAGTTTTACCTATCTGTGACTGGTGGTCATTCCTGCCTCATCAGGCTAGTTGCTGAGATTGACGCACCCTGCCTGCTACCTGGCAGAAAATGAGCAGCCAGGTGTGTCATTGCAGAATGACAGCCACCGGGTGGCTTTTTCTGAAGGAAGGCTTAACAGAGATACATTTTAAAACCCTATTTTTACTTGGCCCCAGTTCAGCCTCTGTTTCAGCCATGCCTCGCCTCCCCCAGTCCACATGTCTCTGACATAGGCTGTGCCGTGACACAAAAACACGAGCACGTCTGGATATTTATCTACAAGCCCAAGCATGTGACACCACTTCTGTCTATACCCACCTAGTGGGAGAGGCGAGAGAGAGAGAGAGAGAGAGAGAGAGTGTGTAAGAAAGAGAGCGAGAGACAGAGGGAGGAGGGGGAGTAACAAATGAGGAAATGGCAAAAAAAAAAAAAAAAAAAAAAAAAAAGAGGGCGGTCCAAACCCAAAGCCCACCAGAGAGAATAAAAAAATCAGGGCTGGTGGATATTACTTTCTGTTGCATCTAGGAGAATTCAGGCACAATGTTAGGGGCAGACTCCAGGGCTTTCTGTGGAGGGGCATTTGTGCTTCTCTGCTTCAGCTTGCAGGGAGGGTCCACACTTCCTGTCTAGCCTGAGGGCACTTGCACTCGCCCAGGATTTTCTCCCTGCTTCTTCTTGCCGTTCTCCTTTATTTCTCATGAGAATCCTTTATCAGAGATTTCCCTGTATTTAACAAATGAACTGGATTTTTTTAAATACCTTGACAAACCCGAAAGCATTTTCTCGGGGCAATTTCATGCTGATGATCAGTTCGTTTTCATCGCTCTACAAAGCAGGAGTAATTAAACAGCCCTGTGAAGACTAATTTGCAATCATTAGGAGAGTGGATCGGGAAGAGGACAGGTGGTGTGTCCCATAAACACATTTCTAGCCTGCTGCCCTCTTCGCTGCAGGTACCGAGGTGAGGAGGACATTTTTTTCCACTGATTTCTTTTGGATTTTGTTGCCTTTTTCCATGGGACTGTGGAGAAGCTTGAATAAAGTGTTGAAGTCTGTTGCTCAGGTTTATGGACTGACAGATAGACTATCTGCCATTCTACATGTCTGTGTGTATACCTGCCTTTGGCATTTCCAGATCATCTTTTTTCTTTCAGTCAGACATTCATTACCATTGCCTGTGCGTTTCAAATGAATTGTTCAGTCGTGGGAAGGTAAGGGCTTTTCCAGCACTTAATGCTCTGTTTCTGTCCAGGAGCACAATATCACTAAGCCAGAGGTGGGTAACGTTTGTGTGTTTTGCACTTTCCGTGTCAGACACATAAAGACACTGAGACAAATGGCCACCCCATAGTTTTACTTCTGCAGCTTGTGGCAATTCATGTTTTATTAACCCTTCAATGTGTGTGTGTATGGGAGGATTAAATATAATTACCGTGCCAGAGGCTTGCTGAATTTCAGATCCAAGGAAGGACGTGGATAAGGATTACTCCAGCACCTGTTTGCTAGGGAGGTGAGGAAGGAGAATGTCTTCGTTGATATGCTGACCGTATGGTCTGTGTGAGGATAAGACTCTCTCAGCTTCAGCTGTTGCATTAAACAGATGGATATTGACATATACCTGTACTCATCATCACATCTTTTCACATGGACGCAGAGAGCAAGCAAAAAAGCACAGGACACGGCTGATGCAGGCATGAGGCTGTGAAAGCAAAACTGAGGTTTAGATCAGATTTAAAATGGATGAGTGAGGGTAATATAAACACCGGGCAAAAGAATAGAGACAGTAGCTATCAAAATAAATACTATTATTACTGGGGTACACACAGATCACAAGAAATAAAGAAGATCTCATTTGCTTGGTTTGTATTATCCTGTGGTTTCAGCGTAAACGTCCATGTCGCGTATTCAAATTATTTTTTCAGATTGGGGATTTTTTTCAAGAGACGTGCTGATACTGGATCCGTGTTGTGACTCACAGATGCATGCATCTGCCTTCTAAGCACAAACAAAGTCGCCAGCTTTTCATCTCAGCTGGAAATATTTGGTTTTCCATAGTGACGGCTACACATAGCAGTTTCCTGTCTTACTATGAGCAGATCCTTTTCTGTCGTCGACGAACTGAATAATTCATCACGTGTATGCTTCAGCTGATTGGCTTTTGGCTGATTAAACTGACCCACAGAAGCTACAAGTTCAATTGTGATTGAATTACAGCAAGGGCAACAGGTCACTGCAGCAAATATGAAATGTACACTCCATCTGGGATATTGATTTGGAAAACCTTAGGTGTAAGCACATGAATAAAGGGCTGAGAAGGTCCTTCAGGGTCTTGAGCCCAGAAAATTGCGGTGGAAGGAGACTGAGATGCACAGCGCATGATAAAGTGACTTACAAATACGTCGGACGCAGCGGGGAGGCAGTGGCCATTTCAAGTGTAAGTTCAATAGCTGTGGAGATTTTTCTGACCACTGTACTGACAGACAAACTTATATACAGTAAATAAGCAATGATTCAAGTGTGTAGTGTCTTGGGGACGTCACACACAGACATACACAAAAACAGCTTAAATAATAAAAATTAATACCAAGGTGTTGAACATTCCTAGTACTTTCAGGAAATGAAGCTAAATGGGCAGAAGGTGACGAAGCCACATTCGAGGGATTGTTTCTCTGCTGAGTTCCTCTTAATCGAACAGAGGAGATCCCAGAGTGGTTGGCACCTCAGAGATTGCTGTCACTGAGGTGGCCATAAATAATCCCTAATAAGCACAGCAGTTAGGGCATGGAAATATTGGGATTAAATGTCATGCAAATCACAGATGTAATCAGACAACGGAGGTACAGTTGACTTCACGTCGCATAATAATTTTATGTAATTGTAGTCCGATTTGCACACTTTGGTATAAAATGTCTATTTGAAGAAGGATTGACGTTTAAAACTTTAACCTCAGAAAAAATATATAACTTTGGAGGGGGGAGAGAACTATGTGGGGAAGGGTAAAAAGTAAGACCATGCCTGATTTGTGAATTTGCCTCTGTTTGTGATCTAAAACCACCTCACCCTTTCATTTTCCATTCATTCTTTCATCCGTACATTTTTCCACACTTCTTTTCAAACCAATGTCACCAATGGGCCTGGAAAACACTTGAGAAATATAAGCGACGTGTGCTGTCTTCATCCCAAAGAAGGAAGTCGATTACACACAGATAAGCACAAAATGGTACGGCTAGAGCAGCTCTGTGCCTCCCCGCTGCAGATCTGTCTCTCATTAACTGTTTCTGGGTCCCATATACTGTATTTAGATAAGTGGTTGTTTTAGAATTGAGCTACTTGAGGAGTGAAAACACCAGCTGGAGGACTGAGAACCTAACGCCACACAGATGAACAGTTTCCAATGTGACACAGCGGCACAATAGCCTTTGATGACAATTTTAATTTGACGATTATTTGCCAATAAGAAATGAGAAAAAAAGTGTGACAGAGAAAGGAAGATGGACAAAGGCAGAGGACAATAAGGACAAATCAATTGCTGTGGGACATTGATTTTGAGGTCTAGCTAAGCTCACACATCACACACCTGCAAGCACAAACCCAGCTTCCTGGGAGAGATTTACAGCACACACCTGGACTACGTGTAGGCCTGAGCATTTTACAGGCTTCACAGTGTGAAGTGGAGGCCCCATATCCCTGGAGAGGAGAAAAGCAGGAGATAACGCAGAAGCACGATGGGCTGCAACATGTGCGTAATGCAGAAACCCGAGGAGCAGTACCGAGTCATGTTCCAGGTCAGTATCGATCTCCACTTCGCCATTTGGTATCTCCCCCGCCCCTGTATTTGTG
Source organism: Gymnarchus niloticus (assembly GCA_009936485.2). NCBI lineage: Eukaryota > Metazoa > Chordata > Actinopteri > Osteoglossiformes > Gymnarchidae > Gymnarchus > Gymnarchus niloticus. The sequence continues at coordinate 10,206,797 of JAACJT020000086.1, read as the reverse complement.
TGACTCTCTCTCTGCAGTACTACATATTTACTCACATGCTATTTGTTCACCCTATTCAGGTTTTATTCGCTTGCTATCTTTATCCTATCTTTGTCCTCCCTATTCCGATCCATAGACCTGCACGTGCGGTAAATTCCAAGACGGGGTTAACTGAGTATTCATACACATCACGGATCCGATATTGATAATAATTATGCATAAACAAATTTGATGCAGCCCATAACACATGTAAACAGAACAATACGAATTCAGCACTCAGTATATAAGTGCAGATTACGATATGCAATTCTTCTTCAATTAATAAAAAAAGATCGTTATATTTCAGAAGTATTATTGATTACAAGATTAACACTGTTATGCACAGAACAGATATAATAGCATTAATTCTTATTTTCATGTCTCAGAATTTGTGCCTTCAAAATAATCATTCATTCATTCATTTTCCAAACCACTTAATCCTATTCAGGGTTGCAGGGGCCTGGAGCCTACCCCAGGCAACCTAGGGCACAAAGCAGGGGACACCCTGGATGGGGTGCCAACCCATCACAGAGCACAGTCACACACCAGACTATTTATCCATGCCAGTTAGTCTCAGTACGGTCTTTGGACTGCGGGAGGAAATTGGAGTACCTGGAGAAGAACATACAAGGCCCACGCACACGGAGTGGAGTCGGGATTTAAACCCCCAGTCTTGGAGGTGCAAGGCAACAGTGCTAAGCACCTAACCACCGTGCCCCTGTCATAATAACCAACAGATTTGATTTTTCTTATGTTATGATAATCTGTGTTGCTTTGATGACGTCATAACTGCATGTGAAGTCTGGCTTTCCATCAGCTTGCATGAGCATAGATTCAGTGGAATAGCAAAGTAAACGATTTGTTGAAATGCTAAAAGGCCTCCTCAGGGCAGAGAAAGACAGCTGGATTATTAGCAGGAGAGCAGAACACTGCTTACTTAAAAGCTCTGGACAATTGCAGAAACCTCTGGCGTCCAACTTTGAAGTATTCAGTTCTACTTAATAATTTTGGGTTTGCTTAGCAGATGCCTTCACGAAAAGCTGCTTACTTGGTTTTCCTCTTTACCCACTGACATAATGGAATATACTTCTGGATTAATTCAGGATATGTGCCCAGCTCATGGATGATACAGCAGGACCAATCCCGTTAGTCACAACGTCAAAACGGTCACAGAGCCATTATGGACTGAGAGAGTGAAACTACACTCTGTATCAGTAGGATTAGCTGCTGAGGGACTGTGGCCAATCAGATTCACCTGGCCCACTTGCATTAATAAAACATTCTTACATGAAGATAACGAGGCACGTGTGGGTTTTCTGAGACTAACTGCACTGAAGGCAACAGTGCTGTTTGTTACCTGAGAGACCTGACCATGCACTGTTCCCATGGCACATTTCTTTGTATTTCTTCAAGGTGTCTCAAATGAACATGTCCAGCACACCCTGATGGTGTCTAAGCAGATGTCCCAAAACACAAGTAAATGACCTTTACTAGTGAACGTGTACCAATCGCTCTATCTGAACACGTTCAGAATGTACGTTAACTATGATTCACTTCAAGAAAGCTACTTGCTGACAGTAAACATGCAACTTAAAGGTCCTAAAAAGCCTTTCATGTCAGTGGATATATGATTATCTACCAGACAGCAGATTTAGGTAAATGCTACGTTTTTCGAGTGATAAGCTGATGACAATGCCTTGAGAATCGGTCTTCTCACTGTCATAACTACTCAATCCCACTAAACGTTCTGTGGGATTCTGTATTCAGTTCAGTCTGTGCATAGTCCTGTCTTTCTGCAGGTACAGAAAAAAGTAGGTGCTGCTTGGAAAAGGTGTGACATTGTCTACTGGGACAACGAGTACAACCAGGTACAATCCAGGAGAGATGATAGACGAGAAGAATGGCAGATCTTTATACATGGCCTTTAGCTTTGACCTGAGAGAGAACATATGTGCCAGTCTAGGTCCCTTGTCTCGAATTAGTGAGTGTCCAGTGGCATGGCTGATATGTCCGAGTGGGTTAGATGTCACAGCTGACCTGTAGCAGTAACTATCCGGAGTCTGGCAGCTGCAGTAGGGGTGAGCATCACCTGTGTGGCTGGTGTAAGATGCAGGAAATGCCAGTCATAGCACAATCAGTGGTTATAGAAAGATCAGGAAGCGGAAATGAACAGCCAAGATCCCACTTACAAATTCCTCCTCTCTCTTTCCATTTGTCTGTAACCCAGCAGAGAGCAAGAGATTTATGTTGCCACGGTTACAGGTCTAGCAGCAGATGTTAGGGGAAGAAAAAATTAGAATGTGCATCTGAGTTTCAGATGTTTATGTTGTGAATGTCTTGAAGAAAACGTTTTGCACATCATCCTTTAGAATTAAACATTCTGTGCACCTGTCTTTATGCGATAGACTGTCTCTGTACTTATATTCCTGTATCAGATATTGGAATGAGATTAGAGATGATTTCCCAGCGTGGGGGATGGGCACTGGGTGTAACCTAATGTACACCAAGTCCAAACTGTTTGTTCTTCATGTTCCTCCTGCGGGCTTACATATGCAGAAAGCTCAGCGTGAGTACATCTCCTCTGTGACGGCCAGCATGGAAACTGCCGTCTGACAGAAAGACAAACACTAGAAAACTCGGGCGTGTGTGTACCAGAAGGCTTCAGTCAGCGAGTCGTGATCACAGAGCTACACCGGAACCCCAGCCGGACGGGTGAAGCCTCCTAGGCTACTCGTTTCATTATAAAGGGATTGTGCCGAGCCTCTCTCAGAGGAGTCTCTACACACAGGCTGGAGAGGAGCTTGGGCCTGTGACATCTGGCCAGAGGGACCAGCATAGCGCTTACCCAGCTGCTCAGTGTCAGCCGCTCTAACTTAGATGCTGTTTGACTAAATAACATGGGGACATTGTTTAATTAAAGTGTGTTTATATGGCCAAAGATTATCGCAGTGGTATTCTTAACATTCTAAATTATAGATGACATAGGAAACCAATGCATCCCTTCGTATGACCCTTCACCAGAAGCAGTGCCATCCACCTAAATATTAATGTTTAATGCATTCTATATGAAGATGTTATTGAGGTCTTACATAGGCCAGTTCATGGAAAGTGTCACCAAAAAAAGTAATCAGAACTGTATGACTTGTTTCCTCACAATCTTGTCCATAATTTCTTATTTATGTTTTCATCTGCTGACTTCTCTCCTCTGCCTTTATCTGTCTGAGGACTCTAGATGCGATAGCTAAAGCCAAGCCCAAGAGGTGAATAGTGACTGTGAGGCAGGTTATGAATGTCAGCTTGTTGCTTCTTGGCAATTCATCCAAACCAAAATCAGACATTTCAGTATACAGCAAAAATTCAAGCCTGAAATGTCTTATTTGATCCTGGATAAACAAATGGACAGATGAGTACAAGCAGTGCATCATCCAGGAACTGAAGAACACGTGGCATAATTTAAAAAACCCAATCAAATACAAAAACACTAGCTTGAAGGAAAGAAATTATTTTTCATACCTAGAAAGGGAATAATAGGATAGCTTTTGTTGAAAATGCATTTTTTTACCAATCCATTTTCTGAAGTGCTTTTCTAATTATGGTTGACAGTTTAATTTAGCTCCAAAGAAACTTAACTAGCTAAAACATTGCACTATTTGGAGGGAAATCATGCAAATAAGCATGCAGCTCAGATTTTACGGCACAAGCATTCAGTAGATCCCTAGAAGGTGGAAGATCAGACAGTGCTTATTGACCAAAGACTAACTTCCCACAGCAAAATAATCTAGCGGCACACCACAATGCAGCCTTGGATGAACACAGCTACTGCACAGGTAGAGGTTCCTACACAGGCAGCAGTTCCTACACAGGCAGCGGTCCCTACGCAGGTAGAGGTTCCTATGCAGGCAGCAGTTCCTATGCCAGTAGAGGTTCCTACACAGACAGTGGTTCCTATGCCAGTAGAGGTTCCTACACAGGAAGTGGTTCCTACACAGTAGTCCTTGTGTTCTTGCCTTGTTCCAGCCCCCCACCATAACTCTCCAGTGGTTTTTCCCTCTCTCACTCTGTCCACAGGCTGTCAGATTTGTCTCAATGGGATGCTGTTACCACAGCAACTGAAATCATTAAGCAAGACTAATGTGCTTCCCCATACTGACACACACCGGTGCAGTGTTTACACACAGACGCACACACCCACACTCGCAGGGCTTTTGTCTGTCAGCCACAGATGCGTACCCTGGACGATCATGCTAAAGGGATAAAAATAGAAAGAACAGCCGCATGATCTTGTGGGAATTGTTGATCCAAGAATTCCTGCACAAGATATTAAAGACATAAGTACTTTCTGTCTGTCATGCAAATCTCATCTGTACTCAGAAATACTGTTATCTTACTTTTCTGTCCCCTAATCTATGACCTCCATCCAGGAGCCACATGTCCGTCGTGTCCCTACATATTAGTAGACTAAACAGACAGTAAACATTTATCCTCATCTCACACCACCCCCTTAATCATCTGAACATGAGGAGATATAAGGAATGAACACAGGTGGTCATGAGAAGGGAGGAACATGAGGAGAAATAAGGAATGAACACAGGTGGTCGTGAGAAGGGAGGAACATAAGGATAAAATAAGGAATGAACACAGGTGGTCGT
>JAACJT020000086.1:10157041-10171989 GCA_009936485.2 Gymnarchus niloticus | reverse complement strand
CCGCCTTTCATGTATTACGGTCTATGAGGTGCCATCGTCACACGGTGACGGTGACAGAGCCGCCTTTCATGTATTACGGTCTATGAGGTGCCATCGTCACACGGTGACGGTGACAGAGCCGCCTTTCATGTATTACAGTCTATGAGGTGCCATCGTTACATGGTGACGGTGACAGAGCGACAGAGTCGCCTTTCATGTATTAGTCTATGAGGTGCCATCGTCACATGGTGACGGTGACAGAGCTGCCTTTCATGTATTACGGTCTATGAGGTGCCATCGTCACATGGTGACAGAGTCGCCTTTCATGTATTAGTCTATGAGGTGCCATCGTTACATGGTGACAGTGACAGAGCCGCCTTTCATTACATTATTAATTCAAACGATCGATATCACTAAGTAGACGTTGGTAACATTACAACACTACACTAAATGCAAATATTTAACTAAAATTTGTACATAGTTGAACTGATTGCTGAGTGGTTAAATATAATAAAACATACTATATATATGTGTATATACACACTGAATTGTTACAGATGCTGTGCTAAAATGTTACATTATGACTTACCTTTCTGAAAATGGGCAACCTCTAATCCGACAATCCGTTCTTACATGTTTCCCTTAGCCAAAGGGCCAGCAGCTCGGTCATTTTCACGTTAGGAAATGTGTAACTGGCTAAGAAGCAGCATTTCATCCAGATTCTGTCATGTCGCCTTGTGTCAGCTACAGACAGCTACATGGAGCCATCTGTGGTCTGGACTGGCTTTCTCCTTCAGCTCATAATAACGATTGTTATTGTCATCGTTAATTAACGATAATAATCAGATTGCTATGATTGATTAAGGATACTAATCAGATTGTTGTCATTAATTAAGGATAATAATCAGATTGCTATGATTGATTAGGGATAATAATCAGATTGTTGTCATTAATTAAGGATAATAATCAGATTGCTATGATTGATTAGGGATAATAATCAGATTGTTGTCATTAATTAAGGATAATAATCAGATTGCTATGATTGATTAAGGATAATAATCAGATTGTCGTCATTAATTAAGGATAAGAATCAGATTGCTATGATTGATTAAGGATAATAATCAGATTGTCGTCATTAATTAAGGATAATAATCAGATTGTTATGATTGGTTAAGGATAATCAGATTGTTGTCATTAATTAAGGATAATAATCAGATTGTCGTCATTAATTAAGGATAATAATCAGATTGTTATGATTGGTTAAGGATAATAATCAGATTGTCATTAATTAAGGATAATAACCAGATTGTTGTCATTGATTAAGGATAATAATCAGATTGTTATGATTGATTAAGGATAATAATCAGATTGTTGTCATTGATTAAGGATAATAATCAGATTGTCGTCATTAATTAAGGCTAATAATCAGATTGTTATGATTGGTTAAGGATAATAATCAGATTGTCGTCATTAATTAAGGCTAATAATCAGATTGCTCCTACTACACGCCATCATGCACGTGTTTCCTTCTCCAGACTGCCAGGACGTCTCCATCCTCCTCTGTGCTGCCTGGTGTCGCTCGATGTCACTCTGTGTTGTGATTTTAAAGCCTTTCTCTGTGTGTCGATCGCTTCCTCAGCTGTCCCACACATCACACCCCCGGCTATGGCCAGACGAGCTGGCATCTCGCAGCTTCATGCAGGCTTCGCTGTTGCCTAATTTCACACGGCATGTTTTCATTGGTCGGTTGAATTTTTTTGCGGCACATTTACGTCATCATGTATTGTACATATTTTAAATTACACATGTAGACCAGAAGAGCTTTTCTTTGGTGTAAGTAATGCGATCATACGGGTATAGGCGTATATTTACATTACATGGTTTCCATTCCCCATTACGTGGCGTGGCTCGGGTTGCCATGGAGACGTGTTTTCATTGGATGTCGCTGGTCCACGCTGCACGGGGGGCGGGTTTTTCCTAAATGCATTAACTTTCATTTTTTACTTAGGTGGCCGACGTCTTGGATCTTGTGCAATGAAACGCAAATCAGTAAATTAGTGTTGCGAACTTAGCAGCCAAAAGTAGCCGACAGGAAAACAACAACAGCAACAACGTCAGTCACAGAAAAGAAGAGCTTTACAACTGAAGCACTGCATCATCTCTAAATATTTCAGTGGGATTTTTTTTCCCATTTCAGTTTCAAGCAGCGTCTTATTACAGGCTGTTGTGTTGCTGTATTTTGTTGGAATGCTCTGCTGAAACATATGAACGATGGCGAAACGGAATGTTTCACCTCGTGTGATTCTGTGGAGTAAATTGTAGTTTTACTAGAAACGTCCTAAGAAATTGACAAGTATGAAGTCTCAGCCGCGCATTTAGTAAATGTATTTTAAAACGCACTTGAAAAAGGAAGGAACTCACGACATTTTCCACAGCAAGAACATGTTTTATAATATTAGAAGCAATAAATATTCACATGTAAGTTCTCTGTATTTCTTCAATTAAAATTTCATATATATATATACAAATAAAATTCCATATATATTTCTCGTCTGTTTAAAATAATATTGAGACCTTTGACACACACATACTAATTACTTTACAGTTACAATTTTCCCTCATTCCCAACCCAGATAAAAACAATATTAATTCTGGCAAATCCCCTGAATTACAGAAACATGGTACAATCCATTCCATAGTCAATGTTGATTGTTTATAGTAGATAATATGTACATTCAGGTCTGTACAGCTTCATTCAGTAAGTGCAGATACACATGCAACATGAACCACAATGGGAAGACACTGGCGATTCTGATTGGGGTCTGTGATAACCTGTACACGAGTCTCAGAAGCCAAAGACACCCCATTGGCCCTCTACTCTCTTTCCCATCCTCCCTCCATGTCAGTGATGGGCTCCTGACTCTCCTCCTTCATCGTTCGCATCTCCTGGGCTTGTCGAATTATTCAGCTTCCATTCATGGAGACCCTTACCTAACCCTTGCTATGAGTAGTTTCAAATTATTAGAAGAATGATAGAGAGAAGAGAGGGCGATTGCAGTATCTCCAATGCATAAAGGTAAACAACCAGAGAGGCTAGGCTGTCTGTACCCCAGCCAACATTTATAATGTTGTACAGCTTGGTCAGCTCCAAAGCAGCACAGACAAGCACACTACAGTGCATTAGAGCTCCATCAGTCAATAAGCGCACCACTCGTCCCCTTCTGTTTACGAATTATAGTAAATATAAAGTATAGCACACCGCCGTGTCCCCAGGCAGCACGAGCACACTGACGAAGCTGGGAAACGGACAGCGCTAGCGAAAGGAAGAGAGAGACGGGACAGGACGACGGCAGGGGCTCGACGGTGTATCCACTGTGTGCAAAACTACAAAAAAACCCAGAAAGCTGCACCTTAACACTGTGATGCTGTGAAAATGAACACTGCTGATCTGGTGTTTGTGTGCATGTGCAGGCCAAGTGAGATGCCAGGGTCCAAACCGCATGACCTTCCATGCAGACGTACCTGCAGATAGAGCTGCTTATCCAGTAAGTGTGTAATTTAATGTAGCACTACAGGCCAGATGTTATGACAGCTGTCTTTCGTATGACACAATCAAAACAACTCCTCTCATTAGTACTCAAAAAACCAAGTCACTCCTGCTAGAATTTTAGCGTTCCAGGTGCGCACACACACAAACACATTGTGTGACTTTTTATAAGACAATATAAAAAATAGAAAAAAATTTGCTAGAAACAATGATTAATAATATCAATAATAGCAGTTACACCATTAACAACAATTTCAGTAATATTAGTAATAAGTGACATTGTAACGATAACTCAGCCTCAAAGACACAGGGCATCAGGCTCTCGTTTACAATCAAAGTCTCAGAGGTTTTCTATAGCTAGAATATTCATAAGAGATATCTCTGCTGTTCAATCATCAGTGGACTGCAACTGTTAGTAAAAATTAATATTTCTAGAAAGAGCATATTCATGACAGGAATTTAACACTGATATACCAGCAAAAATAGACTAAAAGTTTGCAAAAAAAATTAGTCAAAACAATAATGTAAAAATCCTTGAAGGGAGATGCATACAAGTCCCAACAAGCTAAGCACATAATGTCCTTTCTGGTCTGTCCATTGCTCTCTCTGGCCTCTTTCCTCTCAGTCACAATGGCAGCTTGTTTGGGTCTGTCAAGATACTACGTTTCTCAAGATGTTATGGAATGTTAATGATACATACCTATATCTATGTTACTTTATTCATCCTGTTAAAAATATTTTTTGGTACTGAAAAAAACAGTGGTGCGGAGGTTCACTCACTGTAAATATGGACATACGTGGTTGTATCTGGAGAATATTACATGAACCCATTCCAGGTCTAGTGGTCTTAAAAGGTGGTTTCTTCAAACATGCATGGATATGAGAGGAAATACAAAAGTCAGGGTATGTAATTGTACTCAAAGTGACACATCTTCACAGGGATAAACTTTGGTTCACAACTACTGGATCTCTGCTTTGCTGGCTTGACTGCAGCCATTCACTGACTGACTGAAAAATAGAAGTGAAAATGTCTCAGATTGTCCATTTCCCTGCACGTTTTAAACAATCTCTCCAGAAAACCAACCAGTTCCACAAGACTCATGCATCGCATATCTGTTCATCACAGAATGCTAGCAAAGTGTCATTGCGTCTATCTACAATTTTTTGCCCATAAAACAGAACAAACAGAATTACCCCCAGTCTCCAGCATCCTGAATCGTAGCAAGTTTTGGAAGTAATATGTTGAAGTTACTTAAACAGCAATCTTAAACCATCTTTCGTTTCAATTGGATTGCATTGTCGTTTCAAAATAATAAACCCAACTATTTAAAATACAAAAATAGTGACATGAAGATTTTTCTACCAGTGAATGGGTTCCTTGCCTTTCGAGACTCAGAGATCTGAAGAAGAAACATAACCGAAGGTTGCTTATAAGTCGGCCCTTACCACAGACCAGGTGTTAGCTGCCTGTTTGTCAGGTGACCTGCAGTGTGTAAACAATGCGATCAGCTTGACGGAGCGTTTCAGAAGTGTGCAAACTCCACCCTGGAGGCCAGCAGACTAAAGTTCTAAAACTGGATGCATAATGGATAAAAAATGACTGGTACATATAAAAAAAAAAAATGTATGTGGAGTTTAAACAGGAACACTTTCTAGATGCTGGTTCGGCTGGATCATCAAGGTTAACGAGCCAAATAGTGAAGGCATCATTGATAAACATTTCCAGTCACTCATCCCAGTAACCCCTGAAACACCGAGCGTCTGTAATTGTGTCCATCTGGGTGACATCTGGAGCTGTCAGTGGTCTGTCCAGGCTGAGCCCACTGATAAGAGTCCCTGGATCTCAGGCTTCCATTTTGCCTCTGCCTGTAGTGTCCAGCCTAGCCCAAATGAGTAAATACAGCAACATCGTCAGTGGATATCAAATATCCAGTTCCGCTGAGTCCTTCAGTGTTTGACCTTCTGTGCATGAGTGTATACAAGTCTGCATATGCGTGCTTTTGTTATTCTAAGTGAGACACTCCATCTGTGTGTGTGTCATCTGCCATATGAAACACTGCCGTTCATCCAATAATGACATCTCGCTATGGCAAACCAAGCCCCTCTGTGACACGTTTTCTGTTCTTTTGTCACTTAGCAGACTTCCTTGGTTCTTCCACTTTCGGCTGAGGAACAGAGGCATCTGTGCATCGTGTGACATCTGAAACTCTGCCGTATGACTGGGAAACTAGGTGAAGCGGGATATTAACTCTGTGTCAGTCCCTGACTAGAAGTTTGGCAACCCAATTAGTCATTTGGCAGCAATGCAGTCCGTATAACTTCCCTTAAAATTCGGAAACAGCAGCCCTTTAGTAGTGAAGCACAAATATTTACTTCTGGAAAGTAACCTGTTCCTGCCATCCCCTTAAACACAAGGTCACTCTCAGCAGACACTGCGTAAACGTCAGATTCCGAAACGCGGAACTGTGCCGGAGCGTAACCCCAGCTCGCACGTACATGTGAATTCAGCCCGTTTTCTACACACGTGGGAAGCGGATATGAAAGTAGCAGAGGCGAAGCAGGCTACGCTTCTTCTTGGCTCCGCCCCTCCGGCGCCGCCGCCTCCGGCATCGCCTCCTGCGCACCCGGCTCGCCTCCTCCGGTCTCAGCCACGCCCCCCAGGGGCCCCGGGGCCCATGGCCCCAGCTGTGCCCCCCTCTCATACCACGGTACTGATACGGTTGATAGGCTTGGACTTGGAGCTGGCTCCCGTACCGGTGCCTCCGCTGCCGGGCCCTCCTCCGTGGCCTCCCTGCTGCCCCCCCTGCTGGGGCTGCCCTGGGTGCTGGGGGGGGTGAGGGGAGAGAGGCGTAAGAGGGGTAAGGGGGGATGAAGGGGGGGGTAAAGGGGAGTGTGGTGGGGGAGGTGGGATGGAGGAGAGTGGAGGGTACTGGGGCAGATACTGGGCGCCCTGGGGCAGGTGGCGGGCGGTAATGGGGCCGGGTGGAGGCTGGGGTGGAGCGGCGAAGACGAAGTGGGGCTGATGCCCGGGATGGGCGGACGATGGGTGAGGGCTGTGTGCGTGGCCTGGGTGCGTATGTGTGTGGGGGTGCGGGAGGGCGTGCGCATGGGGGTGGGAGTGAGTGAGCGTAAGAGGGAGCTTGGCGGGGACGCCGCCCCCCCGGGCAGAGTGTGTGGGCGGAGCGTGGTACAGCGTGTACTGGGAGACCGGTGAGTGCGGGGAGTGAGGCGAAAGGGGGGGCGCGCAGCCCATGCCCATGCCCATGCCCATGCCCATGTTGGCATAGCGACCTGGCACAGCATGTTGGGGCACCTGGCCGAGCTGCGACAGCTGTTGCAGCTGGGCGTGGGAAGGTGCGGGAGGCGGGCGCCTGGGAAGGGAGCCTCTCTGCAGGGTGTGGTGTGCGGAGGCCTGCCCAGGCGGGGGCACGGTCTGCACGTGGTAGCGGTGGTGGTGGTGGTAGGGTGGGGGCGGCTGGCCGGCGCTGCTGTGGCAGTACTGGGCGTGCAGGGCCTGGATCTTGGAGGGCCCGCCCACCTCTGACTGGCTGAGAGAGGAAGGGGAATGTGGTGGGGGGCCGCCGGTGGTGGGGGGGGGCACGGGGGCTGGGTAATGTGGCCCCGGGGGGATAATAGGCCCCGGGGCCTTGGATCGCTTGCTGCCGAACAGGGAGCCCAGGAAGGAGCCAGAGCTGCTCCCCCCACTGCCGCTCCCCAGCCCTCCTCTCTCGCTGCTGCTGGAGACCCCTCCACCTCCGCTGACCCCCACTGTCCCAGCAGCGGTATGTTGTTGCCCCGGCCCACCCCCCACCCCCACTCCGGGGCTCAGGATGGGGCGGTGAGACCGGTAGTCTTCTAGGCCATAGCAGCTGGGCACCACGCTTGCCATGGGGAGGCGCTGATGAGGCCGCGGGCTGCTAATGATGGAACCCTTTGAAGTGGAACATGGTTGGTGGGGCAGAGGAAGAGAATGCAAAATATCAAACAGAAGAAGGTTAACAAACCAGTGGACTCTTACTGATTAAAAAGCACTGATGAGGTGAGTCGCAATTAACAACAACAGCATGACGGTGGGAAAAATGCTTTTAAAACACAAATGAACATGCAGTCATGACGTCAGCTAGCAGCTTGTATTCATGGAAGATGTCTCATGGCCACAAGTGGGTCCAGGAGAAGCAGCCAGTGAAAGAGCAGGCTGCCATGGGATTGTGTTTTCTCAGTCTGAGAGCCCTGTGTTCATCTCCTCTCCCAAGCAAGGCAGCCTCATCCATGTCTTTCATGCTCATAGACAGGTGGATCTCAGAAGTACCTGATTCTTCTCTACACTCATTCTCTGATGATTGATTGTCTGTCATCAGTTTGTTTAATTCACCTTAAGAATGTATTAGGGGGTGCGGTCTGCTACATGTCCTGAATTTTCATCTTTCCATACATATTTATCCTTTTGTTAAATATTTATACATATTATGCAAATTATGCATCGCATACGGAGAGTGCAGTTTTTTCCCTACTGACAGAGGGGTTGTTTGTAACCAAAGAAATATGTCATCTTATGAAGAGGGGGGGGTCACTCTTTGCAGGGGGTCTTCTAATTTTGTAGAGTGGAAATACAGAAGCATGTCAACAGAATAACAAGACTAAAAAAAAAAAAACTAACAGACGTGACGTGAGGAACTTGTGTGAGAACATGGACATGCAGAGCCACTCTGGTCCTGTCACAGTGACGAGGCACGCAGAGCCACTCTGGTCCTGTCACAGTGACGAGGCACGCAGAGCCACTCCGGTCCTGTCACAGTGACGAGGCACGCAGAGCCACTCTGGTCCTGTCACAGTGACGAGGCACGCAGAGCCACTCTGGTCCTGTTACAGTGACGAGGCACGCAGAGCCACTCTAATCAAGTTAGGGGGGGTATACAAGCACGCCACCCACCAACTTACTTCAATGGTACTGTCCAGGGACCCCACGCTGTTTCTGCGCCCGCGTTTACCTGCACCCAACCGGGAAGAGTCAAGTTAGGCAGTGGCGTCCAGCAGGATTGGGGTGACAGTACGGCACACGTGTGTGGCCCTGCGGTGGATCCATGCTTGGTGACTGACTCTCACCTCACGCTATTATCACGAACTGCTAAAGCACGTGTCCATCACAGCTCGGGAAGTCACACCACAGGTACACAAGACTCCCCACCGAGCAATGCTGACGTTGTAGAGACACTCAGGGGTGAAAAGACAAACTCATAAACCAGAAGGCAGCCCTGTGGACAGCAGACTGTCTGTTGAGATCCAAGTTAATAGTAGAGGAGATTCATTTTAATTCTACGAAGAGCAGCCAACTATTTAATAGAACAGCAGAGCTAAGAGCAGTTCCATATCAGGTATCAATGTTACAAATGCACATCAGCTGGAGAGGTGTCTTTTATGAAGCCCACACTGCCTGGACAGTAACTCATCACGATCTTAAAATGACTGCTAAATCAAAGCTGATAAACCAGTTTCACCCGAGATCAACAATCAATACCAAAACTGCATATTACTCTGCGTCAATCACTATCTGTTTTTTAACCTCCTGAGGCCCAAGCTGTAAAGTTTTGTGTATTTTTATTTTTCCATGGTATCTGGAAAGAGCACAGGCCTAATAAATATAATCAATAATATAATGTCCCCATATGAGGACGGGGGGGGTTCAGGAGAAAGAAATACATTTTGTCATTGTGTGCATATTATAACGTGATGCATCAAGAGACAAAAAAAAAAAATCTAGTATCACAAAAGCAATTTTTTGTTAAAATACATTTCTACATTCATCCAATGAATATTCCCCTTTAAGAGAGACATGGAAAAACATGCTGCTGGAATTCATGTCGTACTCAGTGCAATTCCCCTGCCATACAGCAGATGGAGACACAGAAAAAGCCAGTTACCTAATCAAAGCAGCCATTTGTAATTTCAGGCAAAACCCTTAGAGCGGTATTGTGTCATTCTACTTAAATTCGATGCTCAGCTATGACTATAATGTCCAGGGGTCTCAATTCCAAAACTCTGCATGCATTCCACTGCGAAAACATGAAAAAAAGAATCGGATTTATAGAACCTGGTGCTTGCACATTTCTATGCAATTTCATCTTTGTAAATAAGAACTATCTTGTAAATGTGCATATGCGAAATTCTGTCTAGTTGTCGCCCATAAATGGTCAGTAAACTTTATGCTCATATAGCATGCAAATCAAGCCTTCCTTTATTCATCTATTATTCTCGCCTGCCGATTCTCAATATACAAGTGACTGACGTGCTGTGAGCTGATGATGCAGAATTGAAGTTGATCACATCACCAAAGCTCTACTGTTAATTACACTAACAAATATTAACTTGTTTATTGATGAACTACTAAAGACTTTGATTTCCACCACAGTCAGATCTGAAGATAGAGGGAAAGAAACGACTATCTGTGCAAAGTGGCAGTCCAACTACAACTGGTGGGGGCAAACCCACATCTGCACAGTCAAGCTTGGACAGCAGATGGCATCTACAACAGGGGATGCGCTGTTACCCAGTTTTGTGTCGGAGCATGGAGACCACTGCAAAACAGCCAGGTAAAGGCACTATGCTTTTGAAGGAAAGATGCAAATTACTATGCTTTAACAGAAGTTAATCACGAAACAATGCAATTCTTTGATTGTCATAAAATAAACTAGTCTCTTTTCATTGGCAGTGGCTGTGCAAATTGGTGTGGGAGTAGTATAGCCTTTGGCTTACAAAAACAAGTGTGAAATCAATAAGTCGCACTTGACATAATTTAGACTTACTGTTTGCCATGGCTCGGTGATACCCTGGCATATGCACAAACTCATTCAGCCGCTTTAGCTGCAGTTCCTTTCTTTACCACGGGTATTGTCTTTTCCCCCATTTACCGAAAACGCCCTTGAGTTGTCCTTACATCACGCTTTCTTTTATAAGTATAGAGTTTTGCGTGCACATATTTCAAGGATCGTTTTGTGCATATGCTGCCTTTATAAACGAGACCCCAGGACCCCAGCAGTAAGCATACTTGGTCATACTCTCACACTGCACCAAAGATAAATGCTTAACCAAAATAATTTAGCTCAGGGCAAGGGGTTTTTAAAAGATACTCTGTGAACAAGTTTGTACCCTGGCAGAGCAGTCATTAGCTATCGATTTGCATTTAAAACAGCACACAAAACACCAAGACTTAAGTTTCACCAAAAAAAGAACCTTGTGAAATCCAGACAGCTGGTTTTATTGAAATGATTCATTCTGATATATTAAAATTTGAAGATGGTCTTCCATCACTTAATACTTCTTTTGTCTTTTTGACTGTGCAGAGAGGTACAGACAAGGGCCTTCATAGCACTCATGTCTCACGGAGTTTAATCTTTCCATCATAAAGCAGGATATTTACCACTGCAGCTCAGCTTCAGTAGCTTACTAATGTAAACAAATACTTCAGTGAATTTAAATCTCAAACCTTTTCATTAACCGCCTTCATAAGCAGCACACCTGCTTCTGCCAGGAGACTTTGTAAACAGAAGCAGATGGCCCAGGGTCATGGTGGAGGAAACCCCCTACTCTCAGGCAGGGCAGTCACCACCCGAGGAAACCCCCTACTCTCAGGCAGGGCAGTCACCACCTGAAGAAAGCCTCACCTGTCTCAGACAGGTCCCTCAGTGAAGAGCTAAGAGCAGTTCGCTTCAGTCCCTCGCTGGCCGCGTAGCTGTCATCCAGGCTGGGCCTTGACAGTGTCCCGTTCACAGCCTCGCTCTTCATGCCTCCTCCCAAGCCGCTGCCACCCCCACCTGCCCCAACCCCTCCTCCGCCCAGCAGACTGGGCCGCATCACCCCTTTCTGCTTCTCCAGCTCCGCTGTGGACAAATGGTGCGGGAGGAGTGAGCATTAATTTATGGCCAATCGAACGGCAGCCCCCTACCCCTCGTCGAACCCTTCTTGGGCACGGCAGAAGGTGAGACACTCACACTCCACCCTGTACTTCTCCATCTCCTGCACCTCGGCAATGCTCTCCCGCAGGTCACTGGTGAATCGGGTCCGATCCTGCTGGCTGGGAGCCGTAAACACAATCAGAACCTTCCTCTCTCCTCCTGGGATGGCTGAGGTCAGCCGGATACCGTGGGGGTAATCTGCAGCACGGGAAAAGGATTTACCCAGAGATACTAGGACACACTGTAATGCTAAACCTATGTGGCATGACACAGTAAACCTTGTGCAGGCCACCATTATCTCTAACATTGGTCATTATAGCAACCACAGAAGCACAGACCCTTAAAGAGGATGTACGTAACAGTCTCTGCCTGTTATCCTGGAATTCTTTAATCATCTTAAAGGATTTCCTCAATTTATACGTCACATTTGTGAAACCAAACATAGAAATGTTTCTTTTTCTCCTATATTCTCTTTAGCCTCTACTGGAAAAATTACACAGAGTGGAGTTAAGCAGACAGCTGGGTCTTACAGGAGTTCTGGAAAAGATGGACCTGCATCTCCACCAGCGGGAAAGACTGTCTGAAGCTATACGTCACGGACGTCTTTTTCTTCTGGAAGATCTTCGTCACCTGAAAGGTGCAGAGAGCCAAATACAGCAAGGCGCCATGTGAAACAATTACACTCCTCCCACGGAGATACTGTACGATTTTGCTTTGGTTTCAAGGTGTATTTGTAAGTTTGGCAGCACTTTTGAAGCTCTGGAACCCTAGACCTCTGCCCATGCATAAGTCTGTGTCATGACGTGCACGTGTGAGGCGGCAGGTGCCCTCACCACCAGCAGGTCATTGAAGAGAAAGACCTCCCTCTGGTGCACACCACTCCTCTGGGGCCGGTTGGGGTCGGGCACTTCGTACAGCTGGCAACAGCACACCAGCCTGCGGTGGGGCAGTGACAGCACCTGCATGAGCCACAGAGGGAGAGGCAGAGAGGGAATGCGTGAATCTCCGGAGCCCCGGCATGGAGAAGACGACCGGGAGCCTGCCGAGATTCTGTGTGCCGCTGTCGTCATGACAGCAGGACAGCTTACGGCTGTTTTTTTCCCCTTAAGCTGTTCGACATCGAAATTCAAGGAGAACCTCAAATGCATGGAAAATCCTCAAACTTGTGATGTTTTCAAGGCTCAGGGAGATGAGTTCAATTCAAAGACTGAGCATCTCTACTGGGTGTGACTGTTGGCCACAACGCTACTGCCACTCCGACACCCTGGAAAGGTTTAGCACCACAAGGCTGGACAGAGACTGCTCCTACACGATCGAGTAGAACAACGACGCATTTTAGCATCCCCACTGGGGCATGACTGGAGGTCGGTTTGTCTCTTTCAGTCTCTCCCAAAGAGACAGACAGGCCATAAGACTGGCTTTCCAGGCTTTGAAGTCGTCGAATGAAGAGAAACTTTGGTCCCAACCAAACTCCAGCCCAGCAAACCTCAGCTTGCTCCCTGTTGAAGTCACACTGTCCTACACCAGCCCAAAACACTCCCCCCTCCCCCGCCAAAGTGTCCATCAAACATGTCTCCACCCCTGTTCCAGGCTATATGTGTTTCTCAGAAACACTCCATAAAGCCAATTAAAATGTTAATCAGACAAGTAATTACATGTCTGACACTGTCCAATTTACAACTTATAGACACTGTCAAGTTTTCCTTACTTGGAGGACTTTCCAGAGCTGCCATTTTCTTTTGTGAAAATCATTATCATTTAGACATATGTGACTGTTAGGGCAACATAGAAATTCATTCATACAAACTGGGGACTGAGAGAAATTCCGTTAGCAGAAATCCATGCTTACATGAAACATTATTACAGCTGCGTATTTATCTGAATAAGATCCCATCCAAAAGTACAACAGCTGTAACCGTCCTGGGGGTTTTGACAGTAAATCTCCAGTACCGAGTCCGGTCCGTAATACCTGCCTCCAGTGATGCCACACCCCTCCTCAGCAGAAGACTAGTTATTACCATCACACATTACCGGATTAACCTGAGATAACTGTGAGGTGTCGAGCCTCGTTACTCAATATTTGACTAGCTGACGTCTGTGCATCTGTGGAGCTTGCTTTGTGTTTGGACTCCGGATTCCTGAATGATGTCTTGGTACGTGTCACACCACACTAGAAAACATGAAAACAGTGTCCTTCAAACTCGTGTGAAACTAGCTGCCTAAAGGGTACACTGTTTTAGTAAAGGACATTTAATGGTCTTCAAACCTTCTTAATAAGGGAATTGTAAGAAGGCCTGCTGTGTGAACTGCCACTGTTATAAGAGGTCTCAAAGTCAATCGCCATATAATCTGCAAGGTGATGTACGAGCCGCAAATGATTTCCTTCTACTGTTCCCATTTAACTACAGAATCAAACCAGCCAATGAAATCAAGTCCTGATCACAATCCTAAAATTAAAACAAGCTAGAGAAGAAGAACCTACAGGCTTCTTTCCCACAATGACTCTCTCCACGGCCTGTACTTGTGACACATGATCGTCGTTAGTCCTCAGCTCCCACTTCTGGATGCGCTGGTAGATTCCCACCAGCATGTCTCTGGGGATGTCCTGACCGTTGTCCACCCCTGAGAAACACAGAGCGAAAGAGGGGGATTGGAGTGGGAGGAAGAGTGAAGGGGAAACCGATAAGAGGGAGAAGTGAGAATTTAGATGAAAGACACACCCAACAGGGGGCAGTGATGAGATGAAAGCCTGAGATGAAGGGGAAAATGGGTACTGAGGGAGAAAAAACGGGGGGGTGCAGGACCAATGTGAGGCAAGGCCACATTGTGCCAGAGCCCTCCAGGCTCAGGGAAGTGAGAGAAGGGTAGTGTGGTACTGTAGCCACCTCTCAGGTTCTTGATGAAGTCCTCCAGTTTCATCTTCCTCTCAGCCTTGACGTTGGGGCTGTACATGTCAGTGTTGAGCAGGATGATGGCGAAGGCTAAGATAAAGATGGTGTCGGGGTTCTGGAACTGATGGACCAGCCCCGGGTTACACACACAGTACCTCTGACTGAGAGTGTGAGAGAGAAGAGGAAAAACGGGAGTGTTAGGTGTAAGCATGTCAAAGAAAAACGAAGGTGGAAACTGAAGAGCTTCATGTGTGTTAAACCTGGGAAAAGAACCGTTCCTGTTAATCACCGGTCAATGATACACTGGCAGGCTGAAAGCAGGGCACAAATACAATGATTATATTGTAAGCAAAAGAATCGTCTGCAGCTAAAAAACATAGCAGGCCTACATCTAGAATATCCATTCAACATATATTAGTATCATTCAATTAGTGCTGTAAAAAGAACACATCTGTGTATAGACCAGAGAGAAGGGCAGGCTTGTCTAGAGACCAGAGAGAAGGGGAGGCTTGTCTAGAGACCAGAGAGAAGGGCAGGCTTGTCTAGAGACCAGAGAGAAGGGCAGGCTTGTCTAGAGACCAG
>JAACJT020000086.1:10126972-10149140 GCA_009936485.2 Gymnarchus niloticus | reverse complement strand
GACAGCTGATTACTGAATTCGGTATCGGCGAAACACGCTTTTACGGCTTTCTGGCGGGACAGCTGATTACTGAATTCGGTATCGGCGAAACACGCTTTACGAACTGTAACATTACGCAGTGATGTTTGTTTACCAGACCATGATGGTAATGGTGTGTTTATTTATTCATTGGCCCGCGATACTCATTAAATGGTTAATAATTTAAAATCGCACGCATGCCAATAAAACAATATGTAATGAACCGTTTAAAAGGTCCATTTAGATGACACGTTCTCCTCCCCGAATAAGCTACTGAAATCCAGTTACGAGACAGCTAAGCATCAGAGCTAATCATTGTTTACAGGCAGGTAAACAGGAGGCTTAAAGCAGCCGTACCAGTACACCAGCTTGTTGTGAAGGATGGCTGGAGTCTTCTCCGAGGCGCAGTTAATACACCACATCGTCGACTGAAGAGCGATCGCGTAGCTGCCTGGTACTTGTGAAGTGAGGCAGCTTCATCTGGGGGCTCGTACCACGTTCATCTAGCGCTAATCAGCCAGCAGGAGAAGGGATGGATATTGCTCATCCTCCGCCGTCCCTCCCTCTTTCAGTCACGGCGACACCAACGGTCGCCGCCTCGCGCCCGTTAACCCTCTGAGCCCCGCCAAATGCAGCCCGCTGAAGTCGCTCGGCAAGGGGACCTCATGAGAGCATCGCTCTGCCAGCGTACACTGACCAAGCACCATCATAGATACCTCCGGGAATTACTCTCCATACTTTCAAGAGCGACTTTTTTAAGACAAGGGATTGTCGACCGACAGTGGGAATGATGCGTGATACTGTACATCAGGAAGACGGAGGAAAAGCCCGGGAGAACAGCTTACAAATGATGCAAGGCATAGGATTTGATGGCAAGAGGAAAGACAAGCAACTGAAATCACTCTCACTCACACACACACACAGAGTATATCAAATATATTACTATATTATACAATTACAGTGTCCCAGCTCTGAAACACTGTGACTTCGGACAGGGCCATCCACCCAGGGATCAGCTCTCCCTGTCTATGTGCTCCAACATCACGGTCCATAGTGTGTAGCAGGACAGCTGTGCTACCTGTACGGTCCCACTTCTCACCACCATTCCCCTGCTTTGAATCATAATCCATATAATATCATCGTATTTTTAGAATGATCATGTCATAAATATGTAATGAAGATCATATTTTAAGAAATTTACATCAGTAGCAGTGATGAAAAAGCATTCATTTATTCATATTTATCACTATATATGAATGTATATAATGAACATGAATTATCAATATGATGTAAGCTGCTTAAATACGCTATTGCAGATTAACATATCTGCTATTAACAAAACATGTGATTAACATGTAATTAAATTACCTTGATTAATAACCTAGCATTGCATATTTCATCTGGAACAGACTATATAGAGATGGCATTGACTCCAGTAACCCAGAGGTTATCAGGTTAAGTCCTAAAAATTAATGCTGTGTATCCCTTCACAAGAGCTCTTAACTAATCTAAATAGCTGAATATTAATAATTACATAAAAATGCTAAACTACTTCATTTGAATGTGATGCTGGTTGAAGAACAGAGTAGTGTGGCAGACTCTTATGTGAACAGATGAACTGAAATGCCAAATATGACACCAAAATTCTTCGCCTGTTTAGCTCAACTTCAGTATGGTTACACCATCAGTGAAGTTTGCTTAGACACCACTTTGAACCATGGTCCAGTTCTGCTTGGACCATATTTGATTTCGTCTACAAAGCCATAGTTGGGACCAGGACTATATAAAGCACTTTGACAATGTTCCTTGTTAAGGGCACTGTATAAATAAAACTGAATTGAATAGTTAACTAATCTGTGTTAAGAAGGATTTAATCTCTGCTGTCCCATTGGTGTTTGAATTCCTGAATAGTATGTTACTCTTCTGATAATCAAGCATAATGAAGGGCTCGTTAACAACAAGGAGTCTTCATATTACATGACAGATTCCATTTGTTGACAATGATATGCCTGGTCTTTGACAGCTAAATGACATGTATTACTGCATTTACATCACAGCTCCATGTCCTAAATTTACCCACTTGGCGCATCGCTGTTTGTTTATTCTTTAAAGCACAGTATGATAATATGTGTAATTGTCACCCTAGATAATTAAGCAGTGTACAGACGTAACAGGGAGGCTAATTTGTAAGAAATAGCAAAGTGGATGCTATCTTTCCATCCAGCACTCTCTTTCCAAAATGAAACTCAGGACCTGCAGCAATCGAGTAAGAAGTCTCCCGGTGCGGGGTTGGACACGAGGACCCTACAGTCCCCTGTGCAGTGGCTGCCGGCTACAGCAGGCGGTTTGCAGGTTCCATAGAGTTTCTCAAAGTTCTGTGGTATGTGTACAGGACCAAAATAGCGCAGACAAGGCCAGTAAAAGGAGGGAACCAAGCCCAAAAACACAAATTAAAGAGAAAAAACAGAGAGAGAGAGAGAGAGAGAGAGAGAGAGAGAGAGAGAGAGAAAATGCAGATCATAAATAATGGAGAGAAAATCTCCTTTTCATCTCTTGATTTTCCCATCATTTCCATTATCATTATTTATCCTATAGCAATTCTCTCCCTCTCCAAAAGTCTTTAATCCAGAGGATACCCTACATGCCTACTCATCTGTACTACTAGTGCCTCATTTCTCACCCATTTTCCTTTTCCTCTAGCTTTCTTCTCACACTAATGCTCAAGTCTAGTTGCATAAAGAGACAAATACAGTGGAAGGGAGGAGAGGGTTGCTGGGAGACAGTTGCTAAGAGACCAGTGTGGGAGGGGAGGCAATTGGAGTCAAGAGCAGTGTTTCTATGACAACCAAGGTTTCACACTGTCTCTCTGGGCTTAGAAAAAATGTAGGAGTGGTTGGAATGGGATTTATAATCTTGCAGAGGGTACACTGCAATCTGGAAACACACACACACACATATGGTACACTGTTGTTGTGTGTATTTATGAGGTCCTGAATATGTTGTACCCTACTAAATGTCTCCATGAAACAAATGCTGAGTGAGATAAAATTGTGAGGTTATATTTGAACTTCCAGTTGCTCGACTCACAGCAGTCGTTAGTGTGGGGCTAATCTCCTTCATCATGTGCTTCTTCTGCTATTTTGGGATCAGTTGTTCAGTCCTTACTCATACATTCAGGTCTTCAGCTGGACAGTTGCAGATATTAACACAAAATACTGCAAATACAGAGTGACAGCACTTAATAAAGATTAAGGAGAAATCAGATGGTATCGCCACTTCGGTTTGACAGAGCTTCTTTATGTCATTTTTGTCACATAGAAGTGATCCAGACGACTTTGCCGCAACTTCGACTTGTATAATGTTCAAGTGAGTACAGCATGCCAGGAAAACATCAGAAATTTAATAGCAAAGAAGTGCGTGACCCCTTTTTACCACAGGAGGGAGAGGGACAGAGGCTGATGTGGACACAATGGAAGAAAACACTGCGGCTCAAAGAGAAAGCCAGTGAGGGAACGGCTTTTCTGTCCAGTATGTCCTCCTTCGTCGCCTCCGTCCTCTCGCTTGATTTCCCCCACCTCTTACTCCATTAACACTGAGCTCGGCCTGTCAGCTGAAGCGCCTTTATACCAACCCTCTCCATAACACCTTGACCTCACCATACACTCCATTAGCTCCAAAGCTCACCATAC
This sequence comes from Gymnarchus niloticus, assembly GCA_009936485.2. Classification (NCBI taxonomy): domain Eukaryota; kingdom Metazoa; phylum Chordata; class Actinopteri; order Osteoglossiformes; family Gymnarchidae; genus Gymnarchus; species Gymnarchus niloticus. The sequence continues at coordinate 10,145,433 of JAACJT020000086.1, read as the reverse complement.
ACTCTGGAGAGCTCTCAAGCATTGTTAATGCCAATGACTGTTACAGTGGATGATGGATAACTTTCATTGCTTTTTCGGTCCCCATGCATGCCTCTTTGCCGTACTGGAGGGGCGTCACGCAATTTGGGACCAAAAAAGTTAAAGCTCACAGTCAAAAGAGGCTGTCACACAATCTGACAAATGACATAACAGATGCTGAATGACAGCTGTTACAACACACTTGAGCAGCAAACAGCCTTCAGTGGCCAAATAAGAACACATCCCATCATAGGATCTAGCAGAATCTGACAGTAAAAGATAATGTAGAATTAAACACTGGAATGCAATATCTTAATGTATATATGACTTTTATAAGATAAGGTACGTCAAGTATTACTGGATTAAGAACTTTAACACAATATCTCTATCATCATCGAGTAATTGGTAAATGGCCGTTCATCGTCACTCTTAAGAAACACTACAAAGAGAAGAACGTCTTGATCATGTTCTTAAACCACAAGACTAGTGAGGTGAAGGCTGCAGTTTTGGATGGAGCTGCTTGTGCAGAATTACAGTACAGGACGTATACTGTGATGAAAACAAATGTGCACCATACAAAAAGAGCCATTAAAGACATGCGTTGGTGATCAACGGTCTTATGAATCCCCTTCAAAGATGACCCCAGGAAAATAATCCTGATACACTCATAAGTGCTCATAAATCATTTTCACCAGATGACGACAAATTATATGCAATACACGTGTTACCTGGCCTGGAAGGATGGCCTCGTCTATCACAGTCAAACGTGTGACAGAAGACATGAGCAATTAGCCACATATCAGATCAGAATGAGCCATAGGTGTAGGAGAGTCGTCGTGAAGACGCTACTGACGTGTTCATTCGCAGATCAGAAGCTCTGTGCTCCTTAAAGCCAGAAGAACCGGTCTGATGCTGGTCAGCATGTCTGTACATCACTTGGTAGGGCAACAAACAGCCTCACAATTTTACCCCTATAAAAGCTGACACGTTTCAAGATGAAATTTAGCACCAAATCTCAAAGGAATGACAATGGCTGCTTTACTGGCATCTCAACTGATGCCATGGTCAACTTCCTCGTAACCCTATAACAGTGTATGTACTACCGGTGTGTGTTTAAGAATGACTAACCCTAAGCCTGTATGTATAAGAAGTATGTACAGCTCAGTTTTCCCAGTGTCGCCAAGGTAAACGTGCAGCCAGTCCTCAGCTGGTCTGGTTGCTGATGCTGGTAATTGCTGATTCGGCGCAGTGGCGGCTCTGTACACGTTCCACATTAACCACTGTCTCTGGAAATAACCAGCTATTACAACTAGCCCGGCTGGGGTTACTAAGGTGTACTTTAACATGTCCAGACCCCGGTATACAAATCTACAGTGTTCTAAAATTCCAGGGGTTTTTAAAAGAAAGCATGATTCCTGAGCATCTCATAATCTCAGGCTTTCAGCCAGCATGCAGAATGGACCTAATGCTTTACATCCTGGATGCACATGACTGCATACACAGACAGACAAAACAAAGAGAGAGACATGAAATCGCACAATATTCATCTGTAGTCCATGCTCATGGCAAATGTGCTATCCATTTAGATCACACAGAAAATGTGGAGAACTGTTATAGAATCTCATGCTCAGGCACAATATACTGTCTGAGAGGAAATGAGGTCACAGATACCTTATGACTGAAAGCTTTCGGAGCAAGGCCCACAGGAAGTGACAGCTGCAGCCAAATTTCCAAAAAGAAGCCAAAAATCCAACCATTCTTCAGTCCTTCTTTCCTTCCTCCTCTCTTCTCACCTGCTTTCCTGTGCATTTACTTTAAATCCTCCCGCCCATTTCACCCCTCCTCTCATTCATTCTGATTTTTCTCTCCCTAAGCGTTCCCCTGCCTAGCCATCTAAAAGGTTTGTCTCGCCCCTTACCTCACAGACCACCCCCGCACTTCCTCTGCCCTACGCACCACAGCCCCGCCGCTGTCGACTGCCCGCATATCACTTAAATGAAGATGCTAATCACTTTGTGTCTAAAGCCTGTCATTCTCAGTACTTCTCTTCTCGATTCCCTCCACCCTAGAGCACCCTCGTTTTATACCTCCACACTTCCCTGCATTCCCTACCTGTTCATGACACACCTCCATATGTGCCATGTCCCTCCCACTCCCCCCACTTCATAACGTGTTCCACGGTTCCTTATCACAATCTCTGCTTTTCCCCACTTTCACATCTTCACTACATCTCAGTAACTTTGAAAAAACGAGAGTTCTCAAACCCATTTTGAGACCCCGTCCCCTCTCCCTCGGCACACAACGTCCTGTCAGTCATTGGAAGAAGGCTGGTATTCCCTCGGCAGGCTCTCATATCCCGGAGAGAGCATCAGCACATGAGCATGGACAGACCGCTAAGCTACTGCTCCAGACCTGGCAATTTCTGTCATTGGTCTCCTCCGGCACCACGAAAACACACCTGGTGACAGCGTGCTTCACTGAAGGCTTCAGAGACTAGCTGATAATTCATAACTGGCAAGCAAAAGCAACTGGGTACAGAACGTAAGTCTACGGTGAATCCAATAATATTTCACACACTTGCATTTTTACCAGCTATTTAACCCTGGAAACTGTATATGCAAACTCCAAAAGCTGAAAGAAGTCATGTAGAATCAGGACGTAAAGGAAAAGGTAAGAACAATTTTAGCTGTCAGTATGAGGAAGAGGGAGGAAACAAGAGTAGATGGTAAAAGCCTACGTTCACACTCCTGAAGTCATATTCAGCTGATGGCAGCGGGAGACAGCGGAGTGCGAATACAGCAGATGTGTCTGCTTGCTTGTCAAACAGACAGGAAGATGAGCAGGAGCATAGATCCTCAGAGCCTTACCATGATGCTGAACAAGGACAGCCACAGAGAATGCTGGCACCCTTCACACCATCGCTCTTCCTGTCTCTCCCTTTCTTTCCTCATCTGGCCCCTCCCACCTCCGAGTGGAAAGGCCGCATTCTTACCACACCTTCCCCACCGCACAATGTCGCCGCACACACTGACACACGCCCAACACGCACACGCGTGCAATGTGATCATTCTCCTCCTGCCGGTGTGACACACCCTCACATATTTGGTGTCAATTCTTCCGTCTCCTTTGTGCTTGTTCCTCAAACAGGCTGTCGGCCGGCTTTCCAAAGTCTAAAGCCGCTATTGGATGTTGGAGTGGGCGTGTCACGCACGACGCGAGAAGATGAGAGCCAGGCTCCATGCAGCCGTGCTATTCAGAGCCGCGTGGAAACGGAGCAGAGAGACGAGATGCCTTCATCTAGCCACCCATGGGAGCTTCTCCTCAGATATCCCACACAGGCAGGCAGGCAGAAAGCCTTAATGTGGACCACAGACTGTTGGCTGAATCCTTCAAAGCCTAGAGGAGGCCGGAGATTTCATCTACATAGAGCAGCTAACAGGGGGATGACAACATAAACACTGAGTCAGACAAACATCAGGCTGCTGTAGGTGTGACTTTGTAGGAGGATACTACAGGCATGGCTGTGTGTGGGATGATGCTTTCGACAAATCATGTGTGGTATGATGCTATAAAGCTATCTGAGTGTGGGATGGGCAAGACTTTGTATGAACTGACGGTGATTACATACTGAAATCCCCACAGCTTGTGCAAGGTGGAAAGAACAGTCACCTAAAATACACTCAGTCACGTCTCTGGACCTGATGAGTATCAGCATCAATGGTTCCTGGACACACCTATTTAATACCTAGATGGGTATCTAGTATTACTGCACAACGCAATCGGCGATCGAAATTTAATGTTGAGGAATGAAGGTCCTCACAAGAGCTATTTTAGACACAGCGGCCTGGCATACTGCAGTGTGCCCACTGAGCTACGCTGGCCAAAGCAGATACAGTGAGCTTTGGTTCTGAGGCCAAGCAACTCACTCACTCCCCCCTCCCGGTTCCAGCCTTAAAGGGATTTGCTGCCAGGACAATAATAGCATGGTACTGCCAAAGCCAGGCGAAAACATGCTGCGCTTTCTCTCAATCTGTCTCACAGCAAGCAAGATGGCCGCGGCCCAAGGGCGGTGCTGACGCTGGGCGCGTGCCGGAGACACCACCACTGCCCCGCCTCCACTCACTTCACCACAAAGCAAGAATATACACAAAACAGGCCTCACTCAGGTGTGCTGTCACCTGCCGGCCGACGGACTTGTCCACTCGCTCACAGACCCGGCTTCAGCCACAACTCGCATCACTCACCATACCGATTTCGGGATAGGTTTTTAGGGACAGGTGGAATGACCCCCATGCCCTGCAATAACACCACACTGAAGACCTCTGGGAGAATGGGAATGAGAATCCCAAGACACCACAATCAGTCCCTGCAAACAGTTCTGCTCCCTTTGACATCGAGAGTGAGAGGATGAGCTCAGGAGGAAAGGAGAAGGAAAGACGGCTCAGTGAGACCTCTTGAGGAAGCCTTAAGGTCGAGACCTGGGATGGGGTGAACGCAAGCCACTGGAGATCAGACCAGACCGGTGGACTGTGGGGTTCACTTGCATATGGCTCCAACTGCAAACTAGCAGGCTGTCAACACTACACCAGCCAGTCAACTGGAGTACACGTGCTGCTTGGGGCATGGCCAAATGTGCCTGTTGGGGACTTTTCCACTCTTCAAGAGCTTCACATTCCATTGTCACCCAGGAAGTCCTCTGTGTATTTAATGTAAACAAGAGAAAATGACATGGAACTGCATTGTGTGTTGGTCACGGTATGAATAAAACTCGTGCTCAAGTCTGAAAGCAGCACTGTACATCTGTAAATGCATATGTAAATCCTGGGTATTAGAGCTGATCAGTCATTTTGAGGTTGATACATTTCATTCCAGTTTCCATAGTCTGATGAGAACCAGATTCTAAGAAATGATTCTGAGAAAAACAAAGATGTCCTGCGTTGAAAGGGCATCCCATCCGGGTTGTGCCGCAGACCCTCTGCGACCATGGCCAGAATAAGGATGGATGGATGGATGGATGGATGGAAAAACATTAAAGATAAATAACACAAAATCACCGAGGCTCATCAAGGAAATCAACCACACAGGACTATACTAGTGTGCTGCAGAAACCTTGTTTTGATACGTGTTCCGGCAGAGCATGGGACAAATACGGCTCACCTGTATTTCCACGGCTCCTGTCCACATGCAACAGTGCAGCCTTGGTCCTGATGAATGAGTGACCTCAGTTCCTCAAAGCACATACTCTTCCCTGCATCACCGCCACTTCCATAGGTTAGACACTACCAGGTCAAACTCAGGTTTTGAAACAACTACAGCCTGTCTCCTTTAGGACAAAGGGGGAGTAGCCAACGTGTTACATGCAAGATCCATGATGAGCTCAATCATCCAAAATAGCATTTCCTTGACTAAACAAAAGGATCTACATCACTCCTCTTCCAAAATTCATGCTGATGATCGGGGTAAGGTGACGTGAATTCAGCAGCTGATGAATTCAGCTCTGTATTACATGCCTTTGTCCGGTCGTGATACAGGACAAAGTTCCACTTCCTGTCGGTCTGCCCTCCCCCTCCTTCCTGATGGTCTACCTGTCATCTCTTTGTTCCCTTCAGTAAGACTTTAATCAAATTAGCTCCTCCTTTGACCTCCTCTCTTGAAGTAGGCAGATCTTGCAATCGCACACACATATACACAGAGACTTTCTAGAAGTTACTCCACAAATTGCCCTATTCTTCTCGATCCCCATTAACACAGACTTATGAAAGAAACGAAATACAGACCAAAGCCAAATCAGCAGGTAACAGGACGATCCCAGGTTAAAAAAATGTCCCTATAAAAAACTGGACGACTTGAATGGAATGACTTGTTATCTATACAGCGCACTTGTTTACAAAGATATGCTGTGTAATTCAATGTCAATTCATACACTATTTCTCTCTGTCTCTCTCACACACACAGCTGGGTGTGACCGTATAGTGCAGAGCAAGACAATTATTAACACACTTCACAAACATGGAGCATATTACATCAGATCAGCATCATTTTTATTTCGTTATCATGGTCATCTTTACACTTAACATTCTTAACCGTAGGCGCTGCTGTGAAACTTTCTTTTTTCTGTTCCAGCGTACAGAACAGCAGCACGGGCCCCAGAGTTCGGAGCCTGAGACGAGATCAGCAGAGCGCTGTCACGAGGTGCCCGGCACCTTCCACCCAGGGATTTAAACAGAAATCCAGTTTGCACTCTCACGTTATGATTTAAGCCTGTCTCTTGGTCTCACATTTTGGAGTCCCCCATTTGCCTTGTTTCAAGTCATAGCTTGAGATGCATTTTTTCACGTTCCAGTCCAGAAGCCACTGCTTGTCACAGATACACAGATTAGTACCACCAAAGCAGATTTGGCCTTTACTGCATCGAGTGTACCATTATCGCATATTTACCAGTTTTTGATCATATGTCACATATAACACTACATATTTGGCATATGAGCTGGATTTCAGCTGTCATATACCACCGTCAGAAATACCACTGCAGAGATGCTACATAAAAATCCATCTGCATCTTTCAGTAAATAATATACACACGTATGCATGGGTGTGCATACAGCATGTACATAAGATTAGTGACGGATCTACCAGTCACACCATGGTTAAAATTCTATATGCACTTGATGGACAGACCAATACCATTAAATCTATTACAAGCTGTGACCGTCAGGTACCTGGCTTCTCATTTCAGTTCTGACATCCAAAACGTGAGACAGACAAACCCTGCAAGCATCCTTTTCAAAAACACATAATTACAATTAAACTGAAAATGTGCATGGTAAGGTAGCAGCAAGAAACAGGTTGTTAAAGCATGCAGCTGAGCTTCGGTTAATCTCATATTTAAATTTCATGTCACTTTCATACACATTTATGAGGACATTCTGCTTGTTATTATCATGGGCCAACCAACATCCAAAACCAGGCCCGAACGTACACTGTCCAACTTGAAAACATTTAATTACTTTAAATAATGCAAGTTATTATGTAGCACTAACCATTCCAAAATCAAAATACTACTGGTTGTTACTAACAATAATAATCTAGGACGACTACGCTTTCATTGGCTGCTGTCTTCAGAACCCCCGGAAGTACCGTTTTCCATTTAGTACCCATAAAGAAACACTTTCCCGTCCATCGTCATAATTATCATGACCAAAATATCCAACCTTCCACTGACATGACTAGGAAGAAACACAAGGTCATCTTACAAACAAATGCACATCTGCGAGATCCTTTTTGGAAAGGTAGATCAGCTGAGCAGAACGTATGAAGTGATTTACAACACAGTAAGGAGTCCCTGGTGGAGATGTTGAATTTAGCCTCCCCCTGCTCCGGCTCTCAGAACAGGGGCTCTCAACACACATCCTTACCCATTTTTACTACACAATGAAATGTCAGACACACATATCCTGTAGCTCCCACTGAAAAGAGCTTTTTCTCTTAACTTCACAATTTCATATTTTCCTTTTCATGTCATAATAATGCAGTTTATACATCATCATCATCATCATTATTATTATTATTACTATTAACTACCTTGATTACTGCTCATAGTAGTAGTACTACCTGATAACAGTAGTACTACAACGACTACTACTACTACTACTAATAATAATAATAATAATAACAACAACAACAACAACAACAACAACAATAGCAGCAATCACAAAAGCCAAAGAGAAAGTAACAGGACTTAAAATGAAACAAAATGTATTTCGGTAGACATGGCTAACTAAAGCTGCCCTGTGTGACGACATTATGATTGCCGTTTACTCACTCTACCCATGAGGTGAAGAAGGTCAGGATAAGGGGGCTGGAAGAGTGAAGAGTGAAGAGGGCAAGGCCTTTGAAGAACACAGGCTGTGGACATGGCTAAATATGTCTGATGTGCTGATGAACAGGAGCAATACAACAAAAATACTATTATTACACTTAATCTGGCATCAAAAAGAAATAGGGACAGCTTTTTTTTTTTTTTTTAGTAAATACGTAACCTGACAATGAATAACATAAAAATATACTGACAAAATTGTTAATGTCATTATTAATGGTATTCAGCATTTGGGACAATCGTTCAAGAACAAAACTGCTGTAAACATATTGAGACTTTGCCATTGAAAAGGGAGGTAGAGGATCCTGATTTTCTGCTCGCTGACAGTTGCAGGAAATGGTAAGGACTTCATTTCAGTGAGGCAGACTGGAAAGGAGGCAGAGCGACTAGCACAGACAAAATGGCAATTGGAAACAAATCCGGGGAGAGATGTGAACCTTTTTTCCCTCATTCATATTGGCCCAATATCACCCTTTTCCTAGTTGCCCCTTCCCCTACTGCCTTCATGCTCATCTTTTTTTTGGCATATTCAATATTCCACTTTTGCTCTCATAGCAGAGTTCAAAGTTCACAATGATTTTTAGACCTCACAAAAAAGAGTCAGCATCATCCGTTACAGACAGAATAGTGAGCCTGTGATCAAGGTGCTCAAACAAAGAGGTGTGAAGTCAGGACTATGAGAGGTCCACGTCCCTCTTGGCTTTCCGGTACCTCTGAGCTCTTGTACAGTCACATCAAGTTATTCAGTCATTGCATTTGTTTCTCCAGATGGCAGCTGTCGCCAGCAGTGTCCCTGATGGCGCAGTGTACAAGTGACATGACACAGGGGGACCACCTGATCTGCAGGTTACCTAGAAGAGGGGCTACTGCATTCAGAGGCGGGGCAACAGAACTGATGGGCGATGTCATCATCTTCCACTTCTCTGAGAGAGATACGGGGATGGGTAGAAAGAGACAGACAGGAAGAGAGTAAGACAGGAATACAGGGTGGAAAGAGATAAAAAGGTAGCAGACAGAAAGAAATAGGATGAGCTAATGGTAATGAAGATACGGATGGACAAGATGAGAGAGGTAAGATTTACTGGAGACTATTTTCATCTATGAAGGGATCATGGGGACTACTGTCATCTTAGTACAGCCTTAAATTGAATGTTAACAAGATGTAAACAACTAAGTTTGACAGCAACATATATACATATATAGCACTGGATGAGAAGGCTTAGCAATCTCATTCACCATTAAGCTGCATTTAAAAGCTTTCATTTAGTATTTATCTGTATAATATGAAGGTCAAATCAGCTTAGCCAGGCTAAGTCAAATTGTAAAATAAATGTTAATAAATTTTTTGTATGCTTTTAAAAAATAAACAATCATTTAAATGTAATCTGGAGTTTTTTGTAGCTTTGATTTAAATGAGTTGCGCGATTCTGTCCCTTACAGCTTCCCGTATTAAACTGTGGATTTAAAAAAAAAAAAAACTGTATTACAGGAGTTGTCCACAAGATGTCAGCCTTGCAGTACGGCTATAATCAAAATGGAAAAGAATTGTAGCAAATAGATTACGTAATGCATACTATTACAAATCTGACATTTAATCCGTCAACATTTGTTGGATGGTCTCAACATTTGGAAAGACAAAATACTAATATTAGTACATTTTATTTAGTCTAGAGGCCAAACAGATTCCATGACATAGGTTTAGTGCTTCCAGTTAAGACAAGCACAAATTCAAAAAATGCAATATGATTTAGCAAAATAATTGAATTTTCCTTGTAGATTTATACAATCACATCAACATGCAGCATCGGAGGTGCTCTGAGTACCCTTCTGTGACCGTGACCTTCAAGTCAAACAGCCTAGGCTTCCTCAGTCTGTGGGTACAGTGTATCCAGGCCTGGCCTGTAGTGCCTGCTCAGTAGGGCTTATCTGCTCTTTTGCAGATGCCAGCTTGCTGGCACTAGCATGCTGGGTAGGGTCTCTCCCAGGAACTGAACATCGACTATTTCTTTCATTTGTTAAAATATTATTTCACTTGGGTGCCCCAGTGATATCGCAGGACCTGCTGCACCTGAGACTATGTGTGTATGAAAGGATGTGAGAGACAGAAAGAGACATAGAAGAATGAAGAAAGGATGATATGGCAAACATTGACAGAGTAGCAGAGAACCGAACAGGACCTGAAGAGGAACTGGACAGGAACTGGGTGACCAGAGCCAGCAGGTGTAAGGCTTTTCTGTCTGATATTCAGGAATGCTGATGCACATGGAGTGACACACGCTCGAGTCAGTGTGCTGCATGAAACGTGACTGGCAGTGTGACCATGTGACCATTCCTGGGTCCTTTTAAAACTAGGCATCGGACCAAAGAATGGAGACGGCTAGGCAGATGAAGGTTCTTCTACATCGCTCAGGTGAATAGGGAGCCAGGGCTAGCAAGCCCATCTGTCCTCACTGAGTACGGTGAGACACACACAGGGACCTCAGTGACACAGAGGGACACCTGTGTGGAGGACAAGCGAGCCCTGTGACTCTTTGCACATCACAGAACATAGAGGAGCCGTAATTATAGCTCCCCGGACGAAAGCCTTGGCTACAATAGCCCTAGCTGAACCAATTCAGTGCTGAGATGACATGGTGATACATCAGACTAGTCCTACAAGAAGGACAATAACTTTATATATCAGCAGCAGCAGCAGTCAAAGTCTCAGTGGCCAGCTGAGAGGCAGCACTGTAAAGAGAAAGCCACTTTTCTGCATGTCTCTATGTAACACAGAGCAGCTTGCGAGGGTCAGGTCATCAAACCTGATGGAAAGCATCAGTCATGAGCCTCTGTGGAGGCTGATTCTTCAGCAGTCATCCCACTCAGCATGGAACAAGAATGAGCCAATGGACAGAAAGCTAACAGACTGAGTCTCCCACTGAGTGTGTGAACTGTGGCTGCATAGGGGGACATGGTTGGGGGACAGGCAGTGAAAGGGGGGCTGGGAGTCAAGTCAGTGATCAGATGAAATCAAGACTATGATCCACATGTCCTTTGTAAACAAGGACCAGCGACAGGGAGCAGAATTACCCAGACTCTAAATGCTCAGCCAGAATAGGCAGTAAGTACAGTCTGCTGGGCAACTGGACGTGAGGTGTGTGTGTGTGTGGGGGGGGGGGGGGGGCGGGCCCCATGCCTGACGCCCCGACAGGGGCCGGGAAATGTGGGGGCGGCCGTGTGGGTTGGCGGGGGGGGGGGGCGGGGTGGGGGGGGGCGCGGCCCTCAGGCCTGCCTCCACGAAAGGGGCAGTGAAATATGGAGGTGACTGTGTGGACTGGACGGGGGTTGGAGAGGGGAACTGAGGTTCTGGTGGAGGACTCTGGCCCTTACCTTGCCTGATCCGAGTGCCTGGCAGGGGGGAGGGCGCAGGGCTGGGGCAGGAGCAGCCGGGAAGGGCAGCAGTACTGATGGTGAGTCGAGTGGCTGTTAGCTGTCAGACTGGTGTGGAAGGAGGTAGTAGCTGAGGCAGTACTACGATTGGTACGAGTAGTACTAGTAGAAGTAGTAGAGGTGGGATTAGGAGGTGACCTGACACAGAGAAAGAAAGAGAGATAGAGATAGAGATAGAGAGAAGAAAAATAAAGTCAAGGAAAAAAAAACTAAAAAAGGAGCAGACGACAAATACAGCTAGGCACGTACGGACACGCATCATCAGCAGCATGGGTCATAACAGCAGCGGGCAGAGAAAGTGCAGATGAGGTACAGTGACACCTACAGGACACAAAGGGAATGGCACCAGTGTCCTGACTCCAGCTGAGCCTTCAGCATATCCGCAGCACCCTAAAGGAAAGGCCCCATAGCCTCAAACTGTGGACCGTCATTCTGCTGCATTAACTACAAAAATAAAGCCGGGCAGCTGGACACTATTGGTATTAACGGTATTACCGGGTTTAGTAGAGATGGGAATGATACAAAGGATAAAGCAGGCAATGCTTATTAACAAGAACAAATTCAGGGCATTTTCAGGAATCCAGGCCTAAATATTACATATGCTAAATGTCTCCCATGCAGTATAAAGCTCTACCCTATTTATCATGGTGTCTCTAATCATGACAAAAAGGCTTCTTAAATGTGCACATTCCAAGGCACGAGTAGCCTAAAATTTTCCCTATGAATAAGATGTAACTAATTTGGAAACTGTACAAATGGGTCCTTTATTACTAACATATACACACGCTTACCAGTGTATGAGGAATTAGAGAGGAAGCCGTCTGTTTTTATCAGGAATTTCTGTTTTTCTTCATCTTGATACTACCAGCAGCTACACTGGCTGCTATGCTTAGAGAAGAACAGGGCTGAGGTGTCATTGTCTGATTACAGGCTGCAGCTATGCACACCTCTCTGAGCCTTTGGTTCTGGAGATCTAACAGAGAATCCTATTGTTTTCTCAGTTATGGACAAACACCAGCTTGTCCAGGTGATGTCCCATAGTGTGTAACTAAAACCTGGTAAAGTCCTCTAAAAGACAGCCATTCTCTCCCTCCTTCCCAAGGCACGCTGGGATATCTGAGGGTACATATGGTCATCTTAATTTCGATTTTTTTCTCATCTCTAACCTTTTGAGTCGGGCATCCTGCGGGCACATGACGGCACACAGAGACAGAAGGTATGTCTAAAAGTACACTGTGATGTGGGGCGGCTACGTGTGTTGCTGTCTCTGTCACGTTCCGTAGCCCCACCGCTGCATCTGCGAGGGCTCCCCAACTGACGGCCTTGCCACGCTCCCTTGGCTCGCCCTCTTCTTCAGAGATTTCAAGCCCTCTGAGACTTTAAAAATATCATATCTGTTGGGTGTCTGTGAACTCCAGAAATGTTAAATGTAGAAACATAATATGTTGGTTTGTATCATGTCTATGACAATAGCTTTTAATAAGTGCCTAAAAGACAATATTCCTTGTATGTAATATAACCTGCCTGCCTGAGCAGAGGAAGCTGATCCTATACAGTAACAAGGCCTTCTGCTGACTGGCACTGATCATCTACAACAGCTTTGTCCGTAACAGAGAATGCACATCTCTTAGAGAACAGACGGAACAGAATGGATCGCTTTCCTATATGATAAAATATTTCAACTGTTGCAGTACTACACATATCAATCAAGACCGACGCTTTATGACCATGAGTAGATACTGTGAGGATGTCTTACACCATTAGGATAGTCAAGCAAAAGAACGGATTTCACACAGGCACAGCAATAGCTCTACTTCGCTTTCTGCTCTATTAACCAGCACATGCCAGATGCATACCCAACAGGCACACAGCAGCCACACGTAAGACACAAGCGAGCACAAGAACAACAGAGAGTGCAGCTGAAGAAAAGCCAGAGAGACATGGCAAGGACAAACACAAAGAACAAACAGTGTGCCCTGCGATACAGACTGAAAGGAGACTAAACGAGAGAGTGAGTAGGACAGAATGACTGGAGACATGAATGCTGAGAAGAGCAGGAAGAAAAAAAAAGGAGGAAGGAAACACTGTCTGTGAAATAAGACCCAAGGCAAGGAGAGAGTATAAAAATCAAAAGTTAGAACGTAGAGAAATAAAAACAGAGCTGGATGGAGAATGAGAGACAGATCTTAACCTAATAATATAGGGTGGAGAAGGACAAAGAGATCATTTATTGATTGAATTGTACAGCACTTTGGTGCAGCTGTGTTGCTTTTAAATGTGCTTTATAAATTGATTGATTGATTTATAACCTAATATTATAGGGTGGAGAGAGAGAGACAGATCCTAAGCTAATAATATAGGGTGGAGAGAGAGAGACAGATCTCATAAAAGCAGGGTGGAGAAGGACAAGAAAAGACAGATCTTAAAGCAAGGAAAGGGAGCAAATGAGCTAAAAAGATGGAAAAGAGACAGAACAGGTTATGTGCCGGTGTGAGCTGTGAGAAGGGGTTCTGGGTCCCAGAAGTTGTGGCCTTTAGGGTGACTGAAGTCTGGGGGTATACCAGTGTGTGGATGTGTGGCACAATATTCTCCAGGTCAGAAAGTGCTTGGAGTCTGTCCTTGTGTATGGACAAGCTTTGCAGGACTGTCAGTGAGATACGAGGCTGTCAGAGTTGTCATTTTTTTGATGTTCCAAAAAAGAACTCTGAAACCCAAAACTGTTCTGGGGAAAACAAACTCAAACTGTCTAACGTTCTCTGATGTCTTTCCAAGAGTGATGGCACCCTTAATTGAAATCAGCATTAGATACAAGACTGTAGAACAGCGTAACACAATAAACACAAACATCTGTTCCAAAATGTAAGAAAAAGCAAACCACAAAACACATGGTAAGAACATCAATTTTTCCTGCATTCACAGAGTCTTCCAGCGTACTTCTGACCACCTCATTTCTACTCGTCTTTAACCGAGGGTCCGTCTCTTTGCGTCCCACGTTAAACTGCACTAATTTTAGCACTGTGCGACCTTAACTATTATGGTAGTTATTTTTCTACATATGTGCCTATTGTTTTTGTTTAACAGTAAAAGTGGTGAACATTTTATTTCTGTATCTCTGTAGTTCTGTGTAGATACAAAAACAGAGTAGAAAGTCAGAAAATGCTGACCCAAATGGTCCCGAAGTAAAAAGTTAGAAAATGCGGGCCTTAACATTGATGGAGTAGAAAGTCAGTAATGGCAGCCCTAACGTTCCTGGAATACAATGTAATATCCTGATTGAGTGTGTGAGTGCGTGTGACAGTGCCCTGCATGTGTGGGTTGGCCCCCTGTCCAGGGTGTCCTCTGCCTTGTGCCCTAAGCTGCCTCGGATAGGCTCCAGGCCCCCCGCGACCATGCATATGATAAGTGTTTTGGAAAATGGATGGATAGATGGATAATGTAATCCCAGGTACTTTAATCCAGATATGAAAATCAGTCATTATAACTTATGTACTCACGTACTTTGCCAGTAAATATCATGTATATTTACTGTCTTTAAATTGAGTCAAAAAGAGTTTACCTTGAATATACATCAATCCATTTTTTAACCCCTTATGTATTACAGGGTTGCGAGTGAGATGACTGGACAGTGAAAGGTGTTTTATGGTACTGCAGCATCTGTACCTTCAACTCCCCCCCTTCATCCACCAAAGCCCCTCTATAGAGCATCTCATCCAGTTAAAATTGGACAGGAGGTCTTCGTGTACAAGCAGGATGTCATAGCTCTTCTAGTTTCTCCACTCGTGGCGTTGCTCTCGAACACGAGGAGAACTCGATGGCTCTGTTACTCCTTTCCCACTGTGGTCACTTCCAGACACATGAGTTTGGCCAGACTCCTCCCACTGCCACCTCACTGACTGAGCAGCAACTGCGTCACGCTGGAGTCACCAGTCACTCAGGCCAACACCAGCCCTGACTTTCCATTCCATCTCTTACCATCTCCTCCCACTCCTCTTTCTTTGTCATTTTGTCCATCATCTAATCCCTCTCTCTCTCGCAGTCTCTCCTCCTCACAACACTCATCTTCTTCTCCTCTCGCCCCCACACTGTTCCTCGCATAAGCACTTGTGATTTACACCGTTCCCTGGGCAACCACCCCACAAAGCGCTGCGTGGGGTGCATGTGTGTTTCAGTGCGTTCCAGGGGCTGCCCTTGGCTCTCAATGCCTTTGGACTTCTGTGCCACATAGGTGCAAACAAGAGTCTAGTTGAGTACAGTGCATTGAAGTGTTGTCCCATGCAACGCACCACAATAAACTCATATCTGCGGCCCAATGGACTCAAGGGCAGTAGGGTCTGCTGTCAGCGATCAGAACAGCATGACACCCACACAGAACAATTAAGACTTTAATTATGCCCCTTTTCCCTTATCTGACTGCACAGTAGGTATTTTATACTAAATTGTACAAATAGCAGCATAGGTCATTTTAATAGAGGGAAAAAATAACACACACATTAACCCAAAGCAGTACAGCCTACAGCCACGTTTCTGTCAGTCCATCTCATTTTAATGTTCGGCTTCACTGGCATCAATGTAGCAGTGCGAGGCCTATGGTGGCCTCACTGGCATCAATGTAGCAGTGTGAGATCTGTGGTGGCCTCACTGGCATCAATGTAGCAGTGTGAGGCCTGTGGTGGCCTCACTGGCATCAATATAGCAGTACGAGGTCTGTGGTGGCCTCACTGGCATCAATATAGCAGTGTGAGGTCTGTGGTGGCCTCACTGGCATCAATGTAGCAATGTGAGGTCTGTGGTGGCAGGCCTTTTAAACAAGAGCACAGTAGGGATGTCAAGAGCACATCACCGTGGTAACATGCTCTTGGAGATCTGCATTACACAAGAGCAAGCCCTTTGCATTTGCTGGTAATAGGTTTGCCTGCACAACCTTGTTTGCAAATTAGCCCGGTGTGTTTTCACAGCAGAAACAAGCTAGCCGTCATCAAAGCAATTTTTCCATAAACACGTTATTATGTTTTGTCAGCAAGGGAGCTGGTCGTTCGGTCCTCCAGCATTGCTTGGGCTGTAACTCCGTTATGACAGGGTAATGCCTATACATGAAGGCTTCCATCACAGAGTTTCTGAAGGACCTAAAGGACCACTTACTATCCATCCATCTTCCAAGCACTCATCCTGGTTGAGGGTCACACATGGGATTGGAACCTGTACCAGGCAGCTCAAGGCCCAAGACTGGGATACAATCTGGGTGGGATGCCAGTCCATCATAGGGTACATGCACAATCATACACCATGGGCAAACTGGAGACGCCAGTTAGCTTAGCCACATCCTTGGACAAAAACAGAGTACTGGCAAGAAGCTTGTGTGATACGAAGATTGAGGCCCTGTAATGACTACATTTAGGTCCCTGAGGTCTAAAAATATTAAATAATAGAAGTTTAAGTGCTGAACTGTAAAAAAATGAACATAGAAAAATACAACTACCCAGCCTCATAACGAAACACCTTCTAACAGGGAAAACCCGGCACACCTGATTTCATAATGAATTAGATACACTGGTCTAAGAGCAGCAATGTGAGTTTTGTTTGCATTGTGTGCATGCCAACAACAGCGACCCTCAAGGAGATTCTAGGGGTCAGTCTATCTGTCAGTTTAACTTCAGGACTGAGTATAGTTCTTCTGCAGGAGCGACCCTGAACACAAAGGAAAATGAGACAAAAAAAGGACTGCAGTAAATTACCCATACCAAACTAAGCATGCCCTTTCTCCTCCGTTCTCATTAGATCAACACCCTGCAAAAAGATTAATGGCCGCCCCTGGCGTCTGCGGCCAAATAGCAACAAGTGCCACCATATGGACCTACCCAGAGGAATTCAAAGCCATTCCAGAAAAATTGTTATCCATTTCAGCTACGTAAGGTAAATTCAGTAGCAGCTTATATGGACACCTGAAAGGCTGGGAGCAAAAGAAAGCTCAGATAAGTCAAAGGAAATGTACAGTATGTTACACACAACCCATGCAGCACAAGTCTAAAACTACCAAAATCACAACAAGCAATGCGAAGGAGCCCAGCCCCCCACCCAGGACGATTCATTGTTTTGAATTTTGAATCAAACAAAGCGTGAAAATCTTCTGGAAGTGCCAGCTACACGAAGCCTCCATCTTATCCGACTGCACAGTAACTCAGGGTTCTGCACGCACAGGCATTATGTTGCTACGGGTAACATTAGTAAATGAAGATACGGTTTCCATAGTAACAGGAGCCTTTACTGTTATTAAACTGATGCTGTTAGTCCAGCTCAGAAGGTTAAAAGATCCGCTTAGCAGTATGGAATATCTGCCTACATCTGTTTAACGTATAACATTAAATACAAACATAATAGAAAATGCACAGCCACGCAAATGCAGAAACACACATACTTCATGCATACCCCAAGGATTTTTGGGCTTTTCCTGCTTGCCTTTCCAATTCAAGGAACCAATTTATCATGACAGCATTGCTGTCAAATTGCATGAAAAAAATTTATAAATATAAATTTATTCCTGGATCAGGGAGTAGAACAAGCCATGAGTAGGTCAGCCAGTTCTTCAGTCCAGTAGATGATCCTGTGTGAATCTTCTTCAGCTCTTCCCCACTCTGAAGTCTGTCAGAATCATGGAGGCCTGCTCACAAGGCAGTTTGAGGACACTTCTCTTTTCGATACCTTCTCCATGGACCCACACAACACGTGTCTCAGTCTGGCCTTTGAGGAACAGAATCTTCAGGAACTTTCATGGATTATTCTAATTACAGTACCTCTAACTAAAATAGAACATCTCAGAAGACTAAAAGTGATGTCCTGTGCCTCCCATGAGAATGTGCATGAGCAGAAGAGCGCATCCTGCATCTTGAAGTACAGAATTGTAGATACAACACATAAATCTTAAGAACTAAAATTCAGCAGCTGAATGCAGTCAGTATGATAAATAACATTCATACCTCAAATAAGCTAGAAATAGCTCAATCAAGCGATCTGAATATTGAGCTGACTGAAATTTAATTGAACTCCTGTTATTTGGGGGGGGGGGGGGGGGGGGGGTGTTGATTATTGCCTAAACACGCCAGGGAAAGAGAATAGGGGGAGGGAGGGGGGGGGGGCTGGGGGG
>JAACJT020000086.1:10105847-10124734 GCA_009936485.2 Gymnarchus niloticus | reverse complement strand
AGAGCGGTGCGGAGGAGGTAGGGGGGGGGGGGGGGAGAGGATGTGTTAATGCCTGGAACAGCCAACCTCAAGGTGAGTGAATGTGGGAAGAGAGGGGGTGGCTAATGGGCTAATGAAGCGAAACAGCCAAAAAAAGCATTCCAATTTCTATGGTAAGCATTCACCATATTCACATGTGCTCATCTACAGTGTGCTTAAGTCAGCAAATACTTTGTGGATAACCAAATGAACAGAAATGAAAGCTCATGCTGGAGAGGCCAGATTTCCTTCCAGCAAGGAACAACGTACACGTCTCCAGCATCACGGCTGGTCAGACCGCACCTTGGGGGCTTCATCAGCCACATGAGAAAGAGACACATGGAGGGACAGCAGCTCATGCACGTCTCTGGTAACGTGGCGCCCGCAGGAAGAGGGCTGCCTGGGCGTGAGCTGAAAGATCACCGAGGGGGTAAAGGAGCATTCCGTCCCTGTGGAGGCACTCTTTTCCAAGCACAACCTCTCCGAACTTTTACAGACCATGGGCATTACTGTGTATATCAGTGCAAGGAGTTACCCCCCAACTGAGCCTAAAACTGCAACGCAGGCATTTACAAACACAGTTAAAGGAATGTTCTTGACTGCCTCAAGGTTTAAGTCAATTTGTTTATCTGACCAGCCACCCACTCCGGCTGATACTATCCTCTGGACTGTCAAGGCAGTGTGCTGACATTACCAACCCTGGTGCAAAGCAAGTGGTCAATTCAATCTAAGCAAAAACCTACGACAGGAGGATGACACCATGACACCCGAAAAGAGAACTTCGATAATCAGCTTAAGACTGTGTTACTTTTATATCCCGCATGACGTTATTCTCGTTATTCCGGCTTATTTAAAGTACAAGTGTTTTTTTTTAAATAGACGTGACCCTGCACATACACTGGCGGCAGTCTTCTCCCAGACCTTCGCACGCATTCCTACCCAAAGCCCGACGTGATCAGTGGTTCATGACAGGCGGTGTGGATACATGGAAGCCAAGCCAGCCTGGCCCACAGCTGGCTAATGGCGAGGGTCACCTGAATGGCGAATAAAGCCAAACGAAGAGGACTTCAGCTATCGGTGTTACAGCACCATGGACAGCACCTGTGCAGTTGGCTCATTATCCTGGCATCAGGAAGTTTCTTGGGCAGACCCAAAAGCTACAGAAGCAACAACAAACTGCAATACTGACTACAGTGTACACTAAATGTGGGGAAGTTAATCACCAGGAAATTATCATGTTTATACATTTATTTTGTAAATGAGCATTGACGTTTTTGTGCCATGCAATATTTCTGCACAAACAAGAAATTTTTACTTCAGGACAGCAATGAAGATACTTTTAATATTAAGCTATATCAGACTTGCATTATTATAAGAAATTCCAAAATGCACTTTCAATGAAAAGCATTTAATCTTTGTGGCATTTGATGACAGTCATTAATGTCCTGTTAAATTTCTAAACACTGAGCAATTCAAATTCTGTAAATTTCAGCTCTTAACTGGAGAGCGAGGCAGCCAAAGCAATTCACATCCCCTTACATATTAAGGCTATTTTAACACAAAACGCAAGAAAATACACCAGTCATGCGAACCTGGGGGTTTAAACAGAGCAACTTTCCATCACATGCATACACAATTCAGAGTGTGACACGTACTTACATGCCAGACTAAAATTCCTTCATCACTGCTCACAGATGGTCAATTCACAAGGGGATATAGACAGAAAATATAAAGGATTGTACCTAGTTATCTACATTGCCCAAAGAGCCACATTTAAGAACTTGTTTTGAAGTTCTTCATTTTGTCTTCCTAAGTAGTTGCAGTAGTATGGTGTCCCACAGTTAACGTCAATGACCTATACACCACAGTGAAGTGACAACTAAAGGCTCATTTTCACGTTCTTGGTATTACTGGCTCGTAATTGCACTCGTGGAGGTTCAAAATATCTAGACAGCCTGCAGTCATTTCCATATCAGAATTACAGAACCTAGATATGTCGTGCAACGATATTTTAAACATCTGTGACAGAACAGCAGCTCTGTCATAATCAGTCGCACTCAACACCAACCGTGAGTGCGACACAGCAGCTGGTGCACCTGAAATACGCCATCTAGTGGTTTGGTGAGGTCAGTCTAAGTGGCTGATGCCACCAGGGTCCTGATCCGCTCAGCAGTCAGTCCAGTAGCCAGTGGGAACAGACACTGTAAAGGTCTGGTAAAGGGAAAACATAAACAATGGTCCTATTTATTCTGGAAACACAAACGAGCTTAATCACCCTAAATATATCGTTAGTTCATAAAGAATTTGTACATTTCAGGTCCACAGCTGTGCCTAAGTACTATTAGCCACCGTTTTAAAGTTATGCTAAAAACTGAAGTGTGCTTCCTACCTGAGATCCCAAAACATCAGCTTTGGGCATTATGAAGTCCGTCCATGACCATTTGACCATAATCTCATGTCTGACCATTCCGTTAGGTGCGCCACTTTCATAACGCTAAGTGATTTATATAAGATACAGTCGTACTTCATTACTCATCTGGGATTCTCCCATGGTCTCCATCTTGATGATCAGGGTTTTCCGCAGTAGCACTTGTATCTAGAAGGCTTTGTATAAATCAGTATTAAAAGCAACGACTCCCAAAGGGGGGGCACAACAGCTCAGCAGTTAGTACTACTGCCTTGCTCTTCCAGGGTTAGGGGCTCAAGCCTCATCTCCACTATGCACATAGAGCTTGCCTGTTCTCCTCATCCCTCCTGGGTTTCCTCCTAAAGTCTAAGACATAGCAGTTGATTGGCATGTCTAAATGGCCTGCAGTGTGACTGTGCCCTGTGATGAACTGGCAGCCTGTCCAGGGTACACCCCAGCCTTATGCTCTGTGTTGTTTGGAATGGGCTCATGTGACCCAGTACAGGATCACGAGAGGGGTGGGGGGGACATGGGGTTTATCCCAGGCAGCACAGGGCTAAAGGCAGGGTGACACCAGTCCTTCTCAGGACAAGTGTACACACACACACACACACACACACACACACAGAGGGTAAAGGAAATTTATAAACACAAGTTCACCAAACCGCATGTTTTCGGACTGTGGGAAGAAACCTGGGAAACATGGGTAGAGTGTGTAGAACCCACACACAACCCTGCAAGTGTGAGGCATCAGTACTACCCACTGTGCCTCCATGCTGCCAAAATCCATACACAAATGAATAAACAAATCTTTACTTTGAGGTTTCACTGGTGTATTTTTCACATATATATCAAACTGCACAAGCTTCGTACGCAGAGCAAAGCAAATTAGCTGGGGGTGGATTCTGTTTTATAAAAATCTGTTTGCTATTACAGGAAATGTGGACGTAACACCAAGTCTCATAGGATGACCACGATGCAGCATAGCTGCATTCACATCGACTGCAGTGAACAGCACCGCTTATAGTTCGAAAGCAAGTCAACCCATGAATAAGTTTTCACTGTGCAACGGCAAATTCACTAGGCAAGACTTAGATACCTTACCAAAAAAAAAAACAAAGTTCGGCATCACAAAAACTGCCATCAGAAAAGCTGGGCACATGTGATTAATTTTGCATGATTAGAGAAAGACTGCTGTTACACGGCATTCACATGCAAGTGTGGTATTGATACGTGCTCCGATTCTTCAGCGCACCACGGCCTGCTCCTCTTTCCAGCTGTGCTCTGTTCTGATCCGTCATTAACTGAACACTGACAGCCGTCAACTGATGCCCCTCACTGCATGTGTATTAATCAAATCTGGCAGAGGGTCATTCAAAAGTACAACCCAAACCAATTGAACTGAATCTCATTCAACATTCACAGTCCACAAACATAGTATGAATATTTCTCAATGATTTTTAATGTCCAGTTCACTAAATATTCTGTGCCCCTGAACAGTATACAAGATCTACAGTCTAGACAACTGTTTTAATCCATAACTCTGAAGATAAAAGCATACAACTTTCCAGCGTGTAGGAACACTTTCCACAGCACACTGTCTGTCTTAGAAGTGCAGATCCTTACGTTTGAGAGAATAGTACAGAAAATTATCGAGGTCTAGACTGATTTTCAACTCCTGTCACTTTTCATTCAATGCAATGAAAGCACAAAAGTTCCACAAACACAATCAAATTTTTCAAAAGACCGCCTACGCCATTCGAAATGTTCAACTTGGCTTAAGTATAAAAAACCTCAGTTGTCATCACTGCGACAAGTGCGTTTAAAATTCCAGCAAAGTCTGTCGGGGAGGTCAGCCATGACATTTCAGGCACACCCTGCCCATAGACATATAATCCAGTTTTCACTGGTTTTTTAGACCTGTGTTTTTCTGCACTGAGACCCTATCCCTTTACCTCCTGCATGCCAGGTTATTTTTAGTGCTTAGAAAGACAAAAGGACAAAACCAGTGAACTCAAAGGAGCTACGTGCATTCGGCAGCTCGACATCATCTTATGTACTGCGTAATAAATGGTTTTCAACTGTAAGAAGACAACAATTACCCAGTGTCGCAGTGTGCCCGCACGTTAACTACAGTGGGGAAAGTAGGGCCATGTGTATTTAAATATTCCAATTTTATAATCAGAGACTAAAGTACTACAAATATGAAAGTAATTTCTAAGTGCACTTGCTAATCTGCTTATAATAATAATAATTATATCTTTGATTCACCAAGATTTCCTCAGCCTACTGGGTAAACATGCACGGTACTAACCGGTCCTAGAAAAGATCCACTTGAACAAGGCCTAGCTTGGCAACCCACCTCCCTCTGCTTCCTTAAGTGAAGCAGAAGCACTCTCCAGAATCACAGGAAGACTGAGAGGAACCCATTTGCTCACGTGTTACAAACTCTGCATCTTTAAATACGAGTGGCAGCACATGGCCGGACTCATTGTTCAGTTCAGCAGTTTCCTGTAAATTTCAACCAAATATCATACTTGTGCAGCAGTGGTTTCAGAAGTGCTTGCAGTGCGTTTGGGGCGACTTAAAGCAAGGGTCACCTCTTCTGCTAGGCTATGTCTCAAACAGAGCCATTGGAAAGGTGCTTCAGGGTTATACCTGATCATCTGTGGGAACTCCAAGTACAACTTTGCCTGTCTCATGTGTTTTTGATCCATCTGAAGGCTTAACCCAACAAACAGGGAACATTCCCACGACGTCCAATAACGTTCCCATTACGTTCTTAACGTTCCTGTAACGTACTTGTACCGTTCCCTGTGTGCTGGGAATGCACTAAGATTATTGTGGTTGCTCTTTAAATTTAGACCTTGTTTAGAAATGCCATGGTATTTACAAATTATTCGCAAGAGGTGAAGTTTCTGTGCTGATTAAAACTGCGATATGCGTAACCTCCTGGCAGGTAAATATATGAGTGGCATGTTGGTGTCAATTAACTTGCTAATGTGTAATGATTTGTCTCCAAGTTACAAATGAATCAAACTGTCCTTTCATTTAAACAGTAGCTTATCCTTCTCCAAAGCTGCTACAGCTAGACTAGTGCTAACAGCTAAATCAAGCATTAATAATGAAGTAATTCTTTAGAACAAAAAACAACATGCGTAGCTCTACCAAGAATCAGGCTTTTTTGACCCCATCATTGCTCGCTCATAATAATGAATGCAGTATACGACTGCAACATTCTCAGACACCAGTCCACCATAAGCCTCTTCATCAGGTCTTCAGATCTGGAACTTTAATACAAGAGTACCAGGCCCTGAGCTCCGAGGTCCACGGCATGCTGATTTCTGCTTCTCTGCTCTTAATTGCTTTATTAAGTCACCTTGCCTGTTATGTCTGGTGTCTGCCTTGACTTGTACTAATCGACACGGATTTCATAAAACCAGCAGGACTCTGACCCCACGAGAACTGCAGATCATCACCGACGCATCAGAGATATTTGGTAAATTTAAGGGACCGAATGGGCAACATCTTCCCTTGACGGAAGACTGAAAGAACAACAGAGAACGAAAGGAAGTGGAGCAGAAAGGTTACAGACCTGGCTTTCTTGGAGCCATCTCCATCTGACCTGTGAGTGAAGAGAGAAATAAACAGAGAGAAAAATGGAAACATGAGTCAGTAACCTCATGGCAAACCCCCCTCACCACACATACACACACTCAACAGACATGCAGCTTCAAAGGATACATTATCAGGCCCCTACACTTAGACTCTTGAATTGTTTTTTCCCCAGGCATCACAAGAAATTCCAGTTTTTATTGTCTAATGACTCACTGTACAGAGAGCTGGATTATGTCAACAAATAAAACGAACAATATTGTCAACATTATTTTGGAGCTGCTGATGCTCCCCTGTACAGACAGCAATGGAACTGAACAATTTGGATTTTGCCAGCCATTGATCAATTAGTTGTCATGGCTACAAAAAGTTAAAATAAAATATCCCACCTCATTCTTAACACCGACAAAAACACGCACAGCCACAATGTAAAGATGATTCATTGCAACTATCCTATAGCGCACTAAATGTGTTGTTAATGGCTTTGTGTGTGAGATTAGGGTACAAATGACTAATTGCTGGAGCTGTCCTTCAATCTATTCAAGCGTCTCTCAGGCCCCTCATGCACAAAAATATAAAACATAAAACGTACATGGAACGTTAGCACTACCTACTTAGCACCATATTGTCTAATTTTTGCAATATGAATTGTTGAAACATTAAGATAAAACGTGCCCATGAGAAGACTGCATCAATGTTTTAGCATCAGACATTGGGCAGTTGAGATTTTTTCCTGAATGGTCTACTAACCATACAAAAATTGCCAAGAATTCAGAGTTCAAAAAGGCTGTTTAGCTTTAGGAATTAAAACCAATTTGGATCTTATAAGCTGAAAACATTGCCAAGGCATTACAGGGAAAATATGCCTATTAAAAGGGATACACACAGGAAACACTGTAATGTAAAGTGAACTCTTTTCAGAGCAGCGCTGCACTCCCATTTCACTGTGTTTTCCTGAGATTTCCTAAAGGTCATCAGAAATGTGACCCTATACTGAGGACCTTCACTACACTACAAAATGAACAGAAGGGGTACAGATGCGAACTGCACTCCAGTCCAGACCAGTTGATCTCCAGCATACCCTGTACACGTACACCTCATCCCATCACATGATGCGCAGCCACGTCCGTTATGCAAGGGCTCAACAGCCGGGTTCTGTCTAACGTATAAAGCTCAATGTCTGTGTGTCCGTTTGTCCAGTATACAAATCCACACCATTGAAGCAATCTGGTCCAAACTTTGCACAGACGTCCCATTTGACTGGCTGAAGACCGTAGACTAACGTCTTGACCTAAACTTTTGACCCACCGGGTAGCCTTATTAAGGGGGGGGGGGGGGGGGGCACACTGAGTTATGGCCTATGTTTTGAGCAAAATGTACTTAAGTTCATCCCAAGCAACGCAGGGTATCACAGCTAATAATTCTATAAACCAAGAGCAGGCAGCGCTGTTTTTTATAGCAGCATTTTGAAAAGGAGCTGTGAATGGAAGCTGAGTCTATCTTTATGGGACACTCTGCTCACACTTTCAGGTACGAGACATTTCAGAAGCTACTACAAACCAATACTCAAATGCAACAGAGTGAGGAAGAGCTAGGGCAAATGGCGGGATGTGTTTTTTTGCATTTGTGTGTGTGCGTGTGTGAGCTTACGTCACAATCTTGTCCCTATTCGATACTTTCTCGCTGTGAAACTCTGCCGCAGCCCCATAACTTGATGTTTTGGGCAACGTTACATTTGTTACACGCCATTGCAAGTTTTTCTGGGCACAGCAACGCTATCGGCAATTGGAAGTTGCTTGTATTTTTGGAATCGCACAACCTGCAGGTGCCTGACAGGTCTGTGGGATGCATCAACACAACTGCCAACAGAGACACCCCCAGAGACACCCCCAGATGAATTAAATATTGCGTGCTGCGGCAGACGAGTGACACCGGGCCCTGTCACAACTGGCAGAGGGCAGAGCTGAAAGTTAGTGAAATGACATTGCTTGTTTATAATCCATGCGTATTAAATGTCTGTCACAACACCTGTACTGCTATTAAAATGAAAAACACCCCTCACACGAGACTGAGAAAAGAACAGAGGCTTAATATTAAATCTGTACTAAATGGCTAATTCAGCATGAAGGAAAGCAGAAAGGAGGAGTACAGCAAAACTGACAATTCGTAACACGACACGGGGCTGTTTACTTAAAAAAAAAAAAAAAAAAAAAAAAAAGACGCAGTTGAACTGACCACTTGAAAATTCAACAAATATAGCAATTATCGTTGTTACCATGGTGAGCAGCAGGCAGGCAGAGGAGTTGTAGTGCCATGGGGAGTTGAGCACAGAACAGGGACACTGGTACCATCTTAATGTTGATGATAGTGTAAATATGTCATGTTTGAAGCAACTGGTGGTTATCAAGGCAGCTTTTATAGGTGGATTTATTACATGCTTTTCTTCCTTTATTGTGTGTAACTACTTTTACCGTAACCTACTCGCTGGCGGGGAGGTCAAAACAATTTTTATGACACCTGCTAAACACAACTGACAGCGTCTTTCTAATAGCAGGAGTCCAGCCGTGGACCCCCATGGTGTGTGCTGCTGTGAAGCTGCAGTCGACCAGCACCATACCAAAACGGCAAACGAGACCGTTGGAAACACCGGAATAAAGCGCTTAGAAAGATCACCGTACTGCGAACAGAAAGACACAGGGGACACGGAGAATAAAACGTTCCATCACGCTTGAGAAGCCCCACACTCGTCCGCCTGCAGCACAGCTCTCAGTACAAAGCCGGGAAAACTGCTGTGGGAGACACAGCTCAGTACAAACAACATCCAAGCTTGCGAGACCTTTCATCTTTGTTGGTTTAAGTCTTTAAGAGGCCTGTTTGATTTGTTAGCATAAAGTAATTAATCTTAACTGAATCACGAGTATATTTTAACACATTTACATGTCTTTGCAAGAAAAGAAAAACAATCATTGCATATGGAAATATTAAGTAGACAACACCAAAAAATCCATTGTTATTACTTCTGATTGTTGATGACTTAACACACACCTTATTCTTAATGATTCATGTATGAAGCTAAAAATTCCATAGTCAGAAAAATGAGCCATACGAAATTCTGCCCTGACATAATTCAGAAATTCAGATTGTCCAGAATAAAAGAACTTTACACACCCATAATAATGAATGACAGTCGTAAGCAGTATTGTAAAATAAAGATGACCCAGATGAAAACACCTTAAACGTACCATAAACAGTATCCCAAATAAAATCTGCGATCAGCTTCCACCTCTACAACAGCACAACACGGATTACTCAAGCTGCTAAAAGTCACTTTCTACAGCCGACGACCCACATTAGAACAGCTAGTCATAGTCAGTGATGGTGAACTAGTGTGTGTGGCCTCAGCTGAAAAGCTCAGGTAATTATGTTGGCCTATCGGGAAGTCCTCATCTCTTAATGTTTGCCACATTTTAAAAGTAAAACTTGTTTTAGGTGTTGTGTTCTAGGAAGTTATAACAAACGTTACCACGGCATTGATATTTCATAAAGTACTGTACTACTGAAATACGCCTATATTTAAATTTTCTCCAGATTGGGAGTTTCATACCTTCATAAAATCTCAAAATAAAAAGGCACCAGATTTGCCGGGAGTTACGGTATTTTGCTCACTCGGCTTTCCATTAGATTCCACGACGGCTGACACGATCTTTGACAAAATCAAATGAACTGAAATAAACGGTCAGGCGCGCGGCGCCCGTAGAGGCGGTCATCTGTCCGCATCTCCCGCCTTTTTTGCTGCTACACGTCCGCCACGTCTGTGAAAGCCGGTCTTCCGTGTTGTCGGAACGAAAAAGGCTCTAATAAGACTTAAATACCGCGTACAGCAGTTGTTTATATTATGTAACGTATGTATTATGTATGTATGCATCAGCCTACAGCTGGCACACGTGATAAATGCACATATTTTAAGAAATCTTGTTAGGGGAACTGAAGAACAGGAGTCAGTTACTAATAGGTGATCTACCGGACCAACAAAGAGCCGTGTAAGGCCCTTATTACATGCTTATTTTCATCTAACACGCACCACACAAGTTCCGACTTGAGCGTGGATAATTACTCTCCTGGAACATTACGGGCTTCTTGCCCATTATGTCTCATTAAGGAGAGCCACAATATTAAGTTGGGATTATTATCACCAGATGATCTTCCACGAGAAGCACACCGCCACCATTCCTTCATTCTTCTACGAGTGTACGCTGTGCTACCCGCTGCTGAAAATGAACGTATGTCTGCTCGGACAGATCGCGACGGAAACGCAGCCATCGGTCCTGATGCAGGCTCAGAGGTGGGACTGCTATTCCTCTGATAATTATGATTTCCTATTAGGGATATGTACCCTCATCAGAAGACCACCGCGGCCCCCTGACCGTCTTTATTCCAGCCTTATTCTCGTTTCCTACAGAGGTCATTTAGGATGAATTATTTTTTTCCCCCTGAATCTCCAAGGTCAGGGTATAGGAGGACCTAGTGTGAGGTCACCTGCTGGCCTCCTGAGTTGTGTTATATTAGACACTCCAGTAGCTTCGAGCGTCGCCTCAGAGGAGACACCGAGCGCCTCGCCTCGCCCCGCGGAGCGTGCGCGCAGCAGAAGCCGCCACCTGCGGGGATGAGTGTAATTAAACTCAGGTCGCACTAATTAATCCTACTGCTAACACTTGATACTTTGCTCTTTCTGATTCTTGCACGCACAAACACACACACATATTTATATAGCGAGCCGTACGTATTAAATACTAATATCAGAGTAATACTGGAAGACGTTGCGTGTACCAGTTACATGCTGTGGGGCAGCTCTGGTTTTTTCCTCGTACTTTCTTTGCATTTCTCACTTTTACATAAATGTGACGACTGCATCCCTGCCCTCATTTCTGCGAAACGTAATGTACGGCACTGCCAATAAACACCCAAATCCATATTTATTTATTGCCTCATTGTTTGCTAATACGGCAGTGCTGTTGAAATCATTTTTATTTTTGGGGGGAGGGGGCTGAAGCTAATCTTTTTTTTTCCACCGTAAATAATGTAAATAATGTAAATAGTTTTCGGTATTAAAGTTCGCGCAATTCGCCAGTACACTCAGGTAATGGGGCATAAGTGTATATAAGACTTACAGACTCCACTTTCCTGCTGAAGGTTCAAATAGTTAACTTTCCTACTTGACTTTTAATGGTGGAAAAAAGCTCTCAGTGGCTTACAAACAAAAGAGCTGTCAGGTACTGCAAAACTCTAAATTATTAATCCCACGGGGCTGTGCACTCCTAGCTGAAGTTCTTATCAGGCACCGTGAACTTGGCGCCGTATAACAGGATGGTACAAATATGGGCAAGGATGACTGTCATCATTGTGACAAACAAACACTGAAAACATTCAGGAGTTCCCATTCCCTTTTCATTTCCTACTAGCTGCATTTAAGTCATCCTTGACTGCTCTGTGCTCGACATATTGGCCTCACTCCACCCCGCTTTGGCCACGCTAAACGGATACATACACGACTGCTTGCATCCATGCTACACACGTTCACAAATGCAACAAGGACAACATGTGCCAGACGAAGGCTAGGCCCTCGTCATGACACGTCTCGCACACGATCACAAAGGGCAGAGAGAACAGTGGCCTTCTGAGTGTGTGTGTGTTCCATGGGGCACCCTAGGCTGCCTGTGCTATGCAGCTGAATGGCACCAAGAAAAGGAGGCTGCCCCGACACCAAAGCCAGGCATGTGACTCTCCTTCATTAAGCAGGACTCATTTCTCCCACTTGACTTCAAGGAGTCATGGTGTTTCATCCACAAGGTCTCCCTTCTAGATGCAGCTGGCAGAAAGCAGCCAGCTGTGCAACTTGGTGCCATACAGGGTATGTACGCATGGGCCATAGGCTGCAGCATGGTTAGAAATATTGTCACTTTTTTTTTGCTGGCACTGGCGGAATCTGGGGACACACGCTTCGTCTCAGGACTGAGCACGAGGGACTGTAATGGAGGAGGGAGAGCTGGGAGAGGACGAGGTCGTTGAGCAAGCAATACAAAAAGCACTGCAACACACACATGAAAAAGATTAACCCATTCTACACATATAGTTGTTATTACACACAGGCACACAAGCTGGGGAAAGATGGGCAAACCAATCAACATGACTCGAAAGAAATATCCACAGGAACACTTAGTGACATGCCATCTGTCAGCACAGCAAGAAGGAGGGTAAACCGGGGGGAGAGGGGAAGAGGAAAAAAAGAAATAACAAAGAGATTCAGAGGACAGAGGAGGGAGACGGTAGAGAGAAACAAGGATACACAGCCAGCTGACCTGAAGCAGAGGAGTGTGGGGGTGGTTAAAGGAAGGAAGGCAGGACAAGAAAAAACCAGAGAGAGAGAGAGAGAAGGGGTGTGATGAGCTATGGGTCAGAATGAGAACCTCCAAAAATAAATCCTGCTGCTAAGGTAACACTCAGGTAAAATATTACAACATAAAGACACAGCTTTGGATATCTGAATTTTACAAAATACTTTACAACCACATCATTTTTCAACAAAAAAAAAATTAGTTGTTAATTGAGTTGTGTTACAATGTGGGTATTTGAAAACAAGTGCACCAAATCTAAGAGTGGAAAAAAAACTACATTAGTAATGCATTAGGCAGACAAAGGCACAGCTTTAAATATGTTTAGTAAGAGTCATAACCTTAAAATGCACTC
The DNA here is from genome assembly GCA_009936485.2 of Gymnarchus niloticus. Classification (NCBI taxonomy): domain Eukaryota; kingdom Metazoa; phylum Chordata; class Actinopteri; order Osteoglossiformes; family Gymnarchidae; genus Gymnarchus; species Gymnarchus niloticus. The sequence continues at coordinate 10,111,950 of JAACJT020000086.1, read as the reverse complement.
ATGAAAACCTAAAGCAATCATTAATCAGCATAAATAGTGAGCTCAAAATGTCTATTAGCAAAGCCTTGGGCCCTAAAAGAAGGCAGCACATGGGCAAGAACCGTAATAAATACCTGAGTGAGTTAAGCACAAAGAGCCGAGTGGGGACAGCCGTGACAGGCCCTTAATGAGAAGGACGGCCCTGGCCTCATTACTAATTTATAGCCACATTTAATACCCATATTAATAGCCAATACATATAATTTATTAATAGGTGTCAGCGAGGTACAGGGAGCGGAGGCTCCAGAGAGGTGGGGAGAAAAGATGAGCACAGAGACATCCTTCAGTGCCTGGGAGAACCAGACAGCCTAAGCCTGACCAACTCAGCTGGAGAAGTGGACCATTTAGACCACCAAAGTTCAGGTCTGGAAGACACGGCCCTTTCTTATCATTATTACACCAGATCTGTCATGTCACACAAAACTTCCCTTTAAAATCAGGACTAATGGCTAAATAAAGTACAGGGATGCACACTGTAATGACTCCTTCAAAGTGGAATTGTTACCCGAGTTGATTTCAGGCCCACCGAGATGTCAGACTTACGGATTAACATCAGTACTGTGACGAATAACCTAAACAGACGAAAGTGTTTACAGAACACGAAACCGGACTTCTGTAGCTTGTAGCCAAATCGCTCTGTTTTCATGAAGCATTTCTGGGGATCCCACCCCCCACAATTACCTGGAGTACTATGTGATGGCTAGTATGGTATCTAAATGCACAACTGACCCAGCACTGCTCTGTTATCAGTCACGTCAAGGTAGTTGGCTTCCCGCAACTCACACAATACAAGTACCAGCACCAAAAAAGGCTACACAAGCTTATAACCACGGGACCACAGCACACAACCACGGGATCACTGCCTCCTACATGTCAATAAAATCCAATGCAGCACCGATAAAAATGTGCGATGAAGACAGTACAACTACTTGTGATGTTTTCGAGTAGACACCCCTGCTGTTTTTGCTCCTGGAAGCAGATCACATGGAGCCTAACCCCCTATTTTCCTTTGGCAGCTCATACCCAGGTCTATTCCCCGGAGTCCCTGCTTGGTTTCCATGGCCACCGATGCCCAGGCAAGCTGGCACTCTGAGCCGAAGCTTCGGCCAAGAACCATTTTCCTGTGCAGCTGATCTGTATTCTCTGTGTCCGCCCCCACCAGCGCTACGCTTGATCGTTCTCACTCGGCATCATAACAGTCCTGTCCCTCTATTCCTCTCGTTTGAACCCTACTCTGGCTTCTCCCTTTTCTTCACCGCCACATGTATCACTGTCCACTTAATGCGGCTTATCTCACTACTGCTGTTTTCTTCCAAGCCTCTTGAAATCCAGATTCCTTTAACTGTATCACTAAGTTGTCCAGCCGTACCCCTCCAGTTGCAGAGGGATTCTCTGCCTTCTACCACGCTGCCACCCTGCACACACGGTTCACCATGTGGCCGATGCCTCAGCCTCTACCTAGAGTATCCGAGAAAAGCATTCGGCTGCAAAATTTGCGTATGCATTGCCCCCACACCCCTCCCCCAAAAGTGTCACTCGTGGGACGATGCACCACACTCATCCAAAGCCACGTCTTCCCAAAACAGGCTTTCCCGTGCCAACCAATGTAATCAATGCAATCAGATGTAATTCAGCTGCCCTTTTCTGAGCATCCTGACTGATTTAATAACAGTGTCCTCACCGTGCTCTTGTTTTTTAATAAGAAGACACACAAAGCATTTCAATTTTTTTGTTTCTACTCCGTCCACTCAGGCTCATGCTTGACATGGTCCGTCTCTGTCGTTAAACTTGAGCAGCAGCTGCACTTGGGACACGTTCTCAAATAAAAGAGCAGCCTCGTTTTCATACCCTCCAGTCTTTGTCAGGAGAACTGCCTTGTAAATCACTTTAATGGCAAGTTTTTAGGTTCATCAATGGGTGACAAGTGCAAAATAGCTTATGGTGACAATTTAGAAGCTATCTAAATCAGAACAGAAGGCAGTAAATGCACCGCATACAGTCCTCCAACAGAAAACACAACAGCTGTGCAATATTCACACATGACAGGTTTAAGCGACAATTTTGATCTGGCCTATGTGGCTAACTAGAATCGGGAGGTCAATTGTATTTCCATCCTTGACCCATGGCCCACCCAGACAGGCACACATGCCTTTGTGGCCCACCACATTGACCAGGGGTGAATGGATGGTGGTGATATTAATTGTGTGACCGGGTGTCGTGTCCCGCAGGTTGACAACCAAAGTATTAGAGTATTAGTGAAAATGTTGCGGTTTGTAGACTAGATGCTCCAGGGATGAGTACTGAAAACCAGTGTTATGCTGGCAGAGTGTTAGTTCTCTGTAGAAGGTGATGCTTCTCTCTGAAACCAGGGCTAACTGTCATAATCTGTTCCCATAAAACCAGCCAGCTCGGAAAGAAATGCTTTGGATGAACGTGGCGTGTCATCGCAAGCTGGCATTAAGCACAGAAATCTACACCGTATGTTCCATGACTGTCTTGACCTGCTAGGTGCTACTATAAAACTCAGCCACGTAGGGGCACATATGAGTAAACATACATGCAGATTACATGGATACTGAAAATATCATTCTCCTACACAAAATGAACTGCAGCAATACCCCCTACACACCTCCATCCCACATGGCATCCTCACAAAAAGCAAGTACACACACTGACGCTGCTGCAACAGCAAAATCTGTTCAAAACTGTGATGTCCAAACTGTGACGGAGACGTAGCCCAGTTCTATTTGTGAAAACACACCAAAATCATGTCCCTAACAACACACACAAATAATGTTCCCCACCATCAGAATTAGAAAGAAGTCATCTTTTAACGCTTCTTAGTTGCTCATTGGATGTAGGTATTTTCTGATATCTGACAGTGTATAAAATACCCCAAGTGCTCAGTAAAGTCAATATTATATGAGCGTTATAGCTACATTCCTCTTTAAATCGCCGGTACATGGCTGATACCCTACAGGAGGCTTTCACGAACAAGGGCACTGCCCAGTGACTGGAAGTGAGGCCAGTCCGCAAGTAGGTGATGTTCACATGTTCGTGGTCTTGCAAACATTGTTCACCGATCAATACAGACGTGCTCATAATGCACGTTATCTCAGTGTTAGGCCTAAAAACACAGACAAGCTCTGCACCAATCAGAAACCCATCCTAACAGCAATGCCCCCGTTGGTGATTTCTCTTCACCACTGCTAAGCTGAACTGTCTCTCTGCTTCATGTACAGAAGGTCCAGTGGGACACGCTTAGTTAGGAGCGGACGCTGAACCCAAGACGACTTCACTCAGTGCGGTGCTGTCCATGCCACCGGGTCACTAGGAGCGCCCCTGCTGGGCATTCGTCAGTGTCACTGACTCTCTGTCAGCTTGTGATCGCGTCTCCATTCTGCACACAAATATCTCAATCCTCAAAGGAAGCTGCCATAATAGCACAGTTACTTGTGGCAGTGTTTGTTACAGCTCTTCACAAGAAATAACTTATTTTCCTCTGGAATGTGATGACAAAACTGAACAGAGAGCATTAAGGGCAACCACCAAAACACATAATGGAAACAAGACAAGATCACGTGCAGATGGCAGCGAAATGTCGAGTCGTAGTCACAGCAGGGGGCAATTAACCATAAATGTCATTTATGTGGAGTTTAACAATCAATTTCAGTTTTAAGTTGGAAGTCAGGTGCTGTATTTGTTACCTCAATAAATATTCAGCACCGTTATTTATAATATTGATACGTATTGCCAGGGTCAAACCGCAGAACTTCCTAAGGCTGTAAGGAACTACAATGAGCATGAGAACCGCACAAAGTGTGCAAAACGACTCACTGTCTGTGCAGGGTGGTGGCTGGGCTGGTGCTGGAGCTGTCGGTCCGCTCCAGTCGCTCTCGGTCTTTCTCACGGTCCACTGGTGCCGATCCACAAGAGAGCCCCCGGGACAGCCTGGTGTGGACCCGCCGGTCCCGGGCTGGCGCTGGGGGAGGGGGAGGTGGAGCAGGGCTAGCATTGCTGTTGTGAGAATGGGGCGGGTGGACAGCTGTGGAGGCCTGAGGGTTCTGGTGGGCCGACCTGCCGGCCTCCGAAGTGCGTGGCTGACGGTCTAAGCGGAGGTCCTTGTTCTCCTGGCTCAGGCGGTCCAGCTGGACCTCCAGCTCCTCGATTCGCCGCCTCTGAGTTTCCAGGAGTTTCTGCTGGCTCTCGATGATGTTGTTGAGCTCTAGAAGGTACTCAACAGCCCGGTTGGGACTCTCCGGGCTGCCCTGACCTGCGTCCATGGTCAGGGGCTTAACACCAGGCTAACTGCCGACGTAATTACCCAGGATGACCCTGAGAACGTGTCCCCCCCCCCACTGAGAGTAAGTGGGGGGGAGAGGACTGTTGAAGAAGGACCTGACAAAGGTAAGCTATAGATCTGTTTTCCTCACTTCTCTCCCTGTGAGTTATGGCTGAGTAGATTACATCCAGTTTATAAAGTCTCAGCTTTTTCGCTGCTAGGAATTAAAGTTTTCCATCGCGATAGAATCCATGAACAAAGATGAAGGAGACAAAATAAGAGGAGAACTACATGTGTGCGATTTGCTCCACACGTGAGTCGATGTGGTTCTTTCACATAGAAACTGTTTCCTGTAAACTCAGGCACGGTGAAAGGAACTCTTGATGTTTCAGAAGAATAAAGACAACAGTTCAGTGAGGAAGGACATCTTAATCTGTTGAGGTCGATCACCATTGACTATGTATCTTTAATATGCATATTAAAAAAGCCTGGGAATTCATGTGTATTAGGAGGGGGCTGTCTAACAGCCAGGAAAAATATTTTTTTAAGAGTGTTTATCCTTTCACTCGCTCCCCTTCTGCTCCCAAAATTTGATTTTATCTGCCATGTTTTCAATGGGCTGTTGACAAAGACAAGGTCAACAAAATTGATGCTAAGAAAAAATTGGCTCCAAGTCTCCATGTGTCAAAATTGGGAAAGAGGTTGGATTTATTTCTGTCAATATCTCTACAATATATGTTCATTGATCTCCTGTTACAAATGAGTGGTTCCTTCATAAAATAAATCCGTTTTTCCTGCGTTTGGCTACTAAACGCCAATCAACAAATCCCTTGACAAAAACGTCTAAAGCAAATATTCTGCCTTCCATCCCACAGGAAAAAAATGGAGCAGAGAAGAAATGCTGAAAATCCAGCATCAGAACACAAGCTACACGCCCTTAGTAAGAAATGGCTAAGCATCTTCCCAAACTTCATCTGTATCAGAGCAAAGGCAACTTCGCCTTAACCACAAGCTCTTCTACATCCATCCTTCACTCAGATCCACCGTCCTGGTTGGCATCTGCACATCTGTAGTATTTCCCTCCGCAGCTAAGACCTCAATGAGTGCCTCTGAAGGGCTGCTCCTCACGGTTCCGTTTCCTCATCTGCAAGGCATGCACACGCACTCACTCACACACACACACACACACACACACACTTAACTCCCCCCAAAATCACTCATAACCTTATTTTTCGGACATATATGGGCTGGTCATCTCTTCTTTCTTGACTCACGAGAAGACTGCTTCGTTAACAGCACACATCTCCTACTCTCCAGTCTTCATGAAGGAACTGACAAGGTCCCATTCCTCTCCTTGCTCTTCGGACGATTCGTCACCATTCCTTGAATCTTCTGACTGATTACGCCGTCTTGCTGAGCTACGCTCATTAATTCCGTATGAAGTTAAACACCAGAGCACTACCTAGGAGCCCAAAATCAACGAGAAATTCTGCGTTTCCATCAGGCGACGACGTCTTCGTCGCCGTGAGCCCTGCTTCCAGATGATGGAGAGCACAGTAGAGACTCTCCGTGCGTCTCGACGGAATTCGCCTTGACTCTTCGGGGCTCCCAGGCTGCGCTGACAGAATGCGACTGCGGCAGCTGGAGGAGAGGCAGGCGAGGGCTGCGCTGGGGCTCCTCACACACATGCAGGCTGAGGCGAAACACACACACTTACACACACTTACACACAGATACCCACGAAACAACACGAAACAACAGGCTCGCCCCGATTATGAAAGC
>JAACJT020000086.1:10078658-10103989 GCA_009936485.2 Gymnarchus niloticus | reverse complement strand
TGGCCCTGTCAGACTTTTTAAAGGAGAGTATGGCCCTGTCAGACTTTTTAAAGAAGAGTATGGCCCTGTCAGACTTTATATCTACTGCATTGTGGGCACAACCCTCTTCCTGGCAGCACAGTATTCTTCTGTCAGAAACCTCAAGTTAGCAGCCTTTCCTCACAGACCCTGCATGTTGTCATCATTTTAGTTTGCTTAAGGTTTTTCACTTCACACGGATGACCTTGGTAGATCCAATAATACTAGCATTTCATTTGGTGGTTCCTTTTAATGCTAATTTGGTTTTGATGAGTGTGAAGGTACTAATTGTGCTGATCTGGGGTACTAGGTCAATTTGAGTACCTGTTCTAGCAGAATGAACTTGGGGTTCAGGTAGCTGAGTGAACTGTTGTTCGAGTTTTTTATTACACAACATTATGAAGATATAGGTGTAAGAATGACTGTATGTGTTTCTGTGTCTCTGCAACACCCTGTATTCTAAAGAATGCTAACTTAGCTTGTAAATGTTTTCAGACCTTGCAAATTTGGAGCTGCCCACCCTTCACCATTAACTCCATGCAAGTTGTGTGAGGCACAGGATTCTGAAGATTTCAGACCAAAAAGGCTAAGGCTAGTCTCCTAAATCTGCAAAGATTTCTCCTGAGGGCTGAGAAACAGTCACCATTGTTTTTTTGCAATCACATAAAGCTCTGCATGTGTCTAGATTAATTTGTGTTTTTTAAAGAGGAGAAGTAAAAGTATATATGGGAACAAGAAGAACCTTACTGTATAAGTCTGAATGATGATATGGTAATCAAGTATCTAGCTGCCTGGCACAACCTAAGGGACAATATGTGTCAGTAAAAGTTATGGTTTAATAAAAACAGTTTTATTATATTTTAGCTGATATCATCAATATCTTGTCTCTGTCTCCAAACCCAGTAGGTCTTTTGTGGTTTCTAGCCTAAATGTCAGGTTTTCCAGCAGAAGGGAGCATTTATGGAAACTGAACAGTGCACACTCCACTATCGTTTCCTGACTGTGAGGGCTGCCATCTGGTTAAGCTTTAGCAGTAGTCTATGGTCATCGACAATGTGGGGGAATATTTGGGATGGAATCCAGTTTGACCTTCACGGATGGTATGGTGAAGGGGCACGGTGGCTCACACCTCCAGGGTTGGGGTTTGAATTCTGCCTCTGCTCTGTGTGTGTGGAATTTGCTAGTTTTGTGGGTTTTTTCCAGGTACTCAGGCTGATTAGTGTTTTAAAATTGCTCGCTGTGTGTGTGTTGGCAGCCTGTCCAGGGTGTTCTGTAATGCCTACAGTGGGATCCTGACCAAGAAAAAACTTTAGGAAATGAATGCATGGTATATCATGATAATAATCCACCTTACCCTGGTCCGGTGTTCAGGGGAAGCTTCAACCCGCTGTCTGTCACACACATATTTGAGTTACCAGTAGGAAACCTGTGCAACAACATGCAAACAAATCAGACAGAGCCGAGTAGGCATTTAATAATCATTATACTTTATCCATCCCCTTGGGGAAGTTTGGTGGTTTTCACATTTCCCATCATGCTCTCCATGCTGAGAGTCGAGGGACAAAATGTAGAGTCAGCCAGTGCCCAGCATCCCTGGAGCAACTGGGGTGAAAGGGCCTCACTCCAGCGAGTCTCCATGCAACATCACATCATTTCAGTAGAGAGGGCCTGTTGTTTTATTCAATGCTGAGAGACGGTCAAGTGACACGTGTGTAGAAGGGCAGCTATATGCCTTTGTATCTCCTGGCTGTTTTCCCTCCCTCTGTCCATTTTGTTGTCCAGATTTGTGCCATCCTCTGGCATGCTGCATTCGTTTCTGCACTCATCCAGTTTCCTTCTCTCCCTCCCACATATCGTCTCTTCTATCCACCTCCACCCATATGGGTGGAGGTAGACAACACATACAGCTGGGCCGATACAGGGGAGAGAGAGAGCAAGCAAGGAACACACTGAAATGACTACCCACTTTGCCATTTGTTTATGAGCTGTGAAAAAAAAAATCTGTCATAATACACTGAACATTATTAACTAAATATTCAACTGAGTATAAACTGCATATCAGACTGGCTTATTGTGGAAGTTCCTGCATAGGATAAACTGCTTTGTGTGACCTGTGAATATGGCCCAGCAGTTGATGCACCTCTCTTAGTCCTCGCTGGATCCCCACAGACTCACAACAGACAAAATTTACCTGACTTTAAATTGCAAAGGAAGTCTGTCGGATAGCGAAGAATTCCACTTTTACAGTACCTGCATTTTTGTGCCCAAAGGTCAATTTTATGATAGAAACAATTTCAGCAAATATCCTCTGTCCCTCACACAGGCGTGCATATGCAAACTCGTTTGAACCCAGTGCTGAAACATGACAGTATCCCAGAACAGCCATGACAGCCTGTGTGGCCGTGGTTTGTATGCAGTGTGAAACAGTGCTTCACTACCTAATGTGGAAGCCAAGACAGACAGAGAATGGATGGAAAATGGCAAAAATAGGCAAGTGAAAAGCGAGATGGAGATGTGAATTCTGCCTCTCCCACACAGCAGTCTTAATTATTCAGCTGCAAATCGTGATTCACCCTCTCCTTTATTCGCTATCATTCTTTCACTTTAATGGCTGCTATGTGGGGCAATTTTTTTCTGGCAGAATTTTGTTCTTATAAATGTCAGAAGTATTTCCTAACTACTTAGGTTATTTACACTCTCATCAAGGGTCCAGTGGCTTTCCAACTTGTTATGTGCAAAATTATGAATAACTGCAAATTGCCAGTACACAAACAAGAAAATCACAAGGTTTCTTCAGCACAAGGTCTGATTGGCAAGCTGACTGTATCTTGGGCCATGAATCTCTGAGGTGCTTTCTGTTATGACGTGGCAACTTAGCAGGCATTGGAGGGAACCTGGGTCTCCAGACTAACACACTTCAATTCTATGCCCTTGACTGCAATTTAGAGATGTCCTGCAGGGAATGATGGTAGAATAAAGCCACTGTCTTGCATGTCCATTTGAGATGCAGCCCTGACTTAGACTTGGCAGCTGGCAGTAGGCATGGTGTCCTTCACCTAGGCACGGTATCCATCATCTAGGCCTTCTAGCTTACCTGTGTCTCCTCTGTTGAGGTAATTCACGGTCTTTCATCGTGTCACTAAGGCTCACAGCTGTCTTCCCCCGTAGGGATTCATATCAGCTCCTGTTAGACTGTGCTGTCATATTACCATCCTAATGGATTATGTAATTGTTTCTAACACCACCCCCCCAACACAGTCATTCTTCTGACTCCAAATGTCCGTGCTGCTCATCTGAGCTTAGTGCTGGGATTTGCTTTTCCTGCAATAACCGTGTACAATTTCTCATTCCGATCTTCGTGTCTTCTTGAGTCTCATAATTGAGCCTGGGTGATCACTGTGCCGCTGCCTCCTATCTGTAATGACAAGGCCACAGGCACGTGACTCCACTTGTACTCTAGGACTGCTGGTATTAGTCATTCAGCAATTAGCCTTCCAAAAGCACTCTCGTGTTTCGAGCCTTCCCGCACCTTCCTTCCTCGTTTATTTTCCCAGCGGAGAAGAGGAGGGTTTCGTCCTGTGCATCCTTTCTCTTTCGCTCTCCAATTCCTCTTCATGTTCTGAAGGCTCGACGCAACACCCCCCCACCCACGCACGTGCACATGAGTACACAAGCGTAACCATGGAATTTGTGGGCAGAATGGCTTTTTCGAGAAATAAGACCACATGAGTTTAAAAACTGGATTTGGTGTACATCAAAAGTGGGTTTCAACAGACTGATGTGTCACTCATTTAAGTGATTCACATTACTGAGTTTGCTGGCACCAAATGAAAAAAAATGCTTTGGAAGCAGTTGTGGAAGGCAGCTGAAAAGGAACACAATTTGATGTTAGCCTAGAATGATGCTGCAAAACATAAGCCTAAAATGATGCTGCTAACCGTTAGCCTAGAATGATACTGCAAAACATTAGCCATTGGCTAATTGGCACATTGGCTCCTCCCAAGGTTTCTTCCTCTTGAGGGAGTTTTTCCTTGCCACTGTCGTCTTTGGCTTACTCTCTGGGGACTGTGGGCCCGGGACTATGTAAAGAGCTTTGTGACCGTGCTCCGTGTTAAAAGCGCTATATAAATAAAATTGAGTTGAAAAGAATGATATTGCAAACCGTTAGCCTAGAATGATGTTGCAGTCACCTCAGCAACAAGATGCAAGTACAGATTAGATGTAAGGTTTTTCTTCATTTTGCATTTACTCACTAATTCAAAATGCAACCACTATGTGTTGTGGAGTGGAAGAGGGCAGAAGTTTGGACAGATCACATTGTAGGGGGTACCAAGTACAGGCTGGCAACCTGAACCACTCCCACCTATATCAGTCTCAGCAATATTGGGAAGGTGGTTGGCTGAGCAGGAGCACATGGGGTGGATAAAGGAGGAGAGGGTATGGAAGGGAGGAGGCAGGAGAGAGATGAGAAGCTCAGGGTCTGATTTACTTCATCTGCTACCTCCAGCTTCATCAGACTCAAAGCACCAGAAACACCTAACGATGCTTTAAAGTCACAACACGGTGGCTCAGTGGGCAGAGCGGCTGCCAGACACCTCCAGGCCTACACCCTTCTTGTACAGTACTCCGTTTTCCCACTGCCGTCAAAGATATGCAGGGAAGTGGAGTGGCATTTCGAACTTTCCCACAGAGTGCAATTGCGCATGTGAGTATGCCATCCCATCTTGAACATTCCCCTCTCTTGTGCCTCGTGCTGCATGGGATCTGCTGCAGGCGCCACTTCTCAAAGCAGCATGTAAGATGGATGGATAAATATGTATCCTGAATTCTTTTTTTAATTCAAAGTCTGTATTTTAACAGTAGTTCATTTTTATTGTTATACCAGCAAAATGTGTTACCAAAGAATTCAAAAGAAAAATGCCTACATTATCGCCTTAGAAATAGAACAATCACATAGCCATTAATATTTATGTATTCACATATAACCATCGCAATGTGTTGTTTTTATTTATTGATTTCATGTATATGGGCATTTTATCAAGACTATCTAGGAGACATATTTTCAACTTCCATCATGTTTTCTGACATGACTGGGATTTTTGTAGATAAACAGAACACGGCCTATGATTAGCTTTTCATGTTGCAGGAATTTACATTACTCTTATTGCCCTGCTGTCTGTCCAGCACCATAGTAGACAGCTTGTTTGGGTCCCGGCTAACGATGTCGCAGTGCATTGTAAGGCTGGAAAATGTAAGAATTATTTTCTCCATCTCAGGCATTCTGGCATCCAGTGTTTTTGTAGCCAGTCTGAAGTTTCCTGTGGCAGAGCTTCCCTTTCCTGGCGGTGGTGCCCTCTACAGTGATCCAGACATACGTCAACAGAGTTGAAGTGCACATAGTTTGTTTTCCTGAGATCTGGCTTTCCTTCCTCTGCACTTATTCAGACTTGCTGAGATTTACTTTTTGAAAACCTAGGAAAACCCCTTTTTTCAGTTTGAAGTATGCTGTGACTGACAAGCATCTGAGCCTATGAAGGCCCAGAAGTGCAATGAGGTGCTTGCCACCATCCTCCACCATCCTCCATGGCTGAGCTTGCTGCATTAGGTTGTATACCTGTCTGCATGTTCTCCTGTCCCTCCAACTGACAGCTTCTCACTCTAGCAAAATACCTTGTCTTAACGTGTCATTAGCAGGAGCGGCTAGCAGAAGGACAAGGAGGCACAAATGCACGTCTGACTGGAATATATGCCAACACGTCATTGTATATCTATGCAGAGATGGGGGATAGGCATGAGAAGAGACCAGGTGCACCGCTAAACTGAGTTCAGACCTAATATTGCAATGTTTCCACGGCAACAGACGTGCCTGCGATGGTGTTCTGAACCTGCATGTGTGAAGGGTCACAATTCAGGCGGCACATGAAGACCACATCAGCAGACCACTCTGTCCTCCATGGTGTGTGTGGGCAGGTGTGCAGTTTGCGTGTGGATGTTGATATCTGGCTGGACGCTGCTGCATAAACTCACTCTTCCACAATCCTGTGTGGTGTGAGGGCGATAATGTTTTATCCCCGTGTCCTGTAAACGTGCACCTGTGGTTGTAAGAGTGAGTGGGTATGTTTACGTGGGAGCGTGCCTGTTACATCATCCAAGAACTCCTTTTCCCTATCTGTAGATTACATCCATACGTGACCGCTTGTGCAGTTTTGGTTCGTGCCAATTTACTCTTACGTAATTATTTTACAAACATCTATTTATAAATTCCTTATTGTCTAACCTCTATGTCTATTTTCCCATAGTATGCATATAAGAGTTTACATTAGAACTGTGCTTTAACATAATGAGGATTTGTCACGGTAGTGGAGATTGATGAGGTGTTATTTAGGGCTTTACTGCCAGACAACCTGTTTATACATTACTTAGTCCTTTACAGCAGCAGAACTGATAAGTGAAGATGAAGATTTAGAGGAGGAAGAAACAAGCAAGGATGCCAGCAGAGAAACAGGACATGTGTATGAAGAGATTTAAGATAACTTGTCATTTTCATTAGTAACACAAAATGTCAAAAGATCACATGACCAAACATTCAATACGATTTGTAAACACCACACATCATCATCACTTGCTGGAGGTTTACAGCACATCATTCATAAAAGCAGAGCATTGAGTGCCATAAGCGTTTGTGAGCAGGTGCATGTTAGCCTAGGAACGCCTCCTACATTGTGACTTCTCATGAAGGCTTCATGGCAAGTGCCACAGAAAAAGTTCTTAGGCACATCAATTTGATGGACAAAGAATTTGTTCATAAAAATGCGGGTATCGTGCCATGAGCAGAATTCAGTAGCTCATTGTATCGATCACAGACACCATGCCATTCCTGCTGGATCATCCTACCCGTGTGCCAGCTTGTCCGGTGAACTGTATTGGAGTCTTTGCGAGGCAGAACAAGTAACTGGCAGGACCCTTAGAGTATCACTGCACTAAAGTAAGGAGGAGGACTTGGACTGTTACAATTAGAAGTCACGGTGCTGGGCACATGGATCAGCACACAAGAGCTTGACAACAAACTGGACCGCTGCTCTGGTTTAACACAATTGCTGAAATATTCTTTAGTCTTATGAGAAAACAAAGAACCACAGTAAATCTTTCCATTCTATATTTTTCCCATGTTAAAAAAGGGGCAACATCTGGTTCATCATTGAACGCTATTTTGGCAGCTGGCAGCAGTTATCCCAGAAAACCTTAGCGTTTCCTGGTATTTCTCGCCACGTTTAATGATCCTGGCACAGTAACAGCCGCATTGATTTGTGAGACAGCCACAAGAATTAATTAAATACACATGTGGTAGTCGGGATATACAGCTAAATGGCTGTTATAGAATCATCTGAACAGGGACAAATTCAATTCCTCCATACTGTACAGTTACATATTCTATTACTGCATCACCATTTTGGTTCCCCACCTGCTCTTACATTGTCACAATTAATGATGCCATTTCAATCATTCAAATGCGATCTTAAGAAGTTTTCAGTCAGTAATGAAGCTGGCTTAGCTAATGGTAAAATGCAATTAGCTGTTAAGTCCAGGCACATCACTATGGCCAACGTCAACCTTCACAAGCAATGACAACGCACCAGAGAAAGCTCACATACGTTCTGGTAGCGTCACAAGGTCCAGGCCCCAACCCGCAGAAAAGCTTAGACGAGGGTGCAAAGTAGCATTTGATGACTGGGTAAAATGCCACACAGAAACATTGAGCCAAGTCCTGAACTGATACCAACACACAGCTAGGAGTCAAGACTCACTCAACGAGCAACAAGGGCAGGATGCTGACACATTTGGGGAAGACACAGGTGAAACATATGAAGGTAATCAGGGCATGATCTTTGGTAATTAGCAGACTCAACTGGGAAACACAACAGGTATTTGTGTACAAGCTAAGTGACTTAACATGTCAGTTACAATGTCAGTAGAAAGTAATACTTTCTCGCTTTTATAGGTGTTAATAATTCCCAGAATATATTCCTGCTGACAGCTATTTTTTAGCTAGGCATTGTTTATACTGCTCCTGTCTTGTTCTAGAAACATTTTCCCAGCTTGAATGTTAGAGTATTTAAAAACCAGGCAGGTCCTCCCCTGAACACTGGGCAGTCTCAATAGACTGAACAAGATTTTGATCCAAGTCCAGTGTATCTTAATCACTGAGATCCACAGTTCAGGAATGAACTACACAGTACAAAACATGCCGATCTTAAAAGGACCCACATGAGACATTCTTAAAGGGAAGAGCTCACTGCTGTCAGGAACTTATCTGAAGACAAACACAGTCGCTGTTGTCTCACTGCTGCATGACTGTGATGTGCTGTTTTCGGCCAATAAGCCCAGAGGCTGATGCAGAGAATGTGTGCAAAGGTTTGACTGTCCAGGACTTTTCAGATTACTCTATGACATTGTGGGACAAGGAATGCCAGCATGTATGGTGCTGAGGATGCTGGAGTTGAAGACCCAACACCCTTCTGCGGGAACTCCTCAGCTAAGGTCATTCCCTGACTCTCGTTGTTGACTATTCCAGTGAGATGGTTTCACTTCATACTGCTGGATGCTGCTCTCTCTCATGCACGTAGACGAATTCCCTGCTAGATTCTCATTGACTTATTCAAATAGTTCTTCTGATGTAAGCTTCTAAACAATCTTTATAAAGCTCTTGTTCTTATCTCACACTTGGTACTGGTCACTCATTGGAAGCTTCGCTTAGCAGCCATATGCTTGTGATTTACTGTCTGCTTCACGTGTACAAAAGTGCCTGCTAAATAAATGAACCAGGAGTCCGAATCGAGTAAACAAAGCAGAGTATAAGTCAAGATTTACACACAGAGTAGACAAACGGAAAGAGGTTAGTGAACAGGCAGAATTTAGGACCACTGTCATCATGTCTACAGAAACCATAGGGATTCTTCATCGAGGCCTTTTCTCATTTTGAGTTTTGACTCATTGAACGACTTCAGATGCATGACTCCTCCAGTCCTATGCGCTCATGCAGAAGTCATCCAAAACTCAAACGATTTTGGTATGACTCAAATTTCACGAATCAGATGACTATATTAGATAAGTTATGAAAAAGAATATATATTTATATATACAGCACTCTGCAAAAGTCTTAGACATTGCAAAAGACTCAGACTGACAAATAAATGATTTATGTTGGTGTAAAGCATTCATTTTATGTATGTCAAAGTGTCACTTTATATATTTCAAAACATCTCGTCATGTCACCCAGAATTTGCAGTTATCATCCACTATAGCCTTGTACCCCTGCCATGTGTCCCGTGTTGCCAGGGATAGACTCCTGTCTGCCCTCCAACAACCAGGATGAGTTGTAAGATGGATAAGTCAAGCCCAACTAATCAACTACACTAAGCACAAATAAAACATCAAAACTACCTACAAACACCATCAGAATGATCACAGTTAATCTGCCCAACTTTATGCTAAGCGGTGAAAACATTCCTGCATATTCTTCACTATTAGACATTTGCTATTTACTCTGTTTCCACCATATGCCTAAAGCATTTATGGCTGTGTATTATAAAAACGTATATTTCTCCCCCGTCTCTGGTTGGATCCGTTTTTTGAAGCACGTTTTCTTTCTTTTATTACTGTTTATTGTGCTGGGTCTAATTTACTGTCGTGTCTGGAGCTCAGGTACAAAACAGACAAAAAAGCTGCTTTTAAACTACAGTAGAAGTCAAACACATTAAGCCACGTGCTTTCAATAGTATCACAGAAAGAATGACAGAACTGTAGCAAAGACAGACTGCGCCCTCTGCTGGATGGTAGGGAACCTTTTATGCAGTCCGTACCTCGGCTGACCACGAGTGCTAGTTTGGTAGATGGCTACTGTACGGTTAGCTGCCTCGAGCTCAACATTAAGTGTACATATGAAGTATCCAAATATGTTTGCTGTTCATTTTGAAAATCAAAATAAGCAAGCTGACCCTGTCTTGGGATTGGGCAATATAAACAAAAGGCAATAATCCAGATGAAGGACTAACAGAATCTAACTGGAGTCTCATGCCCAGCAGAAAATGTGAGAGGAAATCGGACTGAACTCACTGCTGTTCCAGGCTCAGGTGTAAGACAGGTATCACCCTCCACACAGCCAGAAGTAAACACAAACAAACACGCGTTTTTAACTATTTTATTTCAGCAATTGCGTTTATCTTGTCAATTTTCAAAATTCCCTGTGTATGCATTCAGAAACATAACAATAATAATATAAGAAGTTTAGTCATAGAACAAAACTGTACATGTGTATTTCTAGTGATATTTATATTTACATACAGCCATAGACATCAATGTCAACGTGAGCAAGGTCAAACCTGTACAGATACACCTCTGGAGGAGAGAATCCCTAATTCTCCACTGGGGAAGCTAACAGTCATGTGACTCTCTTCACTTACAGGCCAAATGCAGTTAGACCGGCGTACAAAGTCAACGCTTGGCCTCTTAATCCTACTGTAGGTCAGATTACTTCCTTTCCTGAAGACTTGGCTGTGATATTTTTTAATGCATCTTTTAAGATAATTTGTTTTCGGTAGCTTCTGCTTGCAGTGCCAAGCACTAAACAAGTTTCACTTTTTTAACTGTAAACCATTTTTAGGACATTAGCATGTTATTAAAGTATTAATAATTATTTAAATATAATCTTGCTCCAACAAAATTGCGAAAAGGAGAGAACCGTCATTTTCACAGTGAATAGCATTGACTAATAATGACCATTCGTATTATAAGACAGCAGACAGAGGAGGAGACCATTTCACTGTAGCTGGAACCGGTGCTGGCCATCAATAAATCCAGACTCTGTTTCCAGCACAGACAATAAGAAGGTGAGGACGCGGTGACCCACATCAGCTTGGGAGCCGCGTTTCTCGTCCCACTAGTGCTTCGGGACGGATAGGAAGCACCAGCTGAACAGGGGAACCACAGCTATGAGAAGGTCCATCAGCAGGCTTCATCTTCAGGCAGGCAAACATTTAGCAGCTCTCGATTGCACTCCTAGGGTCTGTGAGACACGTATGATGAGGTATATACTGTGTAGAGAACAGGAGCAAGGCGACCTCCGCTGTACTCTATTTCTCTGCAATCACACACAGATGAACATGAAAGCCTGGGTATGAAGCTGAACAAGACTGCACCTAAACACTGAGGTGAGTTCGACACGAATTGACCGGGTTATTAACTGTGTGGCGTTGATGCAGTCGGCATGTGTGTCTGTGTGTGTGTGTGTGTGTGTGTGTGTGCGACCGTATTGTGTAAAGTGCTTGAGCGTGACATTTGTGGAATCTGAGAAATATAACTTTAAAAACATTACAGTTCCCCACATGTGCCACTGTGCAATGGTCCTATTTCATGTCAAGTACAGCACTAAGTCACAATTCTGAGCTCAACTCACAGACGTGTCTGTTCTTAGATAGACAGATGCTTTATTCATCTCCGAAGGGCTGAGCTAGCACCGTACCATTTCTATGAACAGCGTGTACTGTTAACAGCACAGCGACAGCTGTCATGCATGACTCGAATACTAAACGACCGATCAGCCGCTGCATCTACTTCCTGTCACAGCAAAACCAGCAGTGCTAATACACCAGAGAGGATGCTGAATTCACGCTGAAAGTTCTACCATGAGGGTGAGAGCTCAGCAGAAGCCTTGTTACTGAATGTGACACAGCCTTCCTGTATACAGGGGATAAAGAAAGTCTACACAGTCCTGTTAAGAATGCAGCTTTTTGTGATGTAAAAAATGAAACCAAAATAAATCATGTCAAATCTTTTCCCACCTTTAATGTGAAATCGCAACCAGCAAAATTCAAGACAAAAGCAACGTGTACACACAAGTGTGTACACCCATTTCAAAAACAAACAAACAATTAACCAAATACATTCAGACTCATGTTCCAAACCAATTAGCCTACACCCATCACCAGTGCAGTGACCCCGATTAACCCCCAAATACAGAGCTGCTGATTCTGATTCTCTTGACATCGTCTTGGTTGCATTTGCTGAAGCTAACCAAGCATTTACAGGATCTCATTCCTCAGGAGTGGGTTAAAAAAATTTCCCAAGCATTATTTGTACCATGGGACACCATAAACCACCATCAACTAGGAAACGGGGTGTCGCAGTGACACTGCCACGAACAAGACGTCCTTCCAAAATTGATGAAAGAACAAAACAAATGCTTATCAGGGAGGCTACCAAGGGTCCTACAGTGAGAGTGAAGGAGTTTCAGGAATATCTGGTGAGAACTGACCACCATCTCCCAAATTCTTCACATGTTTGGGCTGTGGGGAAGGCTAACAAGGCAGGAGCTCTTCCTAACAAAAAAACATCCAAACGCACCTACATTTTGCCAAAACATACATCCAATCTCCTAAAGTTATATGGCAAAATGCGTTATGGTCTGATGAGCCCAAGGTAGAACTTTTCGACCATAATTAAAAAAGTAACTGTCTGCCGTAATGACAAAACAGCTCGTAAGCCTAAGAAGACCACAGCCACGGTGAAGCACTGTGCTATGGGGCTGCTTCTTCTCAGCTCGGACTGAGGCTGTAGTCAAGAGCCAAGGGCATCTGTGGGCGCAAAAACTGCAGGCCTCAGTTGAAAAGCTGAAGATGAAGAAGAATTTGACCTTCCAACACATTCAAGTCAACAAAGGAATGGCTTCAGAAAAAGACGTTTTGGACTAGTGAAAGCTTGTGGAATGTCGTGAGGAGGGCTGTGCACAGGAGATCCCCTCACAGTCTGTTGGATGTGGAGCTTTTTGCATCCTAGAGTGAAATAGAATCACTCAGTCAAAATGTGCTGAGTTGACAGACTCTTACCAAATAGACTGAGTTAAGGGGCTTCAGCAAAGTTTAGGGGTCTGCACACCCAAGCAGGCTACTGTGTGGTTTTTATTGTTCTTTTTGCTCCCAAAAAGCTTTTCATTCTGTCTTCCCATTTTGTTGGTTGCAACATCAAATTCAAGGCGAGCAAAGACCTGCTCTTGATTTCACTTCTCGTCTCGGCTTTATGGTGGACTCCATGTAAGGCATAACATCTTATTCTGCTGCTGTCAACAAAATATTATTTTGATGCTTGTGGAAAGGCAACATAATATTACAGGAAAGACCAAATTTTATGAATTCAGAAAAAGCAGCCCATCTCCAATAAGCAGCTGCTGAAATGACGAGAATGTTAACACAGTGTGAATCCAAGTTGTCAGAACTTCTGCACCATTGCCTAGGCATTAAGGTAGCATAGTGTTTAAATAACAGGATTAGTCACCACAACTTGGCCAGTCTTGTGCCGGGATAGATATTACCACTAGAACCTTGAACAGGAGACGTAATCCAAACCGTTCCAACAAATATCTGGGCTTTAATATAACTGGACAAAGATTATCGGTGCATAAATTACCTTGGATAAATAGCTCCGTTAATCCCTGGGTACATCTCCCATCCCAGCAGAATTCCGGAAATTATGCTAACTACTGATATACGTACGAATCCCTGAAGATCTTTTATGCCAATTGTATAAAAATCAGATCAGCCCATTTGCCCTTTATATTTTTACATGAATGTTCATATATACACAGACATTCTGGCTTTCAGAATGATGGAGCGCCACTGGAACTCATCCATATTCACAATGCCACAGTCCCCTACATGAAGGGACACTGTTCACACATCCTAGGGGCGGTCAATGGCTTCTTATTGCTCGGAGGAGTGAGGTAAATCACGGGATGCATATTCACGTACAGGTCATCATCTCATCTGTGTTACCCAGTGCTCCATCACCCACCAGCGTGAAACTGTATGTAGAAGTCATTCCTTGTCAAGAACAAGCAAAACCAAAGTCAGCAATTCCTTAAAAATGCATAGAAGACCAGTTGTCACCTGAATACAAAAAGATCAAATTGAACACTGATTTAGGTGAGGAAAAAACCGGGGCAAACAGGCATGAGCAGATGGAAGACGTTTAGTGAGTTAGATCGGCATCTTCACACTGTGGATTCTTTTGACATGTTACCAATTAAACGGAAGTGTTTGTACAATCCAACCAAAAATATAACCAAGTATGAAAATCTCCAGAAACACAGTGATGAAATGTTTCAATGTAAAAACTTAAATGCAGGAACATTTGATGGAGTCTGATCTAAGTGTACCTCTTGGCTGGATGTGTGGAAGAGAAGAATACGGATGGCAGATCACGTGATGTTCTAAGCTGAAGACAGCTTCAGTTACCTTAATCAGACGCCGCTGTCTGCATGGAAATAAGAATGAGGCACTTCATATTACTTGCATTTTCGTTAACAATAAATACAATTAAATTTATCGTCAAACATTAGGCTGATGATGACCGACGGTGATCTAATGGACGTATGTGCAGAGCTGTGATTTTGTGCAGTACAAATTTTTTTTTGGTTGAAGTTCAGTTTCGGGAAGAAAAAGGCACAAGGCAAAGTGAGAGAGCGATTTATCTCGTTTGTCGTTCAAAACTTTCACCCTGCCTTCCTGAACAGTAAGTCAACTCCAATCTCTGCTTGAAAAACTGACCTCCACTTGCCTCCTGCCTTGACCATCACTGTCGACTGTTTCCGGCTGCGATACCCTGCATGTTAAAGGACAGACCCTAACTGACAAAAAGTGAAGCGTCCAGCAACGCCTGCTGCAGGGACTGGCAACTAAAAGCAGAAAGTTATAAATTGGTCCCAAAAAATCAACGGCTCTTCAAATGTTAATAAATAACAATACAAAAAGTTAGAAAGCTAAGGTCATGTTAAAATAGAAACAAACGTATCATTGATGATCTAATACTCGCACGTAGCGTTGCTGGTACAACCGAAGGAAACCTTTGATTCAATTTCCGCGGTATGATTTTAGTGTCCTGTAGATGGCGCTAGGAGTTAGTTGTACAGGTGTTAAATCAGTCATGCGGGAGGACCAGGGTGATGGTGACAGATCGGATGCTCTGGCTCTGTCTCTTCGTGTCTGCTTGTCAGCCCGGTGCCAGTTAGGCTTACGGTCGTCCGTCTCTCCCCCCCAGGACCTCAGAGAGCTTCTGTTGAGTAGGCCGGAGCCAGGGGCCGGGGGACAGGGAGCCGTGGTATGGAAGTGGGCCCTGTAGGTCGAGCCGCTCTCTCGCCGCCATGGACTCGGATAGAGAGAAGCCCGATATACTGGCCCCGGACACGCTGGTCCCAGAGACGCTGGCCCCCGACTCCGACTCGGCATCTCTGTCCAGAGACAAGAGGAAGGAGAAGGGGGCCACGTCGGGCTCTGCCGAGGGCGCCGGGACGCAGCGCTGCCTCCTTCGCTCGGGCACGTTTTTAGCTCGGCTTCTCTCCGCTCTGGGCTGCGGCAGCCTATGGCAGGAGCGTGTCTCTTGCTCCTCCTCTTCCTCCATGCTTGTCTTCTCCTTGCTGCCGTCCTTCTCCTCCCTCGCAGCTTTCCCCACTCTGTCCCGCCTGCGCTCCCTCACCTTCATCCCTCTATTCCTCACTTCTTCTTTAGCCCCGTCATCCTTGCTGCCCCCACAGTCGCTCGGCTCACCCTGCAGTAAACTATGGGCTCCCTTCCCCTTTCCCCTATTGCCCAAAGACTGTGACCTGGGCGTCCGACGTTGCCTGTCCTCCTCCCCATCCAGATCGCTGTCAGGTGCCCTCTTGCCTCCTTCTTCACTTCCCATTCTTCCAAGGCTCCCACCTTTTTTGCGTTGTCCCTTTCTCACCCTCCCTCTTTTATCTATCTTTAACCTTTGACCCTGCCTAGGAAGGGTGTCAGGGTATTGCAGGGCAGCCACGCCCGGCTCCTCGAGGTACGGCGAGGAGGACGGGGAGGCAGCTCTGGACTTACGGCCTGTAAGAACAGAGGACACAGAGGAGAGAAGAGCTGGCTTAGCTGGAAGCAAGGCATCCATTTCCTGTTCAGTGACTGATCTCCTCTTAACTGGTCACAATGACACCATGTTGATGAAGATGGTCTGCGAGGGTCTGTGAAGATGACCAATGACATAAAACGGCTGCCCTGCATTCATCTGAGGACAAGCACATCATGTGCCATATTTCCCACAGTCCCCGATGTCCAAGATCCTGGAGGAAAATAGTCAGTTTTGGCTGCTTTGGAGGCAAAGAACAGCATCACTGCCGTTCACACAGGAACCAGCGTGAATGGTGCTTGTGTCCTGGCCAAGCTCTTCATTAAAGTGGAGAGATGTGTTGTCTGACTGAAGAACTGTGATCTGACCTTACCTGTCCCACAGATTATTCAGCCTTAGATAATGAAAGAATGCTGATTCTGGCTGCAACATTTGTGCTTAAAACCAATTAACCTAAATATGTTATGAATGCTTAATAGAATGACTGATTCATAGCACTTTCAGGGTGAATTTTTAATTAGCTTCTAAAGCCTGCACAAATCAGCCAAATTAAGAGGTAATTTTACTTCTTTATTAGCACTACTGTACTCTGGACCTGTTGCATTTGGTTTCGAATGGAGACGACACAGAGGCCCATATTTTGGAGCGGTTTTATCCGGCCCAGTTAATTAAGAGACCAGCTGGAACAAAATCTACTTGTGCAATGCCTCCATAAGACCAGGATCCTGAAATCCTAGTTTGCGTAACTCTCCTCCTTTACAATTTATTGAATTTCTTTCTGCAGTCATATAGGATACATAACAGGTGGGCAATGAATTATAAATATATTACAACATAAACACTGTGCTTGGGTTTGCCCAATCCAATCTACCGTGTAGCGGTACAAGATGAATGGAGAGAATGGAGAAAATGGAGAGAGCGCGAAGGAATGAAAGGTGGCCGTGACGCGACATGTTTCAGGTCGTGGAGAAGCAGACTGTTGCAATTAGAGAATGTGCTGGAAGGAAACGACAACGCAATGGCCGGGTATTGGCAGGCACTACCAACCGCGTGCTCTCGGTGCGGCCGATGACATAGAAACAGGGCTCGCCCAGCTTGGAGTTGGTCATACAGAGAGACAAGCTAGACAGCTCCACTGGGAGAGAGGGAGAGAGAAGTGAGGTGAAGGAGGGTAAGAGAGAGAGGAAGAGAGCAAACAATCAGAGAAAGAAAGAGCAGTACAGCGGGGGAAGGCAGAATCCAGGAGGAAGCCCCCAAAACTATGTTAAGTCAAGACTTCAGTAAGCAGCGAAGAGCAGCATACCAGTAACTAAAAATGTGTTTAATATTTGTAATAAGAAAGTCAGTCTTCCTGCCCCCCGGCCCCGGTTCCTCCTCACCGTAGTCAGGCACATATCCATCCCCCTTCTTCAGCACCAGGTGGATGCGGTGCCCCCCCCTGCGGATCTGCTCCACGGCTTGGCTGTGGGTCATTCCCGCCGTGCTGTTGCCGTTAATCTCCACCAGCTGGTCGCTCACCTGCCGGGCGCAGTGGGGACGTCCGTGGAGGTGGGACACAGCCACAGACACGTGTACGGCCGTGAGTCACTGCTCGACCTCCCAGGCGTCCCGGTAAGTCAGGGATACTAACTTAAAACCTATCAATAAATGGGTGGTCTTACAGACACTCGAGCTAACCCCAGGTCTGGATGCAAGTCTAGCCCATTTGTAAGTATGTACATGTGTACATTTAGAAAGGATGGCCACAGAAAGTGAAAACTGAGTAAAATTATGGGCCAGCCCACTTGTCCAGGGGACCATCCAAATAAGCTGTGAATTCTCATGCAATTTCAATGCATAAAGATGAGGCACCCTGATCAAGTGTGAGGCACCCTCATCACAGGTGAGGCACCCTGATCAAGTATGAAGCACCCTCGTCACACGTGAGGCACTGTGATGTTAAAGCTGTGACGTCAGGCCTCCCGCAGCACAGGCTATCCCATGAAGGATGTGTTTATGGACGGGGATGAGGCGGGACAGGACTCACCTGCATCTTATGGCTGCGAGACGCGGGTCCGCCCTCCATGAGCCCCAGCACGTAGAGGCCCATGTTGTACTCACTGCCCCCCCGCAGGCTAAACCCAAATCCTGTGGGGCCCCTCTCCAGATCCACACTGTAGTAGTGGGAGTCCGGCTGTAGTGAGTGGGACAGAGGAAGGAACACGTACCATTTTAGACAGGATATTCTGATATCTCTGCATACTTCTCATACGTGTACTACTCTATACACACAGGCTCACAGAGACACGTGCAGGCCAACGCAGACTCCGTCCACACCTTAGGCTGTGTCCTCTGGTTTTTTCTTGTTCTGTAATCTGGGTCAAATTCTGTGGGTTCAGGGGCATCTGAGAAGGAGAGCTCTGGGTCAGTGACACTTCACATGCTGTTAATAATATCCTGACCTCACCTGACTGTTGTATGTGAAAGGTTCCCATTGGTGGGCAGCTGTGCAGTGGTCATGCAGTGATTTGGCAGTTGGAGTGTCAGTTTCTCTCAAATGAGGAACGCCTGATATAAAAGATTCAGCTCCTCATAGACAAGATTCGATGTGGACTGTTAGGAAGATAAACAGCTGGGAGATGGTAAGGTGAGCAGGTAGAAGAAAAGAGGCAACGGGAAAAGCAGACAGTAAAGTGAGCAGACAGGATGGTGAGCAGACAGGATGTTGAGCAGACAGGATGGTGAGCAGACAGGATGGTGAGCAGACAGGATGGTGAGCAGATGGCAAAGTGAGCAGACAGGATGGTGAGCAGACAGGATGGTGAGCAGACAGGATGGTGAGCAGACAGGATGGTGAGCAGACGGCAGGGTGAGCAGACGGCAGGGTGGGAGAAGTGAGTGAAAAGGCCTCACTGTTGCTGTTGCGAGGTATGATGCTGAGGCGCAGAGTGTTGCCAGCACGGCGCAGGATCTGAGCGAGGTCTCGGTGGGGCAGACCCACCACCGATCGACCGTCCACCGCTTCCAGTTGGTCCCCAGGCCTGATCTGGCCACTGCGTGCCGCAGGGCTGCCCCTCCGCACGGTCACAAACCGGTGGGGCAGCAGGGAGGAGGCTGCAGACACAGAGAGCGAGTGAACGGAATCTGTAAGCTCTTCCTGTTGAGATGGTCAGAAGAGGTCTGGCAGCTTAGCTCCATAGTCATCATGTCGATCAAAAACTACGAACATTTCTCTCAACTTCATACCTACTTTAAAAAGAATTTAAACTGAGTGACATCAAGATTAATCTGAGATGAAGCCTGGCTTACTGAACACACATCTTCTAATCAGGAACAGTAAACGACTTTCCCTCATCCTCTCCACTCATCTCCCTTGCTAAAATACACCCATCTTGGGTCCACGGTGATGCTCACACAGAAACCTTGTAACTGTTCATAATCCATCAGTGCTATAAAACTCCACACAGGGAGGATAATCTCCTGGCCAAATATGATGAAAGACAGCAAATCATAAAAACACAAACCCAGACTATGGTGGATGAGAGGACAGCCACAGGTCTGTGTGAAGCTGGGATCCCCATGGTTCTCTCAGCCAAGGGCACTTAGCAGACAATGACAGCACTGCTAATAATTCATGCTTGATTAAATTATTAATTACAGACCTCGACTTGCAAAACTGAAACCGAGTGGATCAAATATGCCAGCAAACCACCCAGAAAACTTGCCAGATGTTTTTGGTGGTTATTCTGTTCATCATTAACATGAAGCGTCTATATATGTAAGCAGTGAGTACTCTGAAGGCAGCTGTACACTTAAAAAGACGTCAGAACAAGCCAAAGCTGAAACGCTGATGAACACGTCATCTGAGACCAGCAATTACATGCCTAAAAAGACTTTGTGTAGTTCAGCCTACTAACACAAGGGGGCGAACAATGATTTTGCACGATTTTGGGTCTTTCACTATAATTTCTGCGGTGATTTCTTGCCACAAATTGCCAGTCATTTGTGTGTGTTTTAAAGTCTCACTGTGAACTGTCGTAGAAATGTGTATATTGGCAAACAAGCCAACTTTCTCATTGTGTTCATTGCGCCTGGTTGCAAAACTATGACTGGGCGTCTGCCTGCCTGCCACCACACTGTAGCACACTGCATGTCATGTAAACAACATCTTTTGTTCTTTTTTGTCAGTTTAAGTGTTCCGCCTCTTACACTTTCAAAAACACGTCTCTCTTTTGAAGCTGGACAGGCACACTTTTTTGAGAGCATCAGTTAAGCACCATGAGAATAGACGGTCCCCATGTACCAGCCGAACACCGGGCTCTTCTGTCTGTGCCCTCCTGTCCCTTGATGCCTGTGAGCTGACATCTGCTTGTCACTCTGCTCACCTGTCTCTCCCTATTGGCCCATGCAGAC
This sequence comes from Gymnarchus niloticus, assembly GCA_009936485.2. Lineage (NCBI taxonomy): Eukaryota > Metazoa > Chordata > Actinopteri > Osteoglossiformes > Gymnarchidae > Gymnarchus > Gymnarchus niloticus. The sequence goes on along the minus strand of JAACJT020000086.1, from coordinate 10,083,661 downwards.
CAAAGGCAGGGCCCCAAAGAAACAGAGAAGGTCTGTTTCAGATCTTCTACCCCAGTAAGTAAATTTCTAACAGGTGCAAAATGGATGAACTGGGAAAAATCTAATTAGAAGTGAAACAGAATGTATTCCTGGCAATCTGCAATAGAGCAGACAGGGCTGAAGGAGGAATTAGAGGAAGGTGGAGACCACTACCCAGAGGTAGGAGGAGACCACTACCAGGATCCCAGGATCACACTGAATCACCACCTATTAGTCACAGAACACAATCTCTAAATAGGCCCTGCTTTCCAGGTTCAAATGTCACTCATTTCAGGGATTTGGAGAAACAAAACACATATTTGGATATTTATTATCCTTAAAGATAAAAAAAAAAAATACAGACAAAACATCTTCAGTTAGACTGCCTTGTTCCTGGTTATTGTTGGTCCTGATTCAGAGCCAATCCCTGGGGCCAGCGATCACTAAGGTCCACGGTCAGGTCAAAGCACAGGGGAGAACAAATTGATTCTCCAGTGTCACCACTGGTTACCCTGACCCCTTATTTAGCCCATCATTGTTAGAAGTCTGGGGGTTACTGTTTTTGTGTTGTGAAAAAAGGGCGCTGGCAGCCCATAGGTTTATCACTCACCATGTCACCGCTCACCTTTACCCGCTCCTGACACTGGATTACCTAAGTCTGAAAAGAATTTTTTAATTCTTTAAGTCTTCATTTCATTTTTACCTCCTGAGCCTCCCTGTCGACCCCCCTCTCTGACCGTACCTCCTAAGCCTACCTGTCGACCCCCCTCTCCGACCGTACCTCCTGAGCCTCCCTGTCGACCCCCCTCTCCGACCGTACCTCCTGAGCCTACCTGTCGACCCCCCTCTCTGTGTCCTTGCCCTCTGCAATCAGCTGCCAGTCCCACCCTAAAGTCTTAAAGTCAATATTAGCTCTTCCATTTGACCCCAGTGTTATCTTCTGTTTCTAAGCCTTCACCCACCAGCCTGTGTGTTACCCATTGGCACAGTGAGTCAAACACACCTTTCACTATGGAATTACTACTAATCTATACTCGGTAGAGTTCACACTTATCCCTCACTTCCCCTTTCAAATAGCTTGAAACAAGCTTGTCCTCCTGAACGACGGAGCAGGTCTGCTGGAGACAGCTCGTAAAGACTCTTTGCCGGGCAATGACTCCACCACTATCTGCAAAGCAACCCTGGAAAAGCCCGAGAGTCGGGTGAAACCGTTCAGTAGATGTTTAACAGGGTGCAGTCCCTCGGCGGGCTCTGAAACTTGCTCCCGCTAAGAGACGTTGGGTCTGTGCTGCGGTGCAGACAGGTAAACGCAGCTGAGAATGCATTCACCGTGCTGTGAAAGCGGTAGCCACGAAGCCACACGGCTCCTGGCCACAGCGTGTGTATCTAATTTCTTTTTGTGTACAAGTTTATTTGTCTCTCTGCCTGTCTTTTTAGCCAAATGGTCTCTACACGTTTTTCTGTTTGTTTGTGTGTGTGTGTGTGGCACAGGCTCTCTGTTAAATACCTGGGCACCGGGATTGCCTGCCCACCAGGACAAAGCACCCAGCAGCAGAGACTGGGCCGGTCTGCTATATCGCTAAGAAATGCTGACAGTCTTTTGCCGAGCTAATTTAACATACAGTATCTTATCAAACAGAGCGTTTTAAATGTAGCCCAAATGATGACATCTCAGCTGACATTATGTCACAGACGATGTCAGTGACACTGAGAGAGTACTGACACTGAGTACTGTGACACTGAGAGAGTACTGACACTGAGTACTGTGACACTGAGAGAGTACTGACACTGAGACTAAGTACTGTGACACTGAGAGAGTACTGACACTGAGACTGAGTACGTGTTACACAGACCACATTGTAACACAAAATGTCCAAATGCACAGAGCCTGAATGAGCGACCCAGTGCTGATCTGTACCCGCGTAGGCAGCCATCACAGGGTTTGTTACATAAGGAGCCACAGCTGGATACAAAGGATGGGGGGGGGGCACTAATGCCTGGCTGCTCCGGTGTGGAAGGACAGCAGTCATTGTTCACTGTTCACGGGAGCAAAACGACAACACCTGCACACATGTGACCATTTCCTGTTCTATTTCTGCTGTCTTCCTGTACCCTCCTGTGCCAGGCCTTCCCAAAAATCTGGGGAAGTGTGCTGTACTTTATTAAACTCTATGGCAAATCTGCAAAATAAACAAAAAAAACAAAACAAAACACTGAATTCTGATAATATTTATCTGTCTTTAAACCCATCCATCCATACATGCATGCATGACTTATCCATCGTGTACTGGGCACCGGGAGATTACATCCTATCCCAGGAAGCACGGTGTACAGGATAGAGAACACTACAGGACATCTTATGAGAAATATTCCAAGACGGATGGAGTAATAAACTGAGAATTCATTTTATAATTTCACAGAAAAACAAAATATGGACACTTCACATTTCCTGTCGCACTGCTGGCCCCCTGAGGCTCTCAGCTTAGCCAGTGCTGTTGTGTAACATGTCTCTCACTATCGGTGAGCAGCGAGTCCAGTTGAGGCCCACCCTGCTACACGAGCCTGCACATATATGATGGCATGTGGCCCAAGCAGCGCCACCTAGCCCTCAGAAGGAACATGGCAGAGCGGGAAAACACAGCTGACAAAATTACCGAAACATTCCAAGACTGTTTGTAATTTCATTTTTTGTTACCATTTAAAACGTCCACCATTAACTCCAGATTATTTGTAAAGATTAAGACAGATTTTGCTTTGCACACGACTTTTGTGAAATACAGAGGCACTGTTCCACCCGGGTAAACCCTCTGACCGGTCTTAAGTAACTTAGTGCTTAATGTTTTTTTGGGTTTACCTAACAAATATCTCTCCCTCCATTCCCATCCCTACAGACCTGCACACCTCTTGCCCATAACCCTTTTTTGGAGTCCTTTCATTCCTTACGGCTCGTCCAGCATCCAGTCCTGTTTATCCTACGATGCGGCTGTTAGACCACATGATTAGAGTCAGTCCGGAGGCTCCAGGGGGGTCTGTGGTAGTCTGTGATCACCATGGCGAGCTCCCAGCACAGACTGCACCCGCTCGTAGACCAACGCATTCTGACCACACAGACACGCTACTGAGGAAAGAGGACTACGGGTCGGCCTACTTTCCACACATTCCAGTGTTATCCAGCTGGACTCTGTCTGTGGACACCTGCAATGGCTGCCCCAGGCCAAGGCCTGCAGGGACACACGGGCCAGAATGGGGGGGCCGCCTTGTGTGGATGACTGACATGACTGACAGCAGAACGCTGTGCCACACAGGAATCTGACCTGACAGACACTCCCACCGCATTCCTCAAGATCACAAACGGCCTCACTGACTGCCACCATGATGTCAAGAAGCATTCTTGCACCAGCAGGCAATCGCTGGGGTGTGACCTGTCCCCACCACAGCAACAGTGCCACCCTACAGACCAGACAATTATGCGTCAGGTACAAACGGCACACAGAGGAGGCACTACTAGCCCTCCTCCTCTTCAGAGGGATAGGTCGCTGTCCCACACAATCCCTCTCAGGTGGACCACCTCGGGACAGCTGCTGGTGCCCTCAGATGGGTGTCAGTACCAGTAAAGCGGTCATCCAGGTTACTAGAAATGCCACATCGTGTATAACCTGGAGAGAAACAGCATCAACGCAGCAGCAGAGGCCCTCAAGGCCAGGGGGTTACACTACGGTACCACACTGATAGGAGACGGGTCACCAGCCAGCTGCTATTGGGCTGGGAGGGCCAAAGCAGTGCAGCCCTGGTGTGGAACAATGGGGCATGAGCTGGCCAGAAAGACTGACTGGACTGGCATCACTAGATAAGCATCCACTCCCCTGTGAGGCTCTCCACTGTTCATTGCTGGGAGAGACTGGGAGCAGGTTGCCGGGTTTTTCAACTTTATCATCACTGAATGTAGGATTTACTGTTTCATTAAGATCTGTACTTTCCTCTGCTTTGGCAAATCTGCTAATAATAACAACCCACACCGGTCCTATATGCAGAGGAGGTCTAATGGTAACAAACACCAACAATAACGTTTTTAAGGGCAGAAATGACAACAGGAAAGTCTCAGGGCTTACCAGGGAAAAGCCTGGAGGCAGACAGACCATGCAGAAAAGATCTGACCCCCCAGCACACAAGTGAGGGCCTAATCTATCTGATTAGTGAAGGAATGCCCCCTCTACTCCAAAGAATGTTAATAACATGATAAAGCAACATTGTTAAAAAATTTGGTGGTTTCATGTGGTGCCCAACTTTTGAAACCCAAAGCAGTTTTGGGGGGGGGCTGAAACACACTAAGCAGAACTTTATGAGATTTTGTGCAGTGCACAACTGTTACATTCTGTCCACGATTTGATTAAAAGCCAAATTTACAGCACTTTCTATCTGTGCAAGAGAGAGGAAGGGGCCTACAGATCTGATATAGCCTGCAGGTGAAAGGATATGACAAAAGACACATGAGCCACTCTAGGATGCACCATGAAGCCGCCTTAGCGTGCAGAAATAATCATACTGAAGTCATTTAATAGCATTACTTGAATACGATGCCTTTTTGCTATAGTTTAGCTCACAATGACCAAATGCCGAATATTGTTTTCCGTTAACTTATAACGCCGTTTATATAAAGACACGTTCTTTTGTGTTTCATTATAGGCAGGGCTTACTAAAGGTCATTCAGAAAACCTTAGACGTTACTGCAAGCTGGTTCAGATGAAACATTCCGCTCACACTCAGAGACACGGAAGCCCAGCCGAGCTCCAGCCGAATCCCAGCCGAACCGCAGCCGAGCCCCAGCCGAGCTCCAGCCGAACCGCAGCCGAGCTCCAGCCGAACCCCAGCCGAGCTCCAGCCGAACCGCAGCCGAACCCCAGCCGAGCTCCAGCCGAACCGCAGCCGAGCCCCAGCCGAGCTCCAGCCGAACCGCAGCCGAGCTCCAGCCGAACCCCAGCCGAGCT
>JAACJT020000086.1:10056371-10078637 GCA_009936485.2 Gymnarchus niloticus | reverse complement strand
GAGCCCCAGCCGAGCTCCAGCCGACCCGAACCCGAGCCCCAGCCGAGCTCCAGCCGAGCCCCAGCCGAGCTCCAGCCGAACCGCAGCCGAGCCCCAGCCGAGCTCCAGCCGAACCGCAGCCGAGCTCCAGCCGAGCTCCAGCCGAACCGCAGCCGAGCCCCAGCCGAACCGCAGCCGAGCTCCAGCCGAGCTCCAGCCGAGCCCCAGCCGAACCGCAGCCGAACCCCAGCCGAGCCCCAGCCGAACCGCAGCCGCTCTCTCGCTCTAATCCCACGGCTGGAGAGCACCGACTCGACAAACGGCACGTGAGGTGACGCGCGCTGAAGCAGCGGAGCATGCACGCGGATGCGCGCGACAATGCGTGCAGAGGCGCCCTGCAGCGCAGAAGCGGATAGAAAAACATGACGAGAGCCTCGTCCTTCAAATATGAGGAAGAGAGGAGGAAGAGCCCTCTGTTCCGTGTGCTGCTTCACTGGGCACATTTCGGCAAAGCATTAAGTTTTAATATGCATGAAAGAATGTAAGGTAACAAAGTTACAGAGCACGCAGGAGAGCTGCCTTACACCCGGAGTACAGGGCAGAAGGGGCGCTTTTCTTCAAGATAGACAGAGCAGTGCGAAGGAGTTCACTGTGGAGTTTTCACCAGTCACTCCTGCTTAAGCAGTCAGGCTCACCTGTAGCTTCCTTCAGGAGGGATCACGTTACAATTACGAAACTACGGAAATAAACTCGTACACACACACACACATCAACACACTCCTCGCTAATAAAGACAGACAAACAAGGAAAATAATTACGTTTCGAGTCCTTCACAGTCTTCAGTGCGGACTGCAGTCGCTCCAGCATCTTTCAGCTTTAATAAAGGAGTCGAGATTGAAAGAAGAAGGAAAAAGAAACAGAAGTCTGCATATGAAGCTCTAACGTCAGCTAGTAAGAAGAAGCTGAAAGGGAGATACAGACACCGAAGGGAGAAGCCGTGCCTGCCTGCGTGTGTGTGTGTGTGTGTGTGCCTGACACACACACACACACGAGAATGGCTTTAGTGCACAGAGACGGTGGAGGAAGGAGAGGAGAGGAGCCAGGCACACACAGACCATTACTGACAGTCAGCCTCTCAGGGAGCAAAGCAGCCCAGCTGGATGAAAACTCAGCATCTGATGAAATGTGGCCATTTAACTTTCTGGAGGTTTGGAATGAAACGTCACGTTCTCTCATTATTATGACCAACTGATATCACAACACGCAGATCCTGCTGGAGCTGAACTGAGCTCCCAAGATGCTGGAAATGCTGCATAGTAAATAATAAACCAGGACACAAAGGTGCATAACGAAACGAAAAGTCCAAAAAGAGCCGCAAGGACACTGGAAAGTGGCAGTCTTGTCATCCGAAAGCCACCTCTGTCGGCACACGGGTGACGGTGACGCGAGGTGTCCCGTGTTACGAAGGCCACCTCTGTCGGCACACGGGTGACGGTGACGCGAGGTGTCCCGTGTTACGAAGGCACTCGAGGGCACAGCAACAGACACACCCAACACAAGCCAGAAACATCCCTGTGAACTTTTTATCCCCAGTGGGAAATAAAACTTTCATTTTCTCCCGAGTCTACGTAACTGAAAATTAATTAGCACATAAGAATGGAAAGGTTCTGCAAAACCCTGGGTTGCAGGTTTGATTCCCCTGGCTGTGTGGAGGGTTCTTCCTGTGTTTATGTGGCATGATGATGGAACCTCAGAAGATTTATCGTCAAGCTAACAGAACAGGGCGTAGGCCGAACATCAAAATGGTGGGGTAGCGACGGCAGCCCTAGAACACCCAGCCAGCACTCAGTTATTACAACTCGGCTCTCCCTGGGTCTTTCAAGGGTGCTCCCACACCAACCTAAGGTGGGAGAGGAGGACTCCGCTCAAGCAGGTTCTCCAAAACCAGCCAGAGGCTGACAGCTGCTGAATCTGACAGGCCCCCCACTTGCTTGGCTCAACACAAAGGTCACTCCACCCAGCAGCATGGACACCAGAGATCTCACCTGTCTGACTGCCCTACCTGCACTGTCAATTTATGTCACCCCCCCAGGGAACAAACAGCTTCCTGTGTCTGTCGGTCCATCCTGTTCATAGCATCTGTGTTTAAGGGACTTGTGTCTTAAAATTGTGTGTGTGTGTGTGTGTGTGTCCTGTGATGAACTGGTACCACATCCCGGGTGACTTCTACTTCTCTGGACAGGCTCAATTCAATTCAATTTTATTTATATAGCATCTTCCACAAGCTCCAGGCTTATGTCAACCCAGGCCTAGGAAAACAAAACTTCTGGAATATTCCAGATTTCAGATAACACTGAAATACAGTGCATGCTGGTATTGCGGTGTTTCACGTGCTTCTAGAACACAATTTGGTGACAGAACCTGATGATCCTCTTTGGAAAAAGTGTGAGATTGAAAATATAAACCTACATACAGACTGCAAAGCATAACGAGAGAGACTCCAAGTGGTGGTGAACATCGAGTGCCATCGAGAACAAACAGGCCCCATGTGAGATGCTGTGTCACGGTTGCCATGGCAGTAACTGCGTTGTGTGCGTGCTGTTCATTGACGCCAGAACTTGGCGTTCTTGCACTTTGAAGACGTGCACACGTGGCACCAGCCCAAACAGCCTTGCGGTCCCACGCGAAGCTTCTGAGCTCGCCATGGTGATGTGAGCACACATCCACGCGGCCTGTTAGTAGGTAGGCTCAGTCCAGAGAGAGGACTCTCTCTCTAAATCTACTGCTACACAACACTCTTGTCTATTGTCTTTCAGAAGATCTTGAGATGGACGAAGAAGAACAGAGGTTGCTTGAGGAAAAGAGGCCTGAATCCTCGGCTTACATCAGCCACTGGTGACCTAAGGCGTCATTCCAGGAGCAAAAGTGATGGATGGACCACCATGGACATCTGTGTTTAGAAATGAGAAATTAAACCAGCTTTGGCTTAAACGGCACCCACTACTTAAGGGGACAGCACTTGTTTTCCATCCATTTCCAAAATCAAAATAAGGTTTTAAAAAGACCGTTTTGACTTCATCAGCCCTATTGGGCATTCGAACCTGAAGCAGTCATGAGTTGTAGAAGCAGGGCTTGGAACGATGCTGCTGAGAGCTGCCTAAGGGAGTCTTGCTGTTAGGGACTCCTGTCAGCAACTCCAGAGAACCAAAAACTACAAATAAGATCACTGATTACTTTACTTTACTTCAGTAAGGGTCAAACAGATGGCTGACTGACATATGACAGGTGTCTCATGCCTGTCTTTGACACACCGTTAGACAAGTTCTGGAAGCTTTGTTGACTTTGTGTCTCTGTTAGCTAAGCTGAACCTGCCTGACGCTTTGACCACTTGAAGAGTGTTCACCCTGAAGTCCTCGTATTGAAAGGCTTGCAGCTCCCACTAGCGCCTGCTGGTCTACTGTGCAGCTCCGTCGGTCCCCTGCCCCTCCCCTCAGAAGCTGAAAGCTTGTAAAAGTATGTTGAGTTCCAGTGCCCCCTTCGCCCCGCTTCTGAGGGTCCTACGCAGTGCTGCTTCCTGCTTAGTTCACAGAATGGCTGCGTCCACCTCGTCCTCTACGGAAAATGTGTACAGTCATTTTCTACAGAAGTTAATGCATATTTATTTAAAATTCCTGCTCTGCTTATGCACTTTCTCTTTCCCCCACACCCCCCTTTTCGCGGTGCTTCCCTCGGAGGTTTGGATTCAGGAGATCCCCGTATCGTCTGCTGGCCCACCACACCCTCCCTCCACTTCAGTTGTCCAGGACTGACCGACTTGCCGCCTTCTGAGCCACCGAACCCGCTCTGATCACTGGACTGCAACCTCCGATACCCTGTTGTCCTCCTGACTGTTACAGGATTTGTTCTTATTTGTATCTGTTGTTCTGATTTGTATTAATTAATTTGTCCTGCCCGGTGCCGGCCTGAGGAGGATGGGCTTCCTCCTTGAGTCTGGTTCCTCCCAAGGGGAGGACTCTGGGCCCGGGACTATGTAAAGCACTTTGTGACAGTGCTTCTTCTTAAAAGGCACTATATAAATAAAACTAAATTGGAAAAAAAAAGTTTCATAACTTTTTTGAACAAAAGACATACAATCTTGTGCAAAAGTAAAACGTTTAAGGCCATTTATCTGGACAGTAAATGTATATCTGCTCCAAAAAACAGATTTTAACATTATAATCAATACAAACAGTGATACAATAATCAGTAAAAATAATTCCTACTGTTCTCCAAAACGTTATTGATATGTGGTTGGATGGCTAGAAGGCAGCTTTGGGTCCCAAACCACTGCTGAAGAGGACCCCAGTCATTCCACGTATTTGTTACATTTAACCACCAGTGTTTACTTAATCAGTTCATTAACCTTATGAAATACTGATCAGCCAAACAAGGTGTACTCGTAATTGAGTTCAAGGATATACACGAGTTTATTGGACGATACGAACTGCAAAATCTGGAAACGCTTTGAAATACATCAACTGACGGACTTCGATGGACATAAAGTCAGCTTTACTCCAACATAAACACAATTTATACAATTTTCTATGTCTGCCTAAGACTTCTCTGCAGTAACGTATGTCCGTTTTTCATAAACACTTAAGCAATGCTGGATTCTGGTGAGCCAAAAACCTTCTCCAGAGAGATAGCCAGCATACTGCAGGTGACACCCAGGACAGCTTGACAACCCACTACAGTGTGCAAACTCACACACACAAAGGGCTCTTCAGAGAATCCAGTTCACCTGCCTGCAGACCTTTGAACTGCATTAGGAAGGACGCGAGAACATGAGATTCTAGCGCAGAGCAGAGGTGGGATCCAAACCCCCAGCCCCTGGAACACCGCGACGTACGGTTCTACATTATTTTGGATTATTTTGTGTTTCTACTCCGTAGCAGAGCGTCAACAAACATGACGTCCCCACTGTAGGTGAGATGGGAGGCTCTGTAGGACAACACAGAACTGGGGCATGGCGAACGCACGCAAACCTCAATGGTGAAGTTGGAAAATACTGAACTGACCAATCAGACCTAAGCGGGACACATTACAGACCATAATGAGCTGTGGGACCTATGTAGGTACTGGGCAGAACCAAGTATTCATTCCAAGCAAAGACATTTTCAGACATTAACTCAAAGGTACAGCACATATTTTGCATGTTTACATCACTGTATTATTTTATAAACCCATAAAAATGTCACTTTGGGGCGAAGGTACAGCAAATGCTGTCTGAGGATTGCAAAGCAGCATGGGAGATGGAGACTGGACATGTTGGCATGGGCTGAATTCAGGAAAGAAGCACGATTGCTCACGTCTTCTGTCTTATCAACCTGATAAGTGACTGGCTTCTGTTTACTCTCGAACTGGAACCCCTTCTAAGACCCTAGACACTTTTCCTTTTCTTGCATGCTGACGCCCAAATGGCTACCTTTTGTTTGTGTGCCTCCCAACAGATTTCACCATACACAGCTGTCCACACAGCGTTTCCCAGTCTGCCCCCTGCCTCGAGGTTTGGCTTGCGGCCCACCCAGACCAAGCCTCTCGAGGACCGACAGCACGATGGGGACCTTCTGGTGCTCTCCGAAAACAGCCATGGCACAGTGGACTCACCGTTGCCATTGAGGTAGCCGTCGTGGGAGGCGATGACAAATCCAAAGCCTTCCCCAGTACTCCTCCTTAGCTCCACCTCCACGGCATTTCTACCCTCCTCGGCCACTGCTCTCGGGGCTGGAGCCCCGCCCTCCTCCATGCCAAGCCAGTCCTTGGGCTCCAGGGTAAGGGTGACGGGTATAGAGTCTAGGAAACTAGTGCTCTGCACCAAAGCATGGACGTCCGTAGAGGGGGAGGGGGGCGTGAGGGTAGTCTGGGGCACGGCCACAGCATCTGAAGGGTGGGGCGGGCTGTGGGGGGTGACTGAGAGGAGGGTAGGGGGGATTCTCCGGGAGGAATTAGGAGATACAGGAGACTGCAGTGACCCTAAAAGAGAGTTACACACAAATCAGACACGAATGTCGAAATACGGCACAATAAAAAAGGCCTTCACCGGACGCAGTCGGCATTGTGTGATTTTGTGATGCGGTTCAGTTAGGGTTGGGGTCAGCGTCCCAATAACGTCACCACACGGAGCGGCTGATTCTGAAGGAGCTACAGAGAAGGTTGATAAGAGAATGAGTGTATGAAATGTTAAGAATTCAGAGTATGTACTGGTATGAAGGGTAATCGCTATACAGTATGAAGCTTTAGGTAAGGTCAGACTACAGGATTCTGCAGCACCGGATAAAATGGATCAAAGTCCCCCTAACTGACCGTAGTACGTAGGACTTACCTCCTCTGTAAACCAGTAAAATCACATCTCCTTGTTTGGTGTGCTCCTGTAAGACTCTCTGTACCTGAAAAAATGAATACTTAAGGTGAGATCAAAAGTCAAAAAAAAAACAAAAAACTTTAATTTACCTTCACAGATACCATTGTACATAATTAGCACTGGCTGGCAGATTTCAAAAACGCAGGACTACCACGTAACATGAAAGCTGATTTTGCTTACTTATACAACAGATTTTGGTCTCCAGGAGTGGGAGAACACTGGCATTACAAACTCATCATCTACAAACGATCACTGCTGTATTGGTAAGTGGTAACCAATGAGGGTTAAACGTCTCAGTGATTGACAGTGCATGGGCCGACCTCCTGTGGGTTTCAAAACCTGCCTTTTCCCATTATGGCTCGCACATTCTTCACGGCTCCCTCACCCTCTATGAACCTAAGCAGCTCGGACAGCTCAGTCTACGAAGGGTGAACTCCAATGATACAGGTCTGTGAAAATGGGTGATTCATTCCCTGGCCAAGACCACTAATAAATACAGATAATTAGGAACCTCCACAAGAGCCAGACTAAGAGTTTGTTGTTTAGGCCGGCTGTCACTGTATGTAATCTTTCTCCCTGACCGGCGTTCGTGGTGCTGGCATTAAAACTGAACCCCCCGCTTCACTGTAACGGAAAGTGAGGCCCACTGACCGTATCCCTTATCTGCTTAGTCTCCTGATGAAGTGCTCGGCACCTCGTCAGGTCCAGACTGAGGAACAATAGAGCGGCTAACCAGAAACAAGGCCAGAGCAGCATCATCGCTTGTGCCATTCATACAAAGAAGAGGGAGGGATTCTGTATTGGGTTTCCAACTGGCTGAATGTCCAGCTTCATCCCCCAAGCCCCCAAAAGCGGGCACCTGAGCGAAACTGAGGCTCTGCACATCAGCACCGTTGATCTTGATGATGGCGTCTCCGGCCTGCAGCGAGGGGCACTGTCGCCTGTCCCACACCCTCTTCACCACGGCCAGCCGCCCCCCCAGCCCCCCCGCGGTCACACTGAAGCCCATGCCGCCGCCCTCGCTTTTCCCCACGGCCACCGGCACCAGTTCCCCAGCGCCACCCATCGCTCCCGGGGACGGGAGTGTGCCGGGACTGCTCCCGGGGCTGGTCACCGAGCATCCATTAAAGCCGCAGGGCCGGCCCTCGGATGCCGGGGGGATATGGACGGGCTTCAGAGGAAGCAGGCTTCGATGGACGACCCCCTCGGGGCTGGTGGCAGACCCCATCTCAGGCTGTGGGAGGGGGAGCCTGGGCATGGGCAGCGTGGCCGTGGAGAGGTCGCTCTCTGAAGACTTCGGGGTGTGTGGGTGGAGGGAGGGTAGCCCTGGGAGAGACGTGTGCTCCTGACTGCGGATCAGGGATGACCTAAGTGGGGAAAGAGGGGCATCATGGGAAAAATAACTACGGCGTTATGACGGGCACATAAACAGAGAAGTACAGTTAAAGTCTGATAAATGGTGGACTTCACCAGACACCCACATGGCAAGTATGTGATAACAATAAAGCCTTTCTTATTTTCACTCTTCGTTTCTCAAGTTTGTGTACATTGATAGTAAAGTCAAAATTTATGTATAGAGTGCCTTTCACAGACAGCAGTCACAAGGCCCTGAAGAGTACAGAACTATGACACAAAACCAAACGAAAAACAAGTCAGAATAAAAAATCAAACCAAAAGCATAAAATAGACAAAGATAACAATGTACAGATGTTTGTATATTATACAGACACAAATATCCAAACATCACAAAAGAGTTGAAGAAAAAAAGAACTAAGACCACAATAAGCTACCCATATGCCTGCATAAACAGGTGTGTTTTGAGTTGCTTCTTAAATATTTCATTTGATGGAGCGGACCTTAGTGACCTTGAGAGACCGTTCCGTAACCTTGGGGCCACAGACTGAAATGCACGATCACTACGACTCTTTAATCTGGTCTGAGGGACTGAAAGGAGATTCAATTGGGCTGATTTCAAAGTGCGACCACAGGAATAATGTTACAAAAGGTCAGTGATATACTGGGGGGCTTGACCGTGGAGAGCCCTGCAAGCAGCAAAATTTTAAATTAGATCCTGTATTCTACGAGATGAACATGAGTTTGGGCAGGCTTCGAGAGGCGGTGGAGGACAGGGCGGCCTGGAGTGCTGTGGTCCGTGGAGTCGCAAAGAGTCGGACACGACTGCGTGACTAAACAACAACAACAACAACAAAATTCTACGAGAAGCCAGTGGAGAGAGGATAAAATTGGGGTGATCTGAGAACCTTTGTGAGAGTGTGTTAAAAGTCTAGCAGCAGCATTTTCGATGGTCTGAAGATGAAACAAACCTGCTTTACTAAGACAGGTAAAAGTGAGTAGCAGTAATCTAGGCATGAGGAGATGAATGCACGAATAAGCATTTCCATCTCAGCCATAGAAACAGCAGCCCGCAGCTTGGAAAGGTTTCTTAACCGAAAAAAGCAAGAACGACAGAGACCTGACATGGGCATCAAAACTCAGAGATTGTTCAAAAACAACACCAAGATTACATAAAGATGCATGTGAAGTAAAAGAAATTGTAGACAATTTTTGAGTTCCCACCAAATGGAGGTCAGGAGGGGCAAAAATCGAAACCTCAGTTTTCTGAGCATTTAACTTTAGATAGTTGGCTGATAGCCAGTTATTAGCCTCCATCAGACAGTCAACCAAGGAGGACAAATTGATAGTTGTTGAGGCTTAATAGAGCAATAAAGCTGAATATCATCAGCTTAAAAATGATAAGAAATATCATGAAAAGAGTTGATAATTTGAGCTAAAGGGAGCATGTACAATGAAAATAAAATCGGCCCAAGAACGGATCCTTGAGGCTCACCACAAGACAGAAGCAGAAGTGCACTCTTAAAACTGCTCTGATAGCACTGTTGATGAAGGCCTACTCTTCATAGGACAAGACTCACTACTACAAACATGATGTTAAAAAGAATTAAAGTATGCTGTGTTTCAAACTTCCAAATCTAATCAACAGCGGTGATTAAAGGCAACACTTGACAATCTGTCAAGTGTCACTTTTCAAGGCTGTCAATATTTCATTTGCTGCTGCTGCTGGCAGAACGATCCCTGGCAGATTTGATCCAATCATTCCTCTCCTGTCCATCCGAACAGGCTGTCTCTAATAAGCTCATCACGGTAGATTATTTGCCTTAATTGCATTGCCTCCAAAGTGACTCACGATTTAAAGTTCAGTCCATCAGACTGCAAGATGGTTCTACTGAAGCAGAGATCGATGACCATTCTGTGGGCTTACAGCAAGAGCCCCCATCCTGTTTAACTAGGGTGTTTCCACCCATATGGAATCAGTCAAAGTCAAATCTCCTTTTTATCACCATCAGAAACTCACAACCTGGTACCGGTCTCATTATTCTGAAGCCTGTCTGCTGAAACGGAGTGCAGTCGTACTTCAGGACAACCTGACCTAGTTAGATGGCACCGTTAACCTTGATCTGTAGGCAGCTCTGATCGCTAAAGAGCCAAGAGCAAATCCTGTTGAAATTAGTACCAGGAGTTAAGTCACCAGCAAAGCAAAGGCAAAACACTGAAATATTTATAAAAATATTACTATAAACCAAACTGATGTACTCAACTTCACCGTCCTACGTTTTCCCACATTTCTTCCGATGAAACACTACCTGAACACCACTTTTGCAGGGATTATCACTGAATGCAGGATTTCTCTCTCTTCTCTGTCTATTTTGGTTCTATCGCTGCATGCCCATCCACGGCAGAATGACTTCATACCAACAAGCCCAATATCAAGCAAGTGTGCCACGTCACCTGTGCGTGCTGGCCGTCGGCACCATCTCCCCGTCACTCTGGCTAGTAGAGATGCGCTCTGGGGGCGGAGGTGGGGGAGCTCCCATAAATGAGCCAGGGGTCCGGCCGGAGGCGGAGGGGCCCAGGAGATGGCCGTTAGCGTGCGGGTACGAGGGAGGGGCTGGGGGGACAAAGTTGGTTGCGTTCCCATTGGCGTCCAGACCCAAGCCCCGTTGCAAGCTGCCATAGCTTCCTTCAAGGCGAGGCCCGTTCCTGTTGAGATTGAACAGAGGAGGCTGCAACGTTGTATCGCAGCATGGCTCTGGCTGCGAGGGCGTGGGGCTGGAAGCGTCGCACGTGTCTGTCTGCGGCTGCTTGGGGCAGCCGTCCGGGTTATAGAGCATCGGGTATCCCCTCCTCAGGACCACATCCACGCTGCCACCTGCTGGGACCGACTTCAGCATCTCCACCACCTCCTTGTGGGACATTCCCAGGACGCAGGTGTCATTAATGTAGACCAAGATGTCCGCTGGTGAGGACGGGAGACAGGCAGGGTCCGTCAGATGGAGACAGGCAGGGTTGGTCACGCCCACCACAGCCAAACTACACGTTTTTCAGCAATTTCAATTTTCACTAGATTTTGAAGAAATGAATCAAGTGAAAATAGAAAATAATGTTCATTAATGTACAAATTATAGTTCAGTGTGTATAGTTGTGTTTTATGCATTATTCTGGGTGGGCCACTAATTAGAGCTGTCGATATGAATGTGTAAACACTAACGCTAAACAAAACGAAGTGGTGCTACTTGTTACAATTTATATATACACAAACACACACACATACCATGTATGTCCTTATGATTTGTTTTCTATTTTTACTGTCCAGTGAAAATATCTGCCTATTAGTCAGTATGTATGTGCCATGAAGTTAGTCAACATAAACACCTGTTACCCTGTTTGTGCAAACGTAGTTTTGCCTATAGATGCTTCCTGTATATTTGTATATCAGCCTGCACCTCCATCCGGATTAACAGCCGCCTGAGACGTAGCTCAGTCACACAGGCCGATACAAGTGTGTCCACGTTTAAACAGGAAATACAGCAAACTAACATGCTGTTTATTTTTCTCACATCTGAACTAACAGTGCCTATAGTTTGTCTGGAACTGAAAACTAAAACTCTACCTGCCTGCCACAGCTCAGGATCAAGTCCTAGAAGCTTATAGGCCTTTTACGTGCCTAAAGTTCTAACATGTTTAAAAAAAGTCACAGATTTTTTTTTTTTCATATTACTACTGTGGGGGAACCAAAGGTCCAACGGTGCACTGAATTGTGAAAGCTGCCATTCCCTGGTACCTGTGTGGAGTGCCGGGGGGCCACCTGGCGTCACACTGTACACCTGCAGGAACTCCCTGGGACGGCTCCCCCCTACGATGTTGAAGCCAAACCCTCGAGGCCCCTTGGAGAGACGCGTGTGGACAGAGTAGCCCTTCAACTGGCTAGGCTGATCCGTGAACGGGGGCACTGGGAGACACACAAAAGGATGGTCAGACTAGAAGATCACTCACAGTGTGAAAATTCACAGACTGGACTGGACCTGCACAGCGATCGAGACAAAAACGTCGATGGCCAAACAGAGAGGAGATGGTATTGCTGGGCCACAGAATGGCAGCAGCATAAACAGTTCTTTAGCGCCCTCTGCTGTTTTGCATGATGCACTGGAATTTCTCAGCACAGCCAGCAGTAGACCACGGTAGTTTTCACAAATTCTTCATTTATTCAAAAAATTGTTGAACCAAGTAACAGCAGAACTATCACTAATGACTTAAGAAAGTGTCTCCATCTGGCTAACATATTCCCATCTCATTCAGCCCTAATTACTACTAACGATCCCTTACCTATATCTCAACGGGCTTTCAAGGTAGAACAGAAGGTGTCTGGAGCCAGAAAGTCATACTCATTTTATTAATACCATCAAGATCAGAACTGGGTGGACCATGCGATTTAGCATCTACATTTATTTTAAATTTCCTAAAATAAATCAGCTAGCTGAATGCCACAGACAGGGACACGCAAAGAAATAGATCAGTAGAGAGAGTTTTATATCTGATGGAGCACGTGAGAATAAAGGAGGAGGTGGGAATAAAGGAGGAGGTGGGAATAAAGGAGGACGTGGGAATAGGTTATGGTCCATGTGAGGGGACATAAACACAAGCATGGAGAGAGAGAGAGAGTGAGTTCATGGTCCATGTGAGGGGACATAAACACAAGCAGGGAGAGAGTGAGTTCATGGTCCATGTGAGGGGACATAAACACAAGCAGGGAGAGAGTGAGTTCATGGTCCATGTGAGAGGGCGAGAGAAGGCAGCGACTCACACTCAGTCTTGCTGAGAACCTCTCGACTTTGAGCTCGCGGGTCCAGCCAGCTGGTTGTCTTGGACTTGTGACTGAAAACAGCAACAGACTTTGTGACAAGCCCCATGGGAACAGGGAAGCATGAGGTAACACAGGGCAGACCACAAGCTTCACACTAGCTGATTATTTCATCCTCTCCATATACGTCACTCAAAGCAGTAGATCACAGCCCTACTGGCCACAGACCTCAAAACCTGACCCACATCCTACTCACTCAATATAATAAGGCTCTCCTGAATCACTGTAGGCCATCTCCCAGTTCTCTGGAAGCCCCCCAGCTCTGCCACCGGCGCCCCCGCCATTCTCCAGTGCGCTGCCATCGCCACCATTCGAGTCTCTGGATTGGCTGGGTGAGGAGGCCTGGGGAGGGGCGCTGCTGGCACCCGCCGAGCCCCCTGAGGGCAACGGAAAACAGCATAACATGAAAAATGCCCCTTGGTACAGGTCAGCCTAATCCCCGTATGTAGTTTCGATCTGCCATCCAGGCCACACATATCCAAAGCAAGGGTCTTCGTACCCTAATCCATGCCTTCACCTATATACTCATTTTGGAGCCTTTCTCCTCTAACTTGAAGTCATTTTCAGCACCTGCTTGCATATTAATGAAGGGATGATCGGCACTGATTGGTTGGAGGTCTAACCGATCCTGGTGTTCCACCGAGGCGCTCTGCTCTTTGCAGGCTAGTGAACCCTCTGTCCGCGTGTACCTGAGAGACCGGAGTCCTCCTCGCTGTTCTCGCCTTCCTCAGCCGCCTTCTCAAGGTTGCTCAGCGACTTGCTCCGGGTACGGAAGTTCCTCAGCAGATTGCGGTGTTCTTGGTAGGTGATGGGGGGGCTGTCAGGCCCGATGTGAACTGGCCGGGGGGTGCCGTAGTAGTTTCCTGAAAGATCAGCAGAATCCACTGACCGGAAAAGCCTTAAACTAAGAGTGAAAAGGAAAACAAGCATCCATCCGTCCGTCCGTCCGTCCAGGTGAGCCTTATTACATTGCAGTGATGAGACGATGTCCCAGAAACACAGGGCCAGTCCATAGCAGAGCAAGTGAAACCCATGAAAGATACAGGTATTCTATTGTGGGTGCTTTCACAGAAAAAACATAGAAATGGGATGTGAAAGAGACAAAAAAAAACATTGTAAACATAATGAGAGGAGATGAAAATGATCCCTGTACAAATACAGATCAATCAGCTACTAATTGTCTTTTTTTTGTGAGAATTCAGGTGTTGCTCTGCTAACTGTAATTCCAAAACAACTGACAAGGCTGGCAGGAAAGCTTGTGTTGGCAGCAAAAATTTCCTCGCGAAGAAGAGAGAAATATGGATTATTCTCGCTTCAGGATACAAGCCCAAAGGAAGAATTGAATTTAAAAGCCTTTCTAATTACCTCCTTTTTGCAAAACCCACTAAAGATATGGAAAATCTACACTGAACCTCAGGGTTTCCGGGTCTAAAAGTGAACTGATTAACCGAGACATGACCTCAGCACAAAACACATCCTCCCAAAGAATTCGGAGCTATAATTTAATTATATCTGCCCAGATTCTGTGGAGTCTTATTCTCTTCCTGAAAAGTGTAGTTTCCATATGCGGTCATGAACTGTTACACACGTGAAATCAAAACCTACTTGTTTCTTGTATGTCGCAGATGTTACCTCCGAAATCATTGATGACTGACAAAATCAAATGAACCACGAACCGCTAACATACAAATTTCTGTTGTTTTTAGTCTCATAAAACAGTACTTTCTAGAATTAGTTTCATCATTGCACACCATCAGTCACCTCCCTGCTGCCAAAATGAAACGGAGAAAATTTATTTTAATTGCTGTCAGATGTGATTAATGGCTTGAAGTGAAAATCGTTCTGCACAAATGACTGCCACTTGACGATTAAATCACCCTTTGCCACAGAAATGGAGATCTCAAAGGGGGCGGCAGGCATACTGGCTACAAAGGACTCGGAAATCCAAATGCAACGGGTGCCAGCATCACTGGGTACCTGCTCCCCTAGATGAGTCTTCTTAAAGCCTCTCAAGCCCTACCGTGCCAGCTGTGTAAATGAGTCACACTCAATAGCTCACAATGACACACTCAACCTGGATTCCCAGCTTCAATGTGAAACTCAAGGTCCTTTACCGCATCTTCTGATTGGCCTGCACTACCATCAACACGGGAAGTGAACGTGAGAGTAACTTACTTAAATGTTAGGACACCAAGTCACGTCCTGTTCCAGCCTTCAACTTAATGTCACAATTGTCACTGGACACGGAGTGCAGGGCCGAGAGGCAATGGAGGTGCGAGTGCTAAGTGAGTCGAATCAAATGAAAGACCATAACCACTGGGCTCTGACCTGAACTCCAAGGAAAACAAGGCTGGAACAGGATTACATGGATGACAGAACAAGACGGGCAAGGACACTAACAAACGTACAGCAAAGAGAAGGGGAAAGAAACAGACTTAACGCGAGACACAGGTGGAACACGTGAGGGCAATCAGGGCAAGGGCAATTGGCAAAGGAGGAAACACACTGGGAACACAGGAAATCCTGCTGTAATCTGGGGACCGGGAGCACCAGGGCTCTGCATGCTGATGTGACATTGGCAAAGGAGGAAACACACTGGGAACACAGGAAATCCTGCTGTAATCTGGGGACCGGGAGCACCAGGGCTCTGCATGCTGATGTGACATTTAGACTAAGATCCATCCATCCTTGTTTCAAACCAATTTATCTGAAGCAGAGCTGGGGGAGACTTAACTTTGCTACTGGTAAGCAGCAAAGATATGAGTAGTGGCATCAATAAAGTCCAAGGCTGCGGCATGTAAAAACACCTTTACAAAGTGTTATATACTCTCAGAGACAGAGACTTAATGGAAACAGAGGGCAGGTGCAGACTTCTGGATAACTAACCACAACCAGTAACATAACCTGCCAAAGACAGACGCCCCATCTATACCTGTGCTTTACCACACCATTAACACAGCATGTAAAACCACCTGGATCCTCTGAGATGCATCATCGATCATGGCAATCTTAGCCTCTAACGTGCGTAATGCTGGAGATTTCTCCTCTACGTGTGGAAGATCCCTTCTACTTCTCCACACTGCCCACCCAATTGCCGATCCAGCTCCTGAGAGCCTCGCAGTTGAGTTACAGCACCTCCCTCATTAAGGAGGTCTGATCATGTTCCCCCAGACCAGGCCGGCGTATCCAGAACACTGATCCGTCAAAACGTGTCCAGGTCTGACGCCTTCACCTCCGTTCTCCCGTCACTACCTTGTTGATGAACTGGGGGACATAGCTCTATCCTTGCCAGAGAGCCTCATAAGACCAGACACTGTCGATCTTCATCTTCAGAGAGATCAGGAATCAGTACTGCTCCTGATTTCTACCCTGGCACCCTGGGGCTGGCATGACTTTGAACGATAAGTCACTGTAAGATCTGAAAGCATATCCATTTAGCTCAAATATTTAGTCTTGTGCTTTTGGCAGTACCTTTTCTCAATATCATCATATCTCATAACATCAATATTAGAGAGATAACTGAATAATAGTTCCCTAAGTGGGCTGCTTAAGCTGGTCGATGTGCATGTATGTTAGGATGTGTGTGTATTCAGAAGTTACTTTCGCATGAAGTTTATGACTTGCGTCTAAATTGTCATGAATATTCACTAAGTGCTGCTTATTTCCAGAATAAAGAAATAAAAATAAAAATGTAAATCCTGCCCCGACCTTGTGGATTTAATTCTGCACCCGAATTAACGATGACAGAAGAGCCGCCTTAAATGGAACATGGCCAGCTGTTATATCGTGTCGAAAGAAACCCAGGTCTTTTTCCTACATGTGTATGTATGCGGCAGTGAAAAATCATTTACCCTGTCTGATTTTTCACACTGAATTTGGCCAGACTTCTGGTAGGATCTTCCTGTGGAATGTGGTGATTTATAGAGAAAAGATGAGGAAGGAGAAGCAGATGGTAAAAAGCACCATCATGACGCCACCCCAGCGGTGAGTCTTTGTTAACGTCTTGCCGAGAGCAAGGTTAACTTGTGCAGAAGGTTAGAAAGGAGCCTAGAATAACAACTGGGCATCTGCAGGCCTGTCCTGACACAAATGAGGTTAGAGAGAGCCTGTGCAAACGTGCCCTTCATGGACATCCATGGAGCCAAACCTCACCGAGAAGAACGTGATTGCTCATCTCAAATCGCCATTCTGAAGGGATGTTCCATGAACGGAACATGCTGGGCAACCTGCATTGTATCTGTTAGACACAAAGCACCACGTTTCCCAGAAAGGACCTTAAATGGTCCTGCGTGGTGGTGCTGGCAAGGTTAAGGCTGGGATGGCGTCATGCTTTGCTGAATACTGTTAATAATTAGCTCTGTGTATGTGCCCTGCCTATATGGACAGCTGTCCATCTTTAAGCCCTGTGTAACAGGGAGTTCCCCCTGAGGACGCCATGCTGCACTACGGAACAGGAGAATCGTGCAGCGGCAAGACAATCAGAAACACCCTGGTAAGCCCAAAGTGAAACGAGAATATTCTAACTGTAGCACATTCCACATACAGACCAATTCAACCAAGAAAAGTCATGGCACGAACGTTGCTGAGCTGAGGCAATTCTGCAGGGAGGGTGGAAAGCACTTCTCAACAGTGCTGTAAAAGGCTAAGAGGGATCCATTGCCATAAGAAACTTCTGGTGAGTCTTTCCTCTTAAAACTGGGCTCACTCTGTTTCGTCACATGGTGTCAGTGTTGCATAACTTTGTTTACAAATTAAATGACATGGGCATCAAAGCTCATGATATTCCACTCAGCTTTCTTTCCATACATTTTATATTTCATTCCAAGAATACTAGAATCTTTGTCTAATAATATCTGATAACATTCCACCTCAAAAATATTCAAAGGTGCAGAAATAGAGACAGGAAAAATGTCTTTCCACAGTGTCATCAGGATGAAAAAGAGAAAAGGATGTAATTACATTTTCAAAGGTTCTGCTTTTGTGAGAGCAACCTCATGTACGTGTCATACTGTGACCCTGAGCTTAAATAAACCTGATGCCCCTGTACTACATGTATTATGGTACCTCCTTTGTGATTCAGCTGGAAATCTCACAGTGCATGGAGGTGAACGCTACGTCTCAGATCACCGTTAAAATGGCAGCTATGATGCCATGCTAATTGTGATCTAAAGCTCATCACTCTTAAGCACTGAGTGAGGACGGATTTAAACTGGTCTGGGATTCCCGGTTAGCTCCAGTTAGCAGCAGAGGAACCGGCTCTGTCACACCTCCACTTGCTGCTCGGCTTTCCCACGAAAACGTGTTGCTTGACAAACGAGTGGAATTTGCTGGATGGGGCTGTTTCAGGGTCATGAATGAGAGAGATGCTGTCATCTGATTCCTGGCTGGCAGGCCAGTGCTTTTTTGGGGGGGGGGGGGGGGAGACAGCTGCATACGGAACTGACATCTTGAGAAAATCAGAGAAATGGACCACAAAGAAACAGTCATCATCAGAAATCAACCAAAGAAAACTGTAAGTGGCAGAATAAGCCACAAACATTGACATTTTTGGGGGAGTTTGCAAGCCCACTAGTCACAGCTGTGAAAACAGTCTGAGCCATACCCATTTATTCATTTACGATTACTAACGAGTTGTTTTTAGTTATGTACCTTTCAATCAACAACTCCCACTTACACGTGAACGCACACATTTAGAGAAATGATTCATTGAAATACTAGCAAAAGAATGTTAATGTGTTTATTCTCCTTACTAAGAATAGAAGTTGTCAATAAAGAACAATGAATTTAAAGCATGTTTGCTGCGTGTGTGTGTGTGTGTTTCTCCTCACCCTTGAACTTCCCACTCTCCAGCAGCGCTCCGGACTCCTCCAAGGAGAAGAACTCCTCGATAGAGACAAAGTTGTAGTCCACCCCCGAGATCTCCCCATCCCGTGGTGGCCTGGTGGTACCTGAGGGGGGACGTCAGAGGTACCTGTCACAGACTCCTGACCAGAAGCTGCCGTCACGCCATCTGTTTTTTCACCGTGAAGATAAAAACTGAGTCATCAGGACATCAGCACTGACATCATGGCCGGTGATTAACACAGCTCATGGGGTCACGGGCATTTCGTCTATTTTTACTCAGTGGTCCACCTAACGATAAACACAAGCCTAATGAACACCACGTGTTCACCGAGACCATGACCTGCTTCCACCTGAAACCATCCCAGGCACCGTGGTCCAGAAACAGCGCTGTAACAGACATGGAATGTACACAGTCTGGCAGCGGGCACACCTTCTGAGGTGCTGCATGACCACAATGAAAGTGACTATGTGAACCTCACCAATCATTTAAAAGCAATGCTATTATGAACGTTATACAAAGACATTCCAGCGGGGTAATTACAGAACATTTCGCATGCTGCCTCTCACATATATCTGCAGAAAGCGAATCCTCAGCAGGCCCCTAAACTTCACAGGCTAAAGCTATCCCTGCTGCTGCAGATCGTTCATCGCCACGAAGCCAGGGGTACCGTCACACGCTGAAGCGAATGGAAAACTGAGCTTGGCTTGACAGAAAGACTGCGAAATTCACCCTGATACATGACATCCAATCAGTGAGCTGGCTTGCAGAGAATCAGAGGGTGACGCTTGTTAAACACGCAGTCCTATTCGCTAAGGCACAAGTGCGATGTTGATATTTACTGCCGTGCATCTCTTGGGCCCGTTCGCTCATCCGGAGTGGACCCTTAAACAGCATTTCCCCATTACCGTGTCACCTCGCACTGAGGCAGCTGACAATAAACTTCTAATGAGTCACGTTTATTGTCATACCCTGCCGATGCTAACGCTGTCCAGCAGAGCAACATCAGTCTGAAATACCAGAGTTTAAGGGCAGCTACAGGCTTTGCGTTTAAACCGCAGTGAATAAATTAGGACCATGAGTACCGAATCCCTGGCCCATACAGCATTCTGGTTACAAGGTTACTGAAGACAAAGTCACACTGCTGTGTTACACACAAACAGGCCGTTTTAAAGTGTAGAATGTCTTCTGTAGAACTGAAGAACTTCTTACAACAACACATTTGCGAGGAGGAAACTTTCATCTCAGAACAAGGCAATTTATAGGAATAAGAAACCCAACAGGCTGACATCTGAAATGTCTGCAACACACACATCACAAACACTACAGCTAGTCAGAGTCACCAGCAGAAACACACTTGTGGAAAAAGGGGCCTAAGTCCTAATCTGTCCTAATTCAGAGGGTGAATCTTGCGATGGAACTGTTCAGTGCACACAATTTACTGTCTGGTACAGAAAAATAATAAACTAAACCAATACTGGCCTTCATACAGTACATGAAATGGAAGATTTTTATAAAGGGCAAAAGGTGTAATGCAGAGTCTATCATTTTCATATGCCCATTTTCCCACATAACCTGTTTCTTTTATGTTGTGTATAGAAATTAGTTTAAGGAAGGCTTTATTTCTCGAGGGTCTCTGGGGGTAACTTTGCATTTGCAGCTATATGCAAAAAGATTATGACTACTAATACCTAATATCCAATAAAAGATCACTGCATAGCAGATGGAAAAACTGTTGGGCAAATTGTTTAAAAAATAAAACAAATTTCTAAAAACACTAAAAAGAAACCAGTCGTGAATCGCTCAAATACGACACGATTGCGAAGATTTGGGGCCCCACCAAATCTATAAATAGAATGATGCTGAGGTGCAGCGTTGTTGCCATGGAAACAAACATTTCAAGTCGATTAATCTCCCATTGAACTTTTGACTTGAAGAATAATGCATGATTGCCAGATAAGTTGGAGACAAATGATAAATCTGTAAATCTCTCTCTTTCTCCTCTTCTCTTACTGCCTTTTCCTCAATCTCTCTCTCACTAGCAGTCTTTTTGTGCAGCGTGGGAGCCTCGACACGCCTCGGAGTCTGTCCTCCGCTTTGTTCGCGTTCAGGCGGAAGGTCGGCTCTAAGACTCGGCTCAGTCGGACTCACAGGGCACGGCGCGCAGGTACAGGTTCTCCCGGATCACCTGCTGTAGCTGACTGTCCATGGATCCCGGCGTGAAGCACTTACTCAGGTAGAGTCTCAGGTCCTTACAGAGGGTGGAGCCTGCATGACAAACGTACCACAAAACACGGCCAGTTATAATGAGATGCAAAGCGGCAGAACGCTACAAAATTGGCATCAGATAGAAAAATCTACTGTAAAGCTGCCATAAGAAGACTGAACGAGAATGGAGAGCCTTTTCCCCTCAGGAGGGAACAGAGTAAACTCAGGATCTGCACACTGTTACCACCACGGAGAGTTCATTACTTTCACTGTGGTAATAGGATGATGTTTTCTATCGCATTTCAGCAGGAGGTAAAACTAAAAGTCAAGTGTGCTCACATTTACACAGGAAGGCAGCCACACAGGTGCAGCCAGATGCT
This sequence comes from Gymnarchus niloticus, assembly GCA_009936485.2. Lineage (NCBI taxonomy): Eukaryota > Metazoa > Chordata > Actinopteri > Osteoglossiformes > Gymnarchidae > Gymnarchus > Gymnarchus niloticus. The sequence goes on along the minus strand of JAACJT020000086.1, from coordinate 10,057,611 downwards.
TACGTCGCTGTGAGCTCTGCTGCTGTGAGACAGCTCTCATTCTCCAAGCGGGAGCACCCCCCACCAACAGCTCACTGCAGCAGAGTGCTCAGGCATACTTTGAGGGGAGAGGTCACACGATCCTTTCACCTGACCTGAAGTGCTTCAGGACTTTCAGTAGCTTCCCGTTATCGACGGGCCAGGGGCCCAAGGCGCATCACGCACACAGAGGGCCTCCGGCCAGCAACCCAGATGGTTGGCCTTGAATTCAAAATCTACAGCTGACAGCACAAGAACAGCTTTGAATCAATTTCCAAATTTGTTTACAGACAGACTCCTGGTAAGTGCTTTCTTATTTATACGGCTGCCATTATCTCTGCCATCCTCCTAAACATAAACACAGTGTAGTCTCACAATGCAGGGTTTTGTAATACCAGGCATCACTTGTAGTGGAGTTTTATACTTTATATTAAAAATTCACCAACTCCAACCATGAGCAGTTTGTTAGGATGCAGATTTCCTTTTCCGCTTTATCTGATCAGCCCTAGTTCATTAAACTGTACCAGTTAGTTTCTTTTACAGGATGATTTCTTCTTTGGAATAATATAAGACTGGTTCTGATACTCATTACATTTGTTTGGCTCACTACATTACATTGCTTAAGCCCAGCTTGCCCAGGTTTACTCGTTCATCTTCCATCACCACACCTTCAATGGCTGCAGTCACATGACCTCTCACCCAGGACGCAGGGCGTCCTAAGTCACACTGCATCCCGCATGGAGAACAAGTCCACTCTGACTCACATTCACTCAGAGTCACATCCACTCTGACTCACATTCACTCAGAGTCATACGGTAAAGGCAATTTATGACTCACCGATTCACACGACCAGCAGGGTTTTGGACTGTTTGAGGAAAGTGAAGCACCAGAGTAAAACCAGAGTAAAACCAGAGTAAAACCACCTCAAGCACACAGACGGTTATATCTGCACCCAGACAGCACCGGGGCTGCATGTCAACCCGCAGCTTCCTTTATAAATTCCAGAGCCTCTTGAAGGTCCATATTGCCAGGCTCCACCAGCTTAACTTCTATGTACAGCTGCACTCATATCTCACAGCTTTAACACGACCGTATAATAAGCTGATGTTTCAAATATACCAGCAATCCTTGCAGAATTTGGATTTTCCTGCACATTAAAAACAACCCATGCTAAATCAAAAGGCTCCATCATTGGGGCAATGAAGAAACAGGGATCTGAATA
>JAACJT020000086.1:10026575-10046496 GCA_009936485.2 Gymnarchus niloticus | reverse complement strand
TCTAGAGACACCCTCAACCCCCCCGTCTAGAGACACCCTCTACTGCCCCCTCCCCATCTAAAGACCCCCTCTACCCCCCTCCTTATTTAGAGACACCCTCTATCCCCCCTCCCTATCTAGAGACACCCTCTACCCCCATCCTTATCTAGAGATACCCTCTACAACCCCTTCCCATCTAGAGACACCCTCTACCCCCCATCTTTCTTGTGGGCCCAGTAAGTAGGAAATGCACCATTGTTACTTCTAATTCCCACATAAAGGTCCAACAATTGAATCAAAAATGCACTCTTAACAATATCACTCTTTAGACCGGTCTCCTACAATATTTTTGTATTTAGATTAGCATCCCTTAAAGAGTCTTAAAAGAGCATCATTACATTATTTTGTACAAGGTTCCCCTCGGTGCCATTCCACCTATATGATATCCCTTTAATAAGCTGTTACTCTGCTCCTCTATCCCTTTAATAAGCTGTTACTCTTGTTCTCTATCCCTTTAATAAGCTGTTACTCTGCTCCTCTATCCCTTTAATAAGCTGTTACTCTGGTTCTCTATCCCTTTTAATAAGCTGTTACTCTGCTCCTCTGTCCCTTTAATAAGCTGTTACTCTGCTCCTCTATCCCTTTAATAAGCTGTTACTCTGGTTCTCTATCCCTTTTAATAAGCTGTTACTCTGCTCCTCTGTCCCTTTAATAAGCTGTTACTCTGCTCCTCTATCCCTTTAATAAGCTGTTACTCTGGTTTTCTATCCCTTTAATAAGTAGTTACTCTCCTCCTCTATCCCTTTAATAAGCTGTTAGTCTGGTTTTCTATCCCTTTAATAAGCTGTTACTCCGCTCCTCTATCCCTTTAATAAGCTGTTACTCTGCTCCTCTATCCATTTAATAAGCAGTTAGTCTGGCTCTGTCTCCTCTCTCTTTTCGCTCTGCTGCCTACTGTTAGGCGGCTGGGTGCCGAGTGGGTCCACAGGTACTAACACACAAATCACCGGCCCAGAATGCTGTTCGCACTCTGGCCGCTGCCATGAAGAAGTAGGTCACAGCTGCCCTCGACCACAGTGCACCTCTAACCTCGCTGCTGAGGTGCCTTGTGTGCATCTGGGGACCCTTTGCTGCCTGCCTGCCCCAGAACCCGCTTCTTCTCCACTGCATTTCTGTCACGTTTACGACCCCTTTTAAATTTCTGCTTCCTATAATCTCTGCACTTTTAAACAGCTTTCTTGTTTTTGTAGTAATTATAAACTAATAATAGTAATAATATTACTTTAATGCACTAATACTGGATAAGCACTTATGGAATACAGATGGAATGCTCTTACTTCATGATTTCACTGTTTCAGGTATCGTGTTGATCCATGAATGAACTGATCAGCATTACGATTTTGTATTTCTAACACTGGCTGTACAGTAAACTGTTTGCCTGGGAACACCTGACTGCTCTGACACGTGCGTCTGTGATAAGTGCCTTAAACAGATTATAGTTTTGCTCTGCATCATTGCTGCTCTTTCCACGAGTTGAATATACATGGAAACCACCCAGCTAATGTTACTCGACCTGTTCTTCAGGTGACGGCCAGGATGAGTATTCAAATGCCAGCGAAGCAGAGGAGGAAGAGGAGGGTGAAGAGGAAGGAGACAAGGACAGAGTCTTGGCATGGCGGCATTCCGAGGACATGGAGGGAAATGCGGCTTTGAGGATGAATAGGACAGACATGCTGAACTCCACCAGCAGCTCCACGGCCACCCAGCGGAAGAGGAGCCAGCATGCCAAGAAGCAGCTTCAGGGAGCCAACACGGTGCAGCGGGCCCCTCGCGCTCTCTTCTGCCTGCGACTCAACAACCCCATCCGTCGGACCGCCCTCTCCATCGTCGAGTGGAAGTATCCTCCTTTTCCATGGCTGTAGAGCCGTTCACCAGAGGGCTTCATCAGTTTCTGTGTTTCTTGTGTTCTGTGTTTATTCCACTCTGTGTATGTGGAGTTTGCATGATTTGTAGGTCTTCAAAGAGAGGCAGTTAGTCTTATTGGCATCTCTGAATTACCCATAGTGCATTATGAGCCCTGCCATGCCCTAGCGTCCCGTCCAGGATGTCCCCCAGCTTTCAGCCGTGTGCCAGCTGGGACAGGCTCCAGCACCCCCGCTACCCTGATCAGGATAAGTGGTTAGAAGATGGATGGGTAGATGGATGGACTTTTACGACTGTGGCTGCAGGTTTAATAAAATGTGATGATTTCAAAATAGTGAATTTGTTATGGTAACATTGGGTTTTCAGTTACTGTGGATCATAAGGTTCAGATCAGTCAGAAATGTGACCAAATATCAGCATTTTATTAAGAGGGTGTATTTATGTAGCATTATTACCATTTAGGGAATCACATCCTCCAACACTGAAATGAGAGTACATGGAAGTTTCTAGTAGGGAGACTCAAAACGCAGTCAGTTTTATTGTGATCATTTCAAACTGCTGTGTCCTGAAATCAGACTAGTGGCCAGATTGTCGCTGTGTTCATTTCATTCTGGGGAAAATGGTGCCTCAAGGGAAAGTGTGAGGATGAACAAAGGCAATTTATACGTGAGATGAAGTTTCCAGGAAGTTAGCACCAGCATTGACTGGTTAGTTCAGGATGCTGCCACCCACCACAGGTTTTGAAGCCTCATTTGTGTCATCACTAGCTGTACTGGGACGTAAAAAGAATCCACCCCTTTTAACAGTTTCCACATTATGTTAACATATGGCCTAGAGTTGAAATATATGTTCGAAATTTTTTCCTACTAATGTACAGAGAATAGCGATTTCAAAATGAAAAAATAGTTTTAAAAATTCATGCATTAACTAAAAATAACTGTAATACCTATTTTTTTAAATTCAATAGCTATATTTGGTAAGTACACCCCCTTTAACAAGGAATCACTTAAACTATTACAGAAATAACCAATTACCTTTGATGTTATCTCAGCTATCCAACACCTGTGTGGAATCACTGCAAGTAACACACTAGTTAAGAGTCTGTTTACTGTGGTCCTTCAGAACGCAAGTGTAGTTACACACAAAGAAAGCAGCATGTGTTACAAAGAGCTTCTGTGACCAAATGGTGGAAAGCTATACATCAAGAGAGAGCTATGAAAAGATTGTCATGGCTTTGAAGATATTGTGATGCACTGTTGATCATTTTGATGTGGAAAATGCATGACACCACCCACGGTCTGCCAAAGCCAGCGCTTCCGTCATCACTAAGTGACTTATACACCAAGAATCCTTTGGCAACCTTGAAAGATCTAAAAAGTTCAATGGCCAACAGGGAACAAGATATGCATCTTAAAATAATATCAAAGGATGTCACACACATCTGGTTGTATGGGAGGGTAGACAGAAGAAAGCCACTTCTCAAAAAGGTCCATCTGGAGTTCCGACGGAAGTTTGCAAAGAAACACCTGAAGGGTCCTGCAGCAAACTTTCAGAAGGTTTTGTGGTCAGAGAAGAGAAAAATAGAACTTCTTAGCATAAATGCTGAATGTTCTGTGGAGACGTCCGAACAGGCCCTCAGCAAAACAACACCATCCTGACTGTGAAGCATGGCAGTTTTGTGTTGTCCAGATGATTCTCATCTGCAGGGACTGAAGAACTTGACAGGATTAAAGGGAGGATGGCTGGAGATTCTGGAGAAGAACCTGATGATGTCTGACAAAAGACTGAAAATGTGTTGGATATTCATATTTCAACATTACAGTGACCACAAAAGGGCAGAGCTACCATGGAGTGGCTTGCAAAGAAGAGGGTGGTTGTTCTGGACTGGTCAAGTCAACGTCTGGACTGTATTCCAGTTGAGAATCTTTGGAATGACTTGAATGTTGCCTCTCCCCACTGGAAGAGTTCTGCAAAGAGAAGTAGGCAGCCTTGTAACAAGGTACCCAAACACACTGGTCGCTGTAGCTGCTGCCAGAAGGTGCTTCCACCAAGTACATGGAAGTGTATACTTTTGACATTCTAAACACTTCTTTTTTTCCAAATTAAAATAATTTGCTGCATTCATAAGTTTTGTTGCATGCTTTAGATCAGGGCTAAATAAGGCCATTTAAATGCAGGATAATTACAGGAAAATGCCAGATCTTTGGAGGGGTGTGTTTTCTTGTTCTCCTGGATCAGATATCACTATAAGTTTAAAGAGCCAATTTTAAGAATGAGATGACCTAGCTTGTATTTCCTTTGGTAAATCATGCAGCTATAGGACAGGTCCTCTTCCTGTTTACTAGACACCCTTTGTTTTATTCTCTTCAAGTCACACAAGAATGGAGACACAACACTTTAGTTTGTGGCAGCGTTACAGAAAATGACACAAAGTCTGAGCCTCATTTGGACGGTTGACTGTACAGTCGTGGCCAAAAGTTTTGAGACTGACACAAATATTAATTTTCACAAAGTTTGCTGCTTCAGTGTTTTTAGATCTTTTTGTCAGATGTTTATATGGTATACTGAAGTATAATTACAAGCATTTCACAAGTATCAAAGGCTTCTATTGACAATTACATTAAGTTTATGCAAAGAGTCAATATTTGCAGTGTTGGCCCTTCTTTTTCAAGACCTCTGCAGTTCGCCCTGGCATGCTGTCAATCAACTTCTGGGCCAAATCCTGACTGATGGCAGCCCATTTTTGCATAATCAATGCTTGGAGTTTGTCAGAATTTCTGGGTTTTTGCTTGTCCACCTGCCTCTGGAGGACTGACCACAAGTTCTCAACGGGATTAGGGTCTGGGGAGTTTCCTGGCCATGGACACAAAATTTTGATGTTTTGTTCCCCGAGCCACTTAGTTATCACTTTTGCCTTATAGCACGCCCTTGGCTGAGAAGCAACCCCACACATGAATGGTCTCAGGATGCTTAACTGTTGGCATGACACAGGACTGATGGTAGCCCTCACCTTTTCTTCTCCGGACAATCTTTTTTCCGGATGCCCTAAACAATCGGAAAGGGGATTCATCAGAGAAAATGACTTGACCCCAGTCCTCAGCAGTCCAATCCCTGTACCTTTTGCAGAATATCAGTCTGTCCCTGATGCTTTTCTTGGAGAGAAGTGGCTTCTTTGCTGCCCTTCTTGACACCAGGCCATCCTACAAAAGTCTTCGCCTCACTGTGCGTGCAGATGCACTCACACCTGCCTGCTGCCATTCCTGAGCAAGCTCTGCACTGGTGGTGCCCCGATCCCGCAGCTGAATCAACTTTAGGAGATGGTCCTGGCGCTTGCTGGACTTTCTTGGTTGCCCTGAAGTCTTCTTGACAATTGAACCTCTCTCCTTTGTCATGTTCATGCAAAGAGGGACTTTGCAATTAATTGCAATTCATCTGATCACTCTTCACAACATTTTGGAGCATATGCAAATTGCCATCATAAAAACTGAGGCAGCAGACTTTGTGAAAATTAATATTTGTGTCATTCTCAAAGCTTTTGGCCACAATTGTATTGCTTATCCACTGTGTTTTAGCATGTGATCTGTTTTATTGTCTACTGATAGACAAAACCAGAGGAGTAAACAAAGTAAACCTTAACTTGTTATTGGTAGAAGTACGTTCAATAGATCTAAACGTTAAAAGATCACTGGGTCAGTATTGTCATCTATGATTATAAGCTGGGTGTTCACAGGCTGACGTGTGTTATGTTAACCAAAAATAACTTTCGGAATGTACCTTATGTACACTAACTTTTCTGTCCAATCCGCTTGTGTGCTTTAATATTGTTTATATGTTGTCCGCTTTAACCACTGTTACACAGACCCTTCGATATCTTCATCCTGCTAGCTATCTTTGCCAACTGTGTTGCTCTCGGTGTGTCCAAGCCGTTCCCCGAAGACGACTCCAACGCGACTAACCATGACCTGGTGAGTGTGTGTGTGTAGAGAGAGCTTAGATGTCAATTCCTGGCTCTCAGCGTGAAAACAGCGTAAAAGGGATCATTTAGCCATAGATACTGCCCTCTTTTTCATGTCACGTCTCAGTTGTTGCATATGTGTGTTCTGCGCACTGAAATCTTTACTGTGTTGTTGTTGTTTTTATAACATAGCCAGGCACAACTTTGTTTTTTCTTCCAGCAGATTTTTTTTTCACAAATTTCATCTTGTGTCTTTCAAACATTTATTGTGACTGTTAACCTCAGGAATGTGTTAACCACTCTGGCAACAGATTTTCATCAATCCCCTTTATTCTCAGTGAACCTTGTGAAATTGTGATAGATTAGGGGGCCAGTAAAGTGTTTGATGAAGTGGGAGTTTTCATACAGTTGTGATGTCACATCTTGGATTGACATCATAAGCGGGGGGGTTGATCTTCTGCCGTCCCCCTGAGCCAAATGCAGAACTGTCACATGACCCATCTGCATCAGACGCATTATTAAACTTATAATCTTAATACACTACAGAATGTGTGGGGATTGCTGACCATCCATTCCTCGTTCAATCACATGTCCAATCCGGGGTCCTGGGAGTTCCTGGAGCTCAATGCCGGAATGGCATAGTCCATAGTGTGTGTTTGTGTGCCTGGATGTGATCATGAGCATGCCCTCTGGAGTGGACACGTGCGTTCTGCCCTCTGCTGCCTGGGATAAATACATGTATGGTGCATAAATACTGACATATCAGGACCACAGAGAGGGACCAAGAGAGTGTTTCACACAGATCTTGGGTCTTAATCCCATTTACTCTCATGTTTAATAGAACTGTGTTAATAGAAAATGTTTCCTATTATACATCGTCTATTTAAGTCTCATGGCTTCCAGATTTAGCCATCGCTGGTACACATAATTGATGATGAGACTATGCCAGATGTCTTGGGAAGTTTATCTTTAATGGCTCCTTGGAATCCCTGGAAGCTCCCTCCTCTCTTCTTTTTCTCTGTCATTCCTTCCCTCCACTGTCTTTATAGAAGGAAATAAGAGCATAGAGATTTTGGTGTAATGTTCTGGGTGTCCGACTGCTTGTCTTCTCGCTGGAGCATGGGAACTGTGCCCCAGTGAACAGCATAAGTGGGTTCCCTCAGAGGAATTTGCAGCCACATTTTCCCAGAACGAATCAGTCTGGGTTTGAGCGTCCCCTTGTGGCTGGTGACAGTCTGCCTGCTACATCAGTGCATGACCTCAGTGGGTTACGTGGCTGCTTCACTCCACTGGGTCGGTGACCTGGTCCAGTCAACTAGCTGCCAAATAAAGATCGACGACTTGGGATTTCGTGACTCCAGTCGCCTTGGAGCCTGTAGGGTGGGCAGGCCAGAGGAGAGTGTAAAAATAGAAAGAATGAATTAGTCGGAGGAATAGCAGTGAGGAAGAGGGGAGGGAGTGTGGACCTCAAAGAGACCGTAATGTTCTTGCTCTTGATAAGCCGCTTACCCTCCCCCTACTCCAGCTCTGTCTCCCTTCCCCCATCCCCCTCTCTTTCTCCCGTACTCAGAGGCCACGTGTATGTGCTTAAATGCGGAGTTTTGGTGCAGAGGGAAAATGGCAGATGTGCGTGAATATTCATGTCTGCCGGTATGGTGTTCCTGAGTACGCTTGTTCAAGGCGCGTGTCAGCCATTTCACACAGAATACTGCATGTTTTTTATGTTGACCTTTGTCAGGCTATTCATTACTAGATGACAGTACTAGTAATGGTTAAATAAATCAATAAAAATTAAATTGAAATGAATATGAAGAATATTCTCTCAGGCTGACATGATATATCTCTAAATGGACCTAATTTTATAATATATGAAATTGAACTTCTCTTTGTGTTTTGCATCTCAAAACAGGTACATGCAGAAAATACTGTTCATCCATCATCCATGATTTTTCCTATTGTTGATATTGCACTCAAACTTCTGTGTGTGCGTTTGTGTGGACATATGTGAGTCTCAGGTCTGGTGTGCTGTGTCAATATGGACAGGACTGCGGAGTGAATGATGCTGACAGATTGTTACTGTAATCCTTTGAAACGCTCGCAGATTCAGTTCACCTGTTAAAATTCCCGAGCTTGTCTGAGAAAGACATTTCTGTTTAACTGTGTCAGTCTATCAAGTTTCGCGTCTTATTTTAGTTTGAGATTTTCTTATTTCTCTCCTGGCCTGCTTAATGTAAATAAGTCTGTTATTTATACCATTTGTGTATCTGGAAGTACAGACCATCGCTACAGTGTAACACCTGTCATATGTTAGTGCTGCTGTCACTTCTGCTAGTTATATTATCCATAAATTCCCACTTTGGCACTTTATGCCCAGAGGGAATGCTGCTGCCATGTTCTTATAAGGTGAGAATCCTCATATTTCATGAAGTATGCTATATAAAGCCGGATCACCAGTGAAGGTGCAATTATGTCAGTGAGTTAAACACTCTGTCTGTGTCTGTATGCAGGACCAAGTGGAGTACGTGTTTCTCATCATCTTTACGGTGGAGACCTTCCTGAAGATCTTAGCTTATGGCTTAGTTATGCATCCCAGCTCCTACATCCGCAATGGCTGGAACTTACTGGACTTTGTCATTGTCATCGTTGGGTATGCAGACCCCCTCAGTCTCTCCTCAGTCCTTTCACTTCCCTTGATTTTTGCCTCCATTTCTCTCCATCATCTGCTTTCTCCTCCTCCACCCGCTTCACCCCTTTTCTCCCTCCATCCCCTGCTCCGTCTCGGTCTTTTTCTTTCTTTTTTTCTCGGGGATTATCCGTTCTGATTATCTGGCTTGCATGGCACGAAAATAAATCTCTTTGCATCTCTCTCATGCAGTTATGCATGCACGCATTAAAAATCAAGTGCCCTGCCACCTTTGTTTCTATTTATCTGACTCTTGCCCATCAAGTTCCCAGCGGAAATTCCGTCCTTTACCTCAGATTCTTGTAAGTTTTTTTTCAAAGGCACATACATGAATAATGCTCCATTAATTGCACCACGGATAAATGAATGACCAGGTCCGTGTGATAGCTCTGGATCTGGGCCAAGTACAGATGTTGAAGTGTGTGAGCTTTGCAGGTTGTTCAGTGTGGTCCTGGAGACAGTGACCAACAAGCCCGGGGAGGCCCACCACATGGCTGGCAAACCGGGAGGGCTGGACGTCAAGGCACTGCGGGCCTTCCGAGTTCTGCGTCCTCTGAGGCTGGTGTCAGGCGTGCCCAGTGAGTGGATGCTGTGTCGCTTAGCGCACGCTGACTTAGAGCCGACTGAGGATGACTCAGAGATGGCGTCGCGGAGTCTGTCCGGCATGCTGAAAACATGCAGGAATGCAGACCTGCTGACAGTCCTGTTACTGCCATGCAGCAACTTTCTGTCTGAATGGTGCATGTTTTTAGGGTTGGTGTTTCAGAACATGTAGTAAAAAACGTTTTAAATGAAGTTACATTCTGCAGAATTATAACAGCATGTTTGTTCAGGCCTAAATGAAGGAATCACACACTGTGTGAGGTGACGGTGTGTGGCTGAGCGGCAGTGTGACCATCTGTTTACACATGTATCTAAAATTCAGCGCATTTGACTTGTATGCATGTATGCCGTAGGTATCTCACGGCATCACTGTACCTCCCCAGGTCTCCAGATTGTGCTGAACTCCATCATGAAGGCTATGGTGCCCCTGCTACACATTGCCTTGCTGGTCCTCTTCGTCATCATCATCTACGCCATCATTGGCCTGGAGCTCTTCATCGGCAAGATGCACAAGACCTGTTATTACATCGGCACAGGTCCGATAGACATCTGTCTACCTGCTATTACATCAGCACGAGTCCCTGAGCGCATCACCACACTCCAGCACCATTTGTAGGACAGGTTATTGTAGGTTATGACCCAGCTGTTATTAAGGTTTATTTTGCCTGCACCATTATATAAATGTAACAAAGTGAATGTGATGTTGAAGAAATCATGATAGACGTGTATATTTGAGATTATGCATGCTGAAATCATGATAGACATGAGTATACCTGAGATCGCGCATGATGAAATCATGATAGACATGAGTATACCTGAGATTACACGTGATGAAATCATGATAGACATGTGTATACCTGAGATTACGCATGCTGAAATCATGATAGACATGTGTATACCTGAGATTACGCATGATGAAATCCTGATAGACATGAGTATACCTGAGATTACGCATGATGAAATCCTGATAGACATGAGTATACCTGACATTACGCATGCAGCCTCTTGGGCTGGCATGTGTACACGTCCTGTGATGAACTGCCATTCCATCCAGGGTCTACTCCACCTCGAGCCCTGAGGTGGACTGCCATCCCATCCAGGGTGTACTCCATCTTGGGCCCTGTGCTGCTTAGGATAGGCTTCAGATCTATATAGTGTATTTGGGATCACTTTTAGTAATGGAACATTAAGAGAAACGGAGTGTGACAGCAGGTGCCATGTCACTGTGAGGATTATGTGCAATCGAAATGTACATAATGTATTTTTCGAAAGGTGATAAAAGCAGAAATAATACAGGACTTGGACTGAAACGGTGTTCTTCCATGTGATTGCCACACTCTTTTCCTCAGACATCTTTGTAGAGGATGACCCCGTGCCCTGTGCGTTCGCTGGCAACGGTCGTCAGTGTGCGCTCAATGGGTCCGAGTGCCGGGGCAAGTGGGATGGCCCCAACGGGGGCATTACCAACTTTGATAACTTCTTCTTTGCCATGTTGACCGTCTTCCAGTGCATCACCATGGAGGGCTGGACCGACGTTCTCTACTGGGTAACGGTGTCACTCGTGCATTTGAAGACATGGAACGTAATTCTTAGCCTTACCCCCTCCTCCTGGCTGCATACTCTGTCTCTCCGCAGATGAATGACGCTATCGGGTTTGAGTTACCCTGGCTCTATTTTGTCAGCCTGGTCATCTTCGGCTCCTTCTTCGTCCTCAACCTCGTCCTGGGTGTGCTCAGTGGGTCAGTAAGGCTAAGGTGGTCTGCCAGCCCGTGAGCTTACGTCTGTCAGTTTGTGGCCTAATGTCCCCCTCACTTCATGCACAGAGAGTTCTCCAAGGAAAGGGAAAAGGCAAAAGCGCGCGGAGACTTCCAGAAGCTGCGCGAAAAGCAGCAGATGGAGGAGGATCTTTGCGGCTACATGGATTGGATCACACAAGCAGAGGACATCGATGAAGAGGATGAGGACGGGAATAGACGTGAGCGGCATGTGAAGAAGAGCACGGTGGTCTCTTCTATAGGCAACCGTCTGTTGTTACTTGTTGAGTCACCCTAACGACACTCATCTCTTCTCAGGTGTCACACTCGGTGACCTATCTGACAAGAAGATGGGGAAGTTTGGCTGGTTCAGTCATTCCAGTGAAACACATGGTATGTTACTGCTGTGTTTGTTTGTTGTATTCATTTGTTTGTATGGCCTTTAGTGCTCTCTCTACAATAATGGAGAATGGCTCTCTTTTGTAAAGACATTTCATTTTAGGATTTTATTTTTGGCTCTTGCTCTTTAATAACTTTAGGTAGCTGCACTTTTATCTGCCTACAGAGCTCTGTGGATTGTGAAGTTTTTGCTTTTAAATGCATTTTGCATGCCTATGTGAACTGTTGTATCTCTCCTTTGAGGTAGTGCTTGATCTGCTTGAGTAAATTTTCAGTGAGTGTTCCCTCTGCTCTTTGTACATCGCCTTCAGCAAGTCTCCCTGCCAGCGAGACAGCATCTGAGACCACAGAAAATATTGAGGAGGAGCACATGGACTGTTGTGCAGCCTGCTGGTAACACTGCACTCTCGCTGCATGTCACCTAACCTCTGTTCGCTTCTCTCGCTGCATGTCACCTAACCTCTGTTCACCTCTCTCACTTTTCATCACCTGACCTCTGTTCACCTCTCCCACTGCACATCACCTGGCCTCTGTTCACCTCTCTCACTGCACATCACCTGACCTCTGTTCACATCTCTCACTGTACATCACCTGACTTCTGTTCACCTCTCTCACCGCACATCACCTCACCTGTGTTCACATCTCTCACTGCACATCACCTGACCTCTGTTCACCTCTTTCACTGCACATCACATGACCTCTGCACATCACCTGGCCTCTGTTCACCTCTCTCACTGCACATCACCTGACCTCTGTTCACCTCTTTCACTGCACATCACCTGACCTCTGTTCACCTCACTGTACATCACCTAACCTCTGTTCACCTCTCTCACTGCACATCACCTGACCTCTGTTCACCTCTTTCACTGCACATCACATGACCTCTGCACATCACCTGACCTCTGTTCACCTCTCTCACTGCACATCACCTGACCACTGCACATCACCTGACCTCTGTTCACCTCTTTCACTGCACATCACCTGACCTCTGTTCACCTCACTGTACATCACCTAACCTCTGTTCACATCTCTCACTGTACATCACCTGACCTGTGTTCACATCTCTCACTGTACATCACCTGACCTCTGCACATCACCTGACCTCTGTTCACCTCTCTCACTGCACATCACCTGACCTCTGTTCACCTCTTTCACTGCACATCACCTGACCTCTGTTACACTGTTTCACTGTACATCATTTATTTCTGCCTTTTGTCTCACTGCACCCCACTGCTGACAGTAAAAATTTAAACTTTAAAACAGTTGTGTGTGCATATTTTGCTATAAGTCTTATTCTGCTTTGGAAAGGCATGTAGAATAATTTAAATTAAATTTTTCTGTCGTTGTGTATTTTAGTGCCAAGATTATGACAAATCGTCTCTGGTGAGTAGATAGAGAAATACATTTATGCAGATCATGTGTATTTTTGCTCATTAATTGCTAAAATGGGCTCTGGTTCTGGTATCAGTTAAGGATCTGAGGTGTCATTGATCTGCTAGTAGGTCCATGCTTCTGAGAGGGGTCTTTTGCTGTGGTCACTGCAGGATGTCCAGTGGTCACACAAATTATGCTTGGAATAAATTCCTTGTTGCAGATAATGAAAAAGATTGGGCATCCTTTTTTGGAAATGTAGGGATTTTTTAACACATTACAAGGTATAGAAATGTTTTTGAAAGACTGATGTCTCTCTCTGAGACTTTCCTAAAATGGTATAGTCCTTGTGTGGCCTGTTTTCTTAAAAATAACATTTTATGTTTCTGTGACAGCTGCTCCAACTCTTTTCCACCTTTCTTCTCCAATCCAGTCGCAGGCTGCGCCGCTGGAACCGAGCCTGCCGCAGGAACTGTCGAGTGGCCGTCAAGTCCGTTACCTTCTATTGGCTGGTGCTGCTGCTCGTCTTCCTGAACACAGTCACCAGTGCTTCAGAGCACTATGACCAGCCCAACTGGCTCACTCAGGTGCAGGGTGAGTTCGGTGTCATCAGGCTGCCCCCTGGCCCTCCTTGCCCTCATCTCCGGCCTTGACGTCTCCCTCTCTCGCCAGACATCGCCAACAAAGTGCTGCTTTCACTCTTCACGGTGGAGATGCTGCTGAAGATGTACAGCCTTGGGCTGCAGGCCTACTTTGTGGCTTTCTTCAACCGCTTCGACTGCTTCGTGGTGTGTGGGGGCATCATGGAGACCATCCTGGTGGAGCTGGAGATTATGCCCCCCCTGGGAATCTCTGTGCTGCGCTGTGTGCGACTTCTGAGGATCTTTAAAGTTACAAGGTACAAGGAACCCTCAACTCAAGGTATGGGGTTCCCTCACCTCATGGTACAGGGGTTCCCTCACCTCGTGGTATGGGGATTCCCTCACCTCATGGTACGGGGATCCCTCATTTCAAGGCATCCATATTAATAATGTTTAGCTGTTGGACCTAGAGCTTTGTTGTGCTGTTGCTGCTGCTCCACCTATGGGCTGAAGGTTCTCTCCACCTTGTATCATCCCCTTAGACATTGGAATGCCCTGTCAAACCTGGTGGCCTCCCTCCTCAACTCCATGAAGTCCATCGCCTCCCTGCTGCTCCTGCTCTTCCTCTTCCTCATCATCTTTGCCTTGCTGGGCATGCAGCTCTTCGGCGGAAAGTTCAACTTTGATGAAACCCAGACCAAGCGGAGCACCTTTGACACATTCCCTCAGGCGCTACTCACCTGTTTCCAGGTAACGACTTGACCATTCGCCCTAGCGCCCAGTCAGCTCGGACTCTTCCGGTTTCTCTTGATTTGTTATATTCATGCAAAGCTGAGTCAAGAATGTGCTCTGGACAGCCACGCCTGTCGCCATGGGATTATTCATTCCTCGGCTCTGGCATGTGACCTTTTTCTACCTCCAGATCCTCACAGGTGAGGACTGGAATGTTGTGATGTACGATGGGATCACAGCTTACGGAGGACCACACTTTCCCGGGATGATCGTCTGTGTGTACTTTGTCGTCCTCTTCATCTGCGGTAACTGTATCCTTCAGGCTGCAACCCCGGTATCCCCAGGGCATCACTTTCTCCATCCACCCTCAGTGTCTTTTGCTTTCTCTTGTCTTCAGTTTTTTTTTTTTTGAAGTGTATTTCCTGATTTCCACTGTCTGTCAGACATCCTACTTAATGTCTTCCTGGCCATCGCCGTGGACAACCTGGCAGGAGGTGACGGTGATGACAAAAAAAAAGAGTAAGGAGAGAGAGAGTGTGAATGGAGTGGGATGGGGAGGTGGCTGAAAAGAGGGGACGTGGCTGATGGAGGCCTGAAGACTCACAAAGGCAGATAGACACAGATGTGATGTGAAGACAGTACAGAGCTGTGTTTGCCAAAGATGTAACTGATGCTTTATTGCAGAGAGAAGACAGACAGAAAAGAGAATGGCGAAGTCAAGGTATAGCTGATGTGTGTAATTATTCTGCACTTCTGTCAGATGTTAGTGTCTCGTTCACATTCGCTTGCTCCTGCCCAGGTTGATGTGGAGGATGAGGATGAGTGTGAGGAGGAGGAGGAAGCAGAAGCAGGTGATGAGGGAGGTTAGTCAAAACACCTGTATGATCCAATACAAAGCCACTGTCATTTTTGTCATTAAAAAAAACAAATAAAAATCTCTATTTAATTGATCTTCTTTGGGTCCTTAGAAGAAAGGGGGGTCCAGATAAATGTGGCTGACTTCGCTCCCCCCAAAGAGAAAGTTCTCCCCATTCCTGAGGGAAGCGCTTTCTTCTGTCTCAGCAAAACCAACCCGTGAGTAATTGCTGCACCTGTTATTCTGAGTCATACTCTTCAGGCTCTGCTGCACCTGTTATTCTGAGTCATACTCTGCTGCACCTGTTATTCTGAGTCATACTCTTCAGGCTCTGCTGCACCTGTTATTCTGAGTCATACTCTTCAGGCTCTGCTGCACCTGTCATTCTGAGTCATACTCTTCAGGCTCTGCTGCACCTGTTATTCTGAGTCACACTGTTCAGGCTTTACACCCTATCATATGTGTATTTCACAGCTTTGCTATGCACGCCGTGCCCCTCCTCACTGCCCCAGAACTATAATATTCTATACATCTTCCTTATCCTACACAAAACCTGATGTTGAAATTAATCACAAAACAATCTGTAATTCATAATGCTTAATTGACTGTTTTACTGTCATGCCTTCAGGATCCGAGTTGCCTGTCATACCTTGATCCACCACCACATCTTCACCAACCTCATCCTGATCTTCATCATCCTCAGCAGTATCTCTCTAGCTGCAGAAGATCCAATTAGGGCCCACTCCTTTAGGAACAATGTAAGTCATAAAGAGTCGCTGATTCATTCTGACTGATAGCCAATGAGGGTGTCAGTTAGGGTTACAATTTCCAACAGCAGCGCTATCGTACCTAAAGACAGCTCTATGCTGAGCACTTCAGGCTGTTACCACAACTGATTTAGCAGCTGAAACGTCTCAGGTCACCAGAAAAACATGAATTATTTCCGTTATTTCCAGAGCAATCCTGTGATGCTCTACGATGCAAATATCACCTCAGTTTTCATCTGTGAGGTGTGCAGAGATACACCTACTTCACTTAACTAAATTTTCACTCAGTTGCTTTACTAAAATTTGCCACAAGGCATCGCACCATGAGTCGTCTTAGCAGATGGCGGCTTTGCTGAACACAATCATCACACCACATCCAGGATGCCCTGCTCATTCCTGACTGATAAAAATGAGAAAATGGAAAGTAAGGAGAAATCCCTTTTTATACAGACTACACTGAGCAAGCAGTTTTTCAGGGAAGGCTTTAAGCTTTTAGCTGGAGTGTGTTCTGTAGCAAGTAGAAACTAGTCCTGAGATTCCTGGACACTGGATTCTTCCTTAGTCCTCGACGAAGCCACGCTGTATGTAGTATGCGCTGTGCCCCTGAGAATGAACCCCAGTGTTCCTAGGGAACAGTGTGAGACGGTCTTTGGACTATCCATGTTGCTTTAATTCATTCTTGCAAGGCTGACCACAGTCCACAGTCCATTGCAGCTATTTTGGTCAACAGCTGCCCTGATTGCACATTCGTCATAGAGGACATGCCAATTATTGGCATCTGAGGAATTATCCTCCTGCACCATGCAATCGTGCAGGACTGCGTCAATTAGAGCAGGCCTGTCTGCGTAATTAACCCATATTTTACTCTGCAGGTCTTGGGCTATGCAGACTATGCCTTTACATCCATATTTACAGCGGAAATCATACTGAAGGTACCCCAAATTTCTTAGGATTGCGTGAAAATGTCTTTCATTGTATTATGACCAGCAGAAACACAGAAAGTGACTGTCAATCCATGGCACTAGATGGCTTGACATTGTGGCTCAAAAGCACAATCATATTTAGACTGAGCTCCATTTCTATAAGGCTCAAGAAATCACTAATGTTTCGGCCAGGAACAGGGTCTTGTCATGGTAGATCGGCGGCACTCGAAGTTTTGTAATGCTTGTTTCCATTTGGACCAGCAATACCGAATATCTGCTCTCTGCCATGCCGTTTCCTAGGTGACTGTACACGGTGCGTTCCTGCACCAGGGCTCTTTCTGCCGGAACTGCTTCAACCTCCTGGATCTCCTTGTCGTCAGTGTGTCGCTGATGTCCTTCTTCCTGCAGTGAGTCTTTCTCTAACAGTCTGACGTACACAGATGCAGGCATTAATTAGAACAACATAAGCAGGAATGCCAGTGTAGACAAGGATTTGGATCTCTTATAACTAAATGTTATGGTTATTTATGTCATTGTGCTTTGTGATGTCTTTGAAAAAGTGAGTTTGAGATTCAAAAATCGCTTCTTAAAAGCCTTTGTTTGACCTCTGGTGGACAAACAGATATTGAGGTGGCTTCTCACCGACATGCCCCCCCCCACACACACACACACACACACACAGGGAATTGTCTTATGCACGTTTCTGTAATATTTGTATATTTGTAATATATTTTGTTTTAATGTTTTTATATTACATAGCATGTGCTGAAAAATGTAATTGTACAAATTACACAGGCAATGTTAGTGCATTAAATAAAAAAAATATTATGCATGTATTTTTGGAATGTCTGTAGATATAATTAATAGATATCAGAGTAAAGGCCCCCGACACTCATCTTCCTTTCCCGTAGCTCGAGTGCCATCTCTGTTGTAAAGATCCTACGGGTCCTCAGAGTACTGCGGCCTCTAAGAGCCATTAACAGAGCCAAGGGGCTCAAGGTGGGTGTGTCATCAAGTTGCTGTCTGTGTGTGTGCCTGCTGCATGCACGTGTGTTTTGCTGTGTGTGCAGATGATTGTCCTCTGAATTCACACTGCATTGTTGTGTAGGTTGCTACGCGGTAAATAATAGATAAATGCTTAAAAAAGAATGCTAATAAAAGCTGTAAAAGAATATAAAACAAACACACACTAATGGCCGAGCTGAACGAAAAGCATTAAGGAGCCGGTGGCTAAGTGCGTGGTCCTACTGCCCTGTGACCGTCACCAGCCTCTGTTTGTCTTGCTGTGCTGACAGCACGTGGTGCAGTGTGTGTTCGTTGCCATCAGGACCATCGGCAACATCATGATCGTGACCACGTTGCTGCAGTTCATGTTCGCCTGCATCGGAGTACAGCTCTTCAAGGTGATCTCTCCACCCCTCGCCTTATATCCTCAGATAGTCTCTGTCATCCAGTCTGTCAACAATTAACTTACATTACTGGATCGTGAGAAGTGCTTGCATGAATGTTAGGCTAATGTAATACACTGAACTTGGTGTTTGTGCCATCATAGCTGTGGCGTTTTCCTTTTTGTTTCAGGGCAAGTTTTATCGTTGTAACGATGAAGCGAAATACACTCCAGAGCAGTGCAAGTAAGTAGAGCAGCTTGCTGTTGGCTCCCTGCATCATTCTCTTTTCCTCATTCGTCCATCACTTGAAGGACTTTCAGTGGAGCATCAACACACTCTTAAAATAGACAATAGTAAATGCTCTCATTTTACTTGAGGGCACAAAACCCAACACCTCAGCCAACAACTGATGGACAGAGTTCATATTGTAGGGTTGTATGTTTAGATGAGTTGGCACGTCTGTGTGCTTTGTGATATCTGTGTGTCCCGCAGGGGCACGTTTGTCATCTATAAGGACGGAGATGTGACTCAGCCCATGGTGAAGGAGAGGCTATGGCATAACAGCGACTTCAACTTTGACAATGTTCTGATGGGCATGATGGCTCTCTTTACCGTGTCCACCTTCGAGGGCTGGCCTGCGTAGGTGATCCAGTTTTAATGTCCATGTGGTGATTTGAGATTGACCTTCAAGGCTGAAGCTGACTTTCTGACATCTAAGGGAGGTTCCCATTATTAGTTTCTGGTTGATTAGAAGTGAAACTCATTTTAATGCTGATGTTTGACATTGATGTTTCTCTGACCCTTTCAGTCTTTTGTACAAGGCCATCGATGCCAATGGCGAGAATCACGGCCCCATCTACAACCATCGTGTGGAGATCTCTATTTTCTTCATTGTCTACATCATCATCATTGCCTTCTTTATGATGAACATTTTTGTTGGCTTTGTCATTATCACCTTCCGCGAGCAGGGAGAACAGGAGTATAAGAACTGTGAGCTGGACAAGAACCAAGTAAGTATTTACCATCTTCCACCAAGGGATCAGTGGTCGCAGTGGGTCAGTAATAGAACTCTTCACACATTGTCATATCGTTCTGAGAAGAAGAGATCAGCAACTACAGGAGCTTTGGAACCTTTTGGAAAACCAGGTGGTACTTCATCAGTAGCCTGTCAAAGAGATGTCATTATTACTCAGTAATCTGAAAAGAAAATAACAACAAACATAGCCTCATTTGGGAAACAGCTGCACAAACCCAGATAATGCTGCTTCGTCTCTTACCAGACATTTGACTTATCGATTCATTTGAGCTCCTTAGTCATTATATTGATATATATTCTCTCTCTCTCTCTCTCTCTCTCTCTCAGAGACAGTGTGTAGAATACGCCCTGAAGGCCCAGCCTCTGAAACTGTACATACCGAAGAACCCAATACAATACAAGTTTTGGTCTATCGTTAACTCCACTGCGTTTGAGTACATCATGTTTGTCCTGATCCTACTGAATACTGTGACCTTGGCGGTGCAGGTAGCTTATAGCATTTATCTGACCCTCGGCCTGAAATAATGACAAAGTATCACTGAGTACCAGACAGTAACTGTGTTTCTCTACACTTCCCAGCACTATGAGCAATCAAAAACATTCAGTTATACCATGGACATCCTCAACATGGTCTTCACTGGACTCTTTACCGTGGAGATGCTGCTAAAGATTTCAGCACTTCAGTTCCGCGTGAGAATCCACTGTCATTCATCTCACATCCTCTCATTTTTACAACCAAACTTCTATACACGGTAAAAACGTGGAGCACCCAGCCAAAGTGTGGTAGCTACAGATACACTAACGCTCACACGCTGGGTTTAGCCAAGGTGTGGTAGCTACGGATACACTAACGCTCGCGCGCTGGGTTTGGCCAAGGCGCGGTAGCTACGGATGCACTAACGCTCGCGCGCTGGGTTTGGCCAAGGCGCGGTAGCTACGGATACACTAACGTTCGCGCGCTGGGTTTGGCC
>JAACJT020000086.1:10009682-10026475 GCA_009936485.2 Gymnarchus niloticus | reverse complement strand
AGGCGCGGTAGCTACGGATACACTAACGCTCGCGCGCTGGGTTTGGCCAAGGCGCGGTAGCTACGGATACACTAACGCTCGCGCGCTGGGTTTGGCCAAGGCGCGGTAGCTACGGATACACTAACGCTCGCGCGCTGGGTTTGGCCAAGGCGCGGTAGCTACGGATACACTAACGTTCGCGCGCTGGGTTTGGCCAAGGCGTGGTAGCTACGGATACACTAACCTGTGAATGACGCGGCTGTTCTTTGTTGATACAGCATTACTTCATGGATGCCTGGAACTCCTTTGATGCTCTCATTGTGGTCGGCAGCGTGGTGGACATTGTGGTGACAGAGTTTAGTGTAAGTTTTCTTATTCCAATGCTTGAAATTGATTTCATTACATCCATAGGGAATATTTTATCAAAAATCCCATCATTCGGCACCTCTGTGAGCAATGTCATGGCAACATCAGATCATTTTTGCTGCGGTTTGTTAATGAATTGCTGACAATGAATGCATTGTTAAAGGTGCTCTGCTGTAAAAACACATTTATTCATTATGTGGGTATTTATGAGATACTTTCCTCTAAAAATTTCTTCACAAAAGTAATACTGTACTTGGCTCTAGGGTACAATAGCTTATCCTTCCCAGAAATAACCCTGTATGAAAGGCTCACTTGGAACGCTTGTTCCGAACTTGTTTCCGTCTGTTTTGTTTAGTCGTGTTTTTGGCAAAGTAAGTGAATGTTCAACTCAGTTAATGTGTGCGTTCCTGATTACAAAGTTAAACACACACATACATATACAAACACACACACACTAAATCTGAACTGTAATAAAGTTCCCTCTGAACTATCCCCCTCTGGAATCCGATTCTCTGACCGGAATCCTGTCTATGAGCTCCCGCCTAACCAGTGTACCTAATCCTTTATGGCATAGTAACTCCACAACAAACCCTGTAGCTAGTTTCCTAAAATTGCTTCTTCTTATTCAAGGAAGTATCTTCACAGATAAATCTACATATTATTTTGTGTGTGTGTGTGTGTGTGTGTGTGTGTGTGTGTGTATACTATATGTACACACAAACAATATATCGGCAGCAGTTTCTGGGATTTTCTGTCATTAACCACAACAGCATTAGTGAGCCTGGGTACTGATGTTTAGAGATCAGGACACTTTCTGTTTGTCCATCCATCCATCCATCCATCCATCCATTTTCCAGACCACTTATCCGTCAGGGTCGTGGGGAAGCTGACTACGGGCAAAAGGAGGGGTACACCTTGGGCAGGTCTCTTTCTGTTTATCTTGCCCATAACTTTACAACTGAATTGTTGTTGCTTCTAGATGTTTCTACTTCACAATCGTTTCAGTTGCAGTTGACCAGGACAGAAATGAAACAAAATGACTTGTTGTAAAGGTTGCATCTGATGGTGGTGTTACATTGAACATCATTAAGCTCTTCAGTAGGACACATTCTGCTGATGTGCGTTTGTCGCTGGAGATTGCATGGCTGTGTGCGTCATTATACAGCTGTATCAGTAATCTTGGTGGCTTAATTAAGAGTGGCGTCCACAAACCTTCGTCCCTGCAGTCAATTAGATGAAAATGTTTTTGATGACATGACTCTATATACAAAGAGCTAAAATATTTATCAAGATCCCAACCAAACTTATATCATATTAGCTTATATCATACCGTATTAACACAATACTCATTTCATAATGTGTACCAAATTTAAATACTCCTCATTCATTTTACAGTGAAGAAGACACTGCTCCTTGTTCCATACATGCATACTTCATCCTGCCCTCATTATCCTCTTCATCACCTTCATCACTTGAGCTGTCTTCTCACTTCTTAGAATGCAGGACATGTTACAGGTAAAGAGAGAGTGGAATATTAATCCATTCGTAGCCTGCAGGATCACAGGAGGAACCTCTCCATCTTCACCATACTGTTTGTGGAAATTAACGTATTGAAATAAATTGGTGAAGAATGCTGGATGGACCTTGATCAGCATGGACACTTCTGTATGCAGTCGTCTCTGCTTGTCCTTCCCCGTTTGTGTCCCTCTCTGTTTCTGTAGAGCTTGGAGGACAGCTCCCGAGTTTCCATCACGTTTTTCCGTCTATTCAGAGTAATGCGACTGGTCAAACTGCTCAGCAAAGGCGAGGGCATCCGCACTCTGCTCTGGACGTTTGTCAAGTCCCTTCAGGTTAGGAATGACAGCACCATTCATGAAGTTATAACAAAATAATTACTCCTCTCCAGATGTCCAACCACAGACTTTAAAATGATGGCTTGTGCTCTTTTAAGGTTGTTGATTTTCTATAAGTAATTAGAGCATATTAAGGTGATGAGACCTATTTAAGGTTGGCATTGCCCCTGACCCTTTCTCAGGGATGTATGGCTTTCTTCTCTTAGGCCCTGCCCTACGTTGCTCTCCTCATTGCCATGATTTTCTTCATCTATGCTGTCATCGGCATGCAGGTGGGTAACTCTCTCTCGACTTGTACTGCAGTGCATTGCATGGTTTACAGATTGTCTTTTGAAAAAATGCAGGGTGTTTGTTGTGGGCTGTGAAGGAATAAGAACCGGAGGAGCCACAGCCACATAGATGGTCTTCTGTATGCTTTATTATCATATTTGGATGGTCCCATGGACAAGTGGACAACCCCATAATTTTACTCAGTTTTCAGTTTCTGTGGCTATCCCTTCTAAATGTACACATTCACATACTTACAAATGGGGGAAATTTGCATCCAGAACTGGGGTTAGCCCGAATGTCCGTAAGACCACCCATTTATGAAAAATAATAGAATTTCACTGAATATTTGAGTGCATCTCTTACTGAGCGTTACTCAAGGAAACATTTTGTAAAGATCCCAGATTTGAAAAGCTGACTATGACATGTTGAATAAAGATTATTTTCTGTTTAATAGTGGGTTCTAAAACAGTGTTTCATAAGTCTGGTTTTTTAATTTGTTCATCAAATAGACATCTTTTAAATATCCATCCACCCATTTTCCACAGGCTGATCTGGGTCCGGATCTTAACCTTTAGGATAGAAACCAGAGACTCCGTTAAAAAAAAGTTTTCTTAAGTTTAACATGTAGGGAAACATGAATTTAAGTGTTGGGACTTCACTTTTAATAGATATTGCAGAAAAGCTTCTTTATGCAATAAGAAATGCCAGAAAGCTATTCACCCCATGATGTTAACCAGGAAAAGCAGATGGATGGATGGATGGATTCAACAGAATTTGCTTGAGAACAGGCTTGTGCACTGTCTATGTATTATCACTGGTCTAATTGTGCTCCACCTTTGCCTCAGCGGTTGTGCAGCTTATGAGAGTCAGGGAAACACTGGTCACATTCCAGATATTCACTGTTTCCCCTCTCTGTAGTTGCTCTGCTTGCAGGTGTTTAACTTGCAATCACTGAGCCTTTGAGAATGCTAGATTAAAAGAAAATGATTTAAAAGAATGATTTAAGAAAGCAGGGCAGAGATCAGGTATTCACAGAGTCACTGCAGAGAGTCAGTCTTCATGACAGAAGCATTTGCTTTGTCAGCGCTGCGCAGATCCATCACTCCTGAGAACACATCACCATTTGTTCCTATTGGAGACTGTGTGTGATTCAATTCACCGATGGTCATCATTCTTTCCTTTTATTTTTTATGTAGCCAGGAATGTTTTGCTCTAAGTCTCTATGATTATAGCACAAAACCTTCAGTTGACATGCTGTTATTCTGAGGACATTTTTTGCTAATGAGCTGAGATGATCTGGTAGACTCCAGTGTGAATTTACAATCTTCTTACCCACATAGCAAGAGTGCTAAGGTCAGATATAACATGAACACTTCAAATATTTTCTACAATCTGCATTAACAATCCCTGTGTTCCTGCATTCATAATAATGTCAGAACTGTTAGTTCCCTCGAGTGCTTACTGGAAATAAGGAATATTTTATTATGGAACAAAGTCATATTGGTATCCTGTCCCAACACATTCACATTTATCAGCTTCACTCTGAAACGTCAACATAGTTCTTGATTGCTTTCTTCCCCCTGCAGACCTTTGGCAAGATTGCCATGCAGGACCACACACAGATCAACAGAAACAACAACTTCCAGACCTTCCCCCAGGCTGTGCTGTTGCTCTTCAGGTATGTGGTGGTGGGGGGAGATTTATGCAAAAAGCAATGGCATACGAGAGCAGAATAATAAGCATGGCTTAAAGGAAGACACTTCCCGTGTATGCCCCCTGGTGGTGTGCAGGTGTGCCACAGGTGAGGCCTGGCAGGAGATCATGCTGGCCAGCCTGCCAGGAAAGCGCTGCGACCCAGAATCGGACTACGAGCCCGGAGAGGAGTTCAGCTGTGGCAGCAGTTTTGCCATCGTATATTTCATCAGCTTCTTCATGCTATGCGCCTTCCTGGTGAGAGTGAGCCATGTAGGGAAGTGGGCAGGCATTCAGGGGGCACTTTACATTTGGACACTGAAAGTTGCTCTTCAAGGTTGTGAAGGCTTCAGAGCACAACCACATGGAAGCCATTTCAATGTGTGCTGCAGTCCTACAAGCATAAACACTCATCCTGTTTATCCTGTCTTCTTCCTTAGATTATAAACCTGTTTGTTGCCGTTATTATGGACAACTTTGATTACTTGACGCGTGATTGGTCCATCCTGGGTCCCCATCATCTTGATGAATTCAAAAGAATCTGGTCTGAGTATGACCCTGAGGCAAAGTGAGAAATGGCTCTGGCTCTCCCTCTTTCTGCAGTCCGCACTACGGTGTCATGACCCTGACTTCAGTCTCCTATGTCACATTATGTTGGCTTCTTCAGGGGTCGCATTAAGCACTTGGACGTGGTGGCTCTGCTGCGGAGAATACAACCTCCCCTGGGTTTTGGGAAGCTCTGTCCTCACCGTGTTGCCTGCAAGGTACAATTTAACTAACCACAGGCCCGAATACAGAAGAGCAGATAGCACATCAGTATTAGGTCTGCTAAGAGTGCGGCTTGAAAGCATGTGAGCACCTAATCATTCATCTTGAATGACATTTCAAAATCCAAGCAAACCCATACTATAGATCTGTCTAACCTGTTATCCAGCCTGAGATAAGGACAGCATAGGGGACAATTTAGGGTTACTCCCTAGATGGGTCGTTCAGAGATACCACATCACATGACTGCATGTCTTTGGACTGGTGGAGGAAACCCATGTAACACGGCAGGAATAAGCAAACTCCACACACACAGAGCGGTGGGATTCAGACCCCCATCCCTGCAAGTGTCAGGCAAGAACGCTTCTCAGTGAGCCACTGTGCTGCCCTAGACACATGTACATTTTTTATTATGTATTCACAAAGCCTCACACATTCTTTTAATATACAGTAATATATGATTATTGTAAATATGAAATTCTCTTAATCCATTTTGATGGGTTGGCTGGGATTAGTGTCATTATCATGCTGTGGTAGCCATTCTCCTTGTCCTCGATCAAGGACCTGACCTTCTCTTCCAGAGCATTTCAGTATGACTCATGAATTCATGGTACTATTAATGATGGTGAGTCAACTAGGTTCGGCAGTAGAAAGCTGCCACAAACCCGAGTGACTGTGGGCTGTGTTTAATACGATTGGAATAAGTTTATTTCTGTGCTAGGCCATGTTACACTCACAGAAATACATTCTGGTCATGACCAAATTTAGACATTGTGCTAGAAATTTAAAAAATGATGCACATGGACTTTTAAAAAATGGTTCCTTCCTCATGCTAGCACCGTATTTTTGAAGTAAGAACATAAGTGTCTGTAAAGACCTGCAGGTGCTTGGGTAAAGCCCTAAGATGCTTCTGCACATTAGTGGAACAGCAAGGCAACAAGGTTAAAGTAGAGTCAAGTATGTAAAGAAATGGCCGTTATGCTTCCCAATCAAAGAGGCTGGGTGGCCCTCTCCTAAACAGAGGTCAGGAACCTAGTCGTGAGATGAGGCGAACGAGAGTTTGTACTAAGAAAATGAGCCTTGCTGTTCCATTAGCTTTAGCACATCCATTGATTTTTGTTCTCTATTTTTATTGTATTGCATGCATCAGTTCCTTTACACAATGCAGTGAGGCTGCAGAGAAACCCGTTCAGTAGGGACTGGATTTAAATGATTAATAGTAGTGATATAAATTTTTCTAACTACATTTGAGGTTCACAAGTTGTCTACCAGCACTGTACATACTCTGTGGGTGTGTGTAACTATGATAGATACTGTGCGTGCGTGCGTGCGTGCGTGCGTGCGTGTGTGTGTGTGTGTGTGTGTGTGTGAGACAGTCATATGTACTGCTATGTATGTTTTGATAAGGTTTTATGTTTCTGTTAAATGCAGACTTTTGACCATCGTTGATTCCTTACCTTCTTTTGTCCACCCCTTCCTTGGTGGCAGAGGTTGGTAGCCATGAACATGCCACTGAACGCAGATGGGACAGTGACCTTCAATGCCACTCTCTTTGCTCTGGTCAGAACTGCCCTGAAGATTAAAACACAAGGTCAGCCATAGTGTTCTACTTGCCCTCCACCAAACTGCTACACTTCAATTCTGCAGTCAGATGCATCTGATCCTGAATGTATGGATGCCATCAAAGGTCATGTTGATGTGATGAAGAGATTTTTGTAGCAAATGCATCAATTCCATTGAGTACATAGTGCTATATAGTGTTCTCAAAGTATCTACTATCATTCCTTGCTCTTTTTTGCTACTGTGCTAACCCACACCTTCTGAACAGGAAACCCAGATCAGGAAAACAAGGAGCTGAGGTTAATCATCAAGAAGATATGGAAACGCATGAAGCCTAAAATTCTAGATGAAGTCCTTCCTCCACCAGAGGGTGAGAAAAGACACGTCTTCATTTTTGAGTGAGGGGGATTTCCATTCTGGCTTCATGAAGCTCACATGACACTGCTCACTTCCTGTCTGTCTCACAGAGGAGGAGGTAACAGTGGGTAAATTCTACGCAACTTTCCTAATCCAGGATTACTTCAGAAAGTTCCGTAAACGGAAGGAGAACGGTGTGCTGGGAGACCCAGATACCAACAGTTCCTCTGCTCTTCAGGTACAAGTTTGTCTGTGTTTTATTTACTGAAAGAGCAAGAACATGGATGCACACATATCTTGCACCTTAGGACCATTTTAAAATAATTACACACATAACACATACTTGGAAGTGTGCCCTGTCTTGGCATAAATTGTGCTACTTGGTTATTTTGAAGTAAATAAACAATTGAACCTGACTGCTTAACTTGCTGAACCATAGAATCACATTTACGGTATACATTTATAAATTATATATTTCTCCCTGCCCCAGCACAGTGCCTGGACTCAGTCTTGAGTTACTGTATGAATTACTGATGCAAATTATTCTTTCCCACTGCATACCGAATGGGCTGTTTGCTGCATCATTAAGCATTATGTGGCTCTTCTTCCCTCATCATAATGTGGCTCTTCTTCCCTCATCATCTTCACTCGTCATAATGTGGCTCTTCTTCCCTCGTCACATTGTGGCTCTTCTTCCCGCATCGTAATGTGGCTCTTCTTCCCTCATCTTCTTCCTTCATCATAATGTGGCTCTTCTTCCCTCATCGTAATGTGGCTCTTCTTCCCTCATCTTCTTCTCTCATCGTAATGTGGCTCTTCTTCCCTCATCGTAATGTGGCTCTTCTTCCCTCGTCTTCTTCCCTCACTGTAGTGTGGCTCTTCTTCCCTCGTCTTCTTCCCTCACCGTAATGTGGCTCATCTTCCCTCGTCTTCTTCCCTCACCGTAATGTGGCTCTTCTTCCCTCGTCTTCTTCCCTCACCGTAATGTGGCTCTTCTTCCCTCATCTTCTTCCCTCACCGTAATGTGGCTCTTCTTCACCCGTCTTCTTCCCCCATCGTAATGTGGCTCTTCTTCCCTCGTCTTCTTCCCTCATTGTAATGTGGCTTTTCTTCCCTCATCCTAATGTGGCTCTTCTTCCCTCGTCTTCTTCCCTCATGGTAATGTGGCTCTTCTTCCCTCATCTTCTTCCCTCATCCTCTTCCCTCATTGTGTACTGTCTTTCCCTCAGCGTATTAAACTGCTGGCACATCTGTTTCAGCAGTGACATGGTCTGTGTCAAGCTGTGTGTGGGTGTGCTGGAGTACCGTGCAGCATTTATAAGGTGACTCCTCCCCCTCTGTGTATATCTGTGTCAGGCAGGACTGCGTACCCTGCAGGACTTGGGGCCAGAGATGAGGTTGGCCATGTCATGTGATCTTGAAGAAGACGAGGAAGAGGAAGGACTGGAGGAGGATCTGGAGCAGGATGAAACTCCTTACAAGGTCATTAGTATAATGACACTCTAAGTCATCCCTTAACTCCACTCCTGTCACAATCTTCTTCTTTGGCAACACTAAAACGAGTGGCACTTTGCACATAAAAATCCACAAGTTGGTCAACTTTCCTACCTAAAATTTCTGTATTTTCCCTTTTTACAATGAATCACCCTTAACAATAAGGAAAACACAATTATGTAATGAAAAATATGCAATGATAAAGATGTACAGTGCTGGGCAGTGAAACAGGGAACCGTCATCTGTTCTGTTTTTCCAGTAGAGGGTCATGGTGATGATAATAGTAAACACACCAACGCCAGTGTCACCAGTCCCTCTATCCCCTCTGTATTATATACCGTTTCCTCTTTTGTCGCCCTGTCTTGCCCCTTGTAGAGTATTGCTGTGTTTTCCAGTCACACCAACCCCGCCTCTAAGGAAAGACATGGTTCTATGGCCCTGCCCTCTCCTGGCAGCCCTACCCCACTCACAAATGAACCACCAAGGGGGGCTGTCCCTAACAGCCTGGCTCAGCGGCCCTCTGTGGCAGTCAATGGGAGCGCGGCGGTGGAGGAGTTCCAGCAGATGGATAACTTTAAAAGCGCGGCTCACCATCAGCGAGGTTCTACCAGGAACGGGATTGCGAATTGGCCTCCTAAAGCCGTTTCTAACCGGCAAGTTTATTATTGTTTTTATGCATACA
This sequence comes from Gymnarchus niloticus, assembly GCA_009936485.2. NCBI lineage: Eukaryota > Metazoa > Chordata > Actinopteri > Osteoglossiformes > Gymnarchidae > Gymnarchus > Gymnarchus niloticus. The sequence continues at coordinate 10,017,457 of JAACJT020000086.1, read as the reverse complement.
TGTAGGAAAAGACACACACGCTAGTAAAGAGAGGATCACATATCTGGGAAGAAGAATAAGAGAAAAACAAGTTTACCTCCCAGAACAAAGCGTAGCTTGCAAGTTTCACTTCGCCATCCCAGACTGGCCAGCTTTTGCAGTAAAATGAACAGTGCAGTTTGATAAAGTCTCTTTCTCTGCGTCTTTGACCAGCAGAGTGCAGTACTATCATCAAACGCTCAGGTAAGAGGTTCACACAGCTTAGCGTTTTGTCACATTCTTCATTGGTACTCCCATTAAAATTAAGGTCATTCCATTTGGGATGTGCCTCTATTTTTATATTCCTTTATTTTCCTCAGCATGGTTAAGTCGTCACTATGAGGGCAAACGTTATGGTATGCATCTCTGTGTTGAGTGGTGCTGTCTTTCAATGTGTACGTGATCCTGGGCTTGCTTTTACTTTCATCTAATTAAAATTAAACCATAAGCACCTTACTTCAGCCGTGCCATTCTATTTCACCTTGTCTTTGTCCTCCTTACCTCTTTTTCTGTCCTCCTTTCTCCCAGGAGAGCCTCTGAGGATGGTTACGCCACCCCGGGTCAAAGACACGCCTCCGTGGTGGAAGCCAGGGGGCAGCAGAGATACTACAGCAGGGACGAGGATGTGGAGAGCGCAGTCTTCCAGGACAGGTACGCAGGTGGAGGATGAGGATGTGGAGAGCGCAGTCTTCCAGGACAGGTACGCAGGTGGGGGACGAGGATGTGGAGAGCGCGGTCTTCCAGGACAGGTACGCAGGTGGGGGACGAGGATGTGGAGAGCGTGGTCTTCCGGGACAGGTGGGGGGTATGCAAGTGGGGCGTGGGGGTATTACGAAGGGGACAGCAACCAAATGATATCCGGTCCAATTTTTCTTAAGCTGTTTATTTTTTAAAGTATTTGTCAAAATGTGAATTCACACATGTGCCACTTTAGTGGCAGTTCCCATGACAACCCTCATATATGTGTCGGCATGACCATGCGTCGGATCGGAGTTTCCAGCTTTGTGCTCCCATTTCAGACGGCTACACACAGACGTTCCATGGATGTACCCCCCGCAATGTGAAAGTGGAACCGACATAGACGTATCTGACCATAAGATGTACGGCGGTTACCATGGCGACGGAGACGGCCGGCGGACGGCTCGGCGACGCCTCCTCCCGGCCACGCCCACCGGTACTGTCTTGCCACCGTCTGTCAGTCATTTAACTGAAGTCTTCCTTCTGACGGCATTCAGCATGGCTCCCCTGTCCTCCTCCTGCCCTCCGCAGAACGCAGACATGCCTTCAGCATCCAGTGTCTGAGGCGCCAGGACAGTACAGACGACCTCCCCTTCCCTGGCACCTACCAGCGGCACACACAGGTCGCACATTCGACCACCGCCCTCACGAGTCAGTTTGGAGTCTCTCTCTCTTTCTGATGGTGAACCGCTTCTCACCGGCAGGCGTATGGCAGCCATGACTCTCGCCTCAGCAGCACCCACTCATCCACAAGTTCCATGGCCTCGTGGGCTAACCCAGCCCCTCGGCGCGGTCGGCTGCTCTACGCCCCCCTGATCCTGGTGGAAGAGGAGGGTGTCGGCGATGGGCCCTTAGTGTTTGGGGACAAGAAAGTAAGCAGCGCCAAGCTTTTGCCTTCAGCTGGCGCTGGCTGGAACTCTGGTTCTGGAGACAGTGTTGGACCCCACCCCTTCCGAACCTATGCCACCTTGAGGGTGCCCAGCCAGCTCCGCCCGTGTCACAGAGAAAAGAGGGGCAGCGCGGACAGCCTGGTGGAGGCGGTGAGAAACGTTCCAGTTTCCATTTGGGTTCTTTGCTACACTATACCTGCTGTGGAAGAGTCCTTTCAGAGTGGCCGGTCTCTGCAGATTCCAGAAGAAGAACGGGTTAAGATTAGATATCTAGGGGAAAAAAATGGTTTAGTGTAAACATCTGTTCACAGAGCTGATCCAGGGGATTGGAGTGATACATTTCCTGCATATATAAACAGCCAATCACGCATCATCAGCTGCATTTTAATACAGGCCTGCCTCTTGTAATGCTGGTAATTCATTCCTGACAACCATGAAATTCAGTCAAAAATGTTGACCGAATAATGAAATTACATTCCGTCAACTACCCATCCATCAACAAAACATGCATAGATTACTTTAAGCTATTAAAAATGTAGTTCAGTAGTTAAAAATACACGTTTGACAATGTTCTGTGGCAAAATTAAGAGGGATGAAAAAGAAAATTATAACATGAAGGAGAAAATGTAGAATCATTTATTCACTGTTTGTTGACATGTCAGGGCATTTAGATGGCAAAAGCACAACATCATGTGAACCATTACTAGAGTATCTTTTTCGTTTGGTGGCTGCCTTACATAATTCTGTGGTGACGTAGTCGGTAAAATATGTAAAATGGAACTCTGCTTCATCTCATGTTTTTTATGTTCTAGAATTTCTTGACATGGAGCCACAAAGTTAAGGCATTTTTAAATGGCAGACTGCGCCTCATTTATCCGTCCCACTCACTGATGTTTATCATTGCATAAATTCTTTCAAGCTCGCATTGTCAAGAGCTTTTGTTTGATTCTTTTTCACTTCATCATCATCATCTTCATCTTCCTCGGAATGACGTTTAGCATCAAGTTGAATAAGTTTCTCTGTTGGTAGCGCTTCATTGTCCGCTTCTGAAAGATCCTCCACATCAACATCTGCAAAGCCTGCTTCCTTTGAAAGTGCAACAGTTTTGGCCATGGTGTCTAACTTCTTGATCCTTCAAAATCAGTCACAAACTGCGTGTTTCATTTATTAGCTGGTAATGAAACTTTCTCCTGTGCCTTCCTGATGAACTCAATAGCTTGGTGATGTCAGATGGTTTCTGAAGGTCCCTCAGGGAGGCTTCTTGGTTGATTTTAACCAAGCATGAGCATTAATATGCATTAAATGCTGCTATAACCATTTGATTCATGGGCTGCAGAGGTGATGCAGAATTAGGTGGTAAGAAGTGCCAAGACCTTGTTTTTGGCCACGTAATCTAAAAATGTCTTGGGTCAGTCATGCTTTGCCATTTCCACAAAACAGGAAACTTAGATTTAATCATTCCTTTAAGAGCTTTTAGTTCTGACACAATCTGGAGATATGCTTGAGGTCATTGTCCTGTTGCATAAAGAATGGATGACCAATTGTCTGTGAGCTGATGGAATAGCATGTCACTGCAGGATGGTAAGGTAGCCTTTCTGATTCGAAATTCCAGTCACTCTATGCTGATTTTTGACTTTAGATCCAGCAAAGCCGCCCCAAACCATCACGCTGCTTTCTCCATGTTTAACCATGGCAACATCTTCTCCCCACCTCATTGAGGAATCATAGATCCTTCAGTCCACAGCACCTTACACCAGTCTCTGACACACCAGTTTTTGTGTTCCTTGGCCAAGCATGTCTTTTTTTATTGTTAGGAGCCCTCAACGGTGGCTTTTTGGCTGAAACACAACCCTTTAGGCCTGCCTTCATCTGTCTGCTGCACACAGTTGAAATTCACGTTCTGGTGTCACGGCATTCAACTGCGCTTTGATTTCTGGTGCACTTAGCCTTCCATTACACAAACTGGTGACTCTCATCAACTTGTCTCGTGTCTTAGAAGTGACTCAAGGCCTACCAGTCCTCTTCCTGTCCAGATCACATCCAGCGTGTTGGTGCCTCTTTATGGTATAAGAAAATGTGCTGAGAGAAACTTTCCTTTTCTTGACAAAAACTTGGTAACTGCAGCCTCTGCTTCTCAGAGTGACAATTGCTTTTCTTTTCTGTGTTGACATCTGCCACCCATAATCAATGTTTCAGACACTACTGACCTACAAAAAGCTGCCTAATACAATTATAATGTGGATCATCAGACAAACGTTAGGTTTTTAACGAGCTATTAACCGACAGCCAATCGTCACAAGGTAGAATTTAATTGCTTCCCTAATTTGTCATTATGTTCATTTCCTCATTTTGTCTCTCCATATATATCACTTTTGTTTCATTCATGTACAGTGTGACAAATTTTCTTGCTAATAAAGGCACTCAGAAAAATAAGCATGTTATTCACAAAATGGGTATTTAAAAACCAAGAGATGTAAGTCAGAAAAAACGTAAACTGAGCAGATACTAAGTGAGGTGAAACTGTATTCTTGTCCTTTCCCCTGCCCAGGTCCTGATCTCAGAAGGGTTAGGTCTTTATGCCAAGGACCCCAAATTCGTGGCCTTTGCTAAGAGGGAGATTGCTGATGCCTGTCAAATGACCATCGATGAGATGGAAAGTGCTGCCAGCGACCTGCTGAGCCGTGGAGGGACCAGCGGGAGTACGGCTGGGGCCCTCTGGGGCCACACAGATGCAGGGACCCTATACAGCGACGAGGAGCCCCCGCAGTGTCGAGACGAGGAGGACCTGGCTGACGAGATGACGTGTGTCACTTCATTCTGAGAGGCAGACCAGCTGGACTTTGAGATCAGCCAGTGTCTTAATCTTTGTGGTTAGAGACAATGAGAAGGGCTGAAGGGATGAAAGAGACCTTAAGAAAGTAGAGAGTGCTAAAGATAAAGCTAAGGTATCAACATAACTGAAGTGGAGGAGTTGATGGAATTAATATTTGATGGCGGAAGGTGAGAGAAGGCCAAAGGAGGTCAGTAGTTGGAGGAATAGGACAAGAAATGTGGGATTTCCAAAGTGAAAAGAGAGATGAAGGATGGTAAAGTCATATGGAGTACAGGGAACCGAAAGGAGAGCTATGGATGTAGAGGGTAGGATGATGTGTGTCTCTCTGATAAAGAACTTCACTGTTAGACAGAACAGGCAGTACATTTCTGCAAAAACGGTTTGGCCACTTTGTTATGCAGGATATACGTATATATGAGAATTAATGTCCCAAAATGGAATCCTTATGGATTCTGTACTGGACCTTGCATTGTACATGAGTGTACTGTCTTACCTTTTCATTATAATAAAATCAGCAGAGGAGGAAGCTGTGGTACCATCCAACGACACACTCATAGACGTCATGAGTCCCCTCTCTGATGTTCTTTAGCACACTCTGGTGCTCCTGCCCGGTTCTCTTTCTCAGTACAGTGTTGGATTACCCTAGTACTGTCTTCGCACAACCGTCTTGTATTTCCTCGTACTGTACCAGTCCGCTCCATATTGAAATACATCTTTGTAGAACCCTATGGACACGGATGGTGCAGATGCTAACTCCACACGACACTGGTGCTTGGTGCATATGTAGCGCTTTAATGATGTTTCCTTCATAAGAAATGCATATGCAAGTCCTTTTATGATAGCCAAAAAATGTACCAGACTCAAAGTAAAATGAATGGGAAAATCTTTCACCTTGGAACATTCATGAAAAAATTCACCTTAATCCATTTCTGGGAACTTAAATGCCCTGCATAGAAAAAGAAATATAATTGTGTGACTTGGTAAGTTAGAAGAATTAATCATTTAAAAGGAGCTAATGAATTGTTGATCTGAATGTGAGTCTGGCAAGCTATCAGTATTAGTAAATAATGAAGACTGTAAGATTGTTTTTTGGATGTGATTGTGAGGTGCCAGTATATTTGTAAATAAGAAAAGAGAGGAGAGATGCTGGTTCTACTGATTCGCATCCTGTGTTTAATCCAAAATGTCTACACATCTTCACATTGTGCTCCTTCTCTTTCAATTGAGACTGCTGTACTTTACTGTTGAGGAAGGACCCGCTGAGACCAGACACATTATGTTCTCTCTAGTTTGCACTTCTTCCCAGGTGCCTGTAGATCACTCTTGGATGAGTAGGTTTTGGAAGCTGAAAGGATTCTCTGAAGCTGACTCCTCCTTGTTCTCATTCAGTCTTGCATGAATGAAGAGCTAATTTTGAAGGGAAGCTAATCTGTGCCGATCTTAGTCATTCATCCATGAAGATACAGTTATCAGATCAGGAAATCAGAAAGCAGTGTGGTGGTGGGATATGTCAGAATTGATCCGGGATAACCAAACTCAACTCTGATTCCTAGAACATGGCTAAGGGCATCAGTACACTAATCTACATCCCTATAATGGCCATAAGATTACAGTTATGAAATATATTTATCTCATACCTAATTATTTCAGTCATTACCAGACAATCCTTTCCACTATACTTCCAAGAGAAAAAATAAGAATAAGTTCAGAATTTTGCACAACAATGACCCAAAACCAAAGGCTGGATAGATTCTATATCTGGTACACTTTAACAGTCGTACTGAAACACTGCTCAGGCCATTATTAAATCATAAAATAATCAGAAACTGATCCTATCATAACTGTAAACTCAGTCCTTGCTTGTCTGGTCAAACAGGAAATTCCTGTTCCTCCAATAGTTCTTTAGGAATAAAGCTTCATTGTCATTGGCTGGCAAGTCGGCGATGTCCCGCTCTTGTTTCCGGTACCTAAGATGGTTGTTGGGGAGCTTCTATGTAGGATGCTCGACTTCTTTGGTTGTCTTAAAACAGCTTGTGACGTCATACCGCTGTTCCCGACCTCCCCTTCCCCCCGTGGGCTGTTCCGGATACTAAGACTGCCTCCCGCCACTCTGCCGACCGTCTTATCTCCAAGCAGGCGGCTTGAAAATGGATATTGTAAATCAGGTAGGGCGATAATAAAATCACATTCCAGATGTTTACTCACAGGGATTCTACCAGCATTTTAGGCGTCATACATAAACGTTAAATTATGTTTCATACGCGCTCATTTTGTTGTGGAACTAGAAATTGGCACAGAGCAAATTTATTATATCGTGTCTGTTTTGAAATGCTGAGCCCAGAAGTGCGGTAAAAAACTGCGTGTAGTGAGGGGGTAAATGTGGAAAATAAGATGCCTTAACAACAATTTGCGTATCATTGTGCTCTGCTACATATTTCAAAACGATCTTCATAAGAAGACCTATTTATGTGTTTACTATATAGCTAATATTTGTCTATGTATATATAATATATGGGTATAATATATCTGAATGAATGAGTGAGCTATGAGTATTTAATGATGGAAACCAACATAACAGGTGAAAAAATCCATGTTCTTTAGGATGTATATAGACGACGTTGATCGTGTAAATAGGGATTATCTATTCAAGATAAATGTCTTTCATGGGAAGCTGTATGTAAATGCAGTAAATAAAACAGACTAAAGCCGAACAGGCCTCTAAAATGGCAGCTCTCTTCACCTACAGATATATAGAATATAGTCATTAAATGGCAGAATAACGCCAGATTTCACAGTGTAAAGATTCAGCACAGCATATCAGTGCTAACACTCCACTAAATAGCTTATCTACCCATCATGGGCAAAATGAAAGGTGAATTAGCCAGCATCGACGGTACGCCGTGCATCAGTGCAGTCAGATAAAATTGGAGAAAACCTCAAAGAAGCAGAGAGATGGAAGCTGATGATTCCGTGTGTATGATCTTGAAATGATGGGCGTTCCTCCCCCGGGATGCCGACTCTCAGTCACCCTTCAAGAAATTACACACGTTTGACTTCATAAAACAGCATATGGTAAATTATATTCATTTTTGACAGGTGCTCGCCCATATCTGCTCTATGTAGTTAATTAATTATTTTTTTTATCTCCTCACATTCAGGTTGCTGTCGTCACGACATGTGCAGTCGATCTGCTAGAACTCGGATTCGATAGCACCTGCACTGAGATCTAATAGAACTCGGATTCGATAGCACCTGCACTGAGATCTCATAGAACTCGGATTCGATAGCACCTGCAC
>JAACJT020000086.1:9974608-9989369 GCA_009936485.2 Gymnarchus niloticus | reverse complement strand
AAGACCCGCCCCCCCCCCCACCCTTCAAACGCCCCTCACCAACCCACCACACAAGCCACCCAAACACACCCCCCCCCCCCCCCCACAAAAAAACAAAAACAACCACCCCCCCCCCCCCCCCCCCCCCAACTCTTGCTGCTGCTGGATCCCACGTTATGGAGCCATCAGCCTGCCTTGCCCCTTTAGCCTATTCGGCCCCCCAGTTCACCTAATCGGGGGGGGTGTTATCTAATATATATATATATATATTTACCTTGACTGCCTTAGCCTTAGTCTTGTGGCTCCAGCTCTCCAGCTGTGCATTACCCAGGACTGTATTTATCTCAACACTGTGTAGTAATGATGCTGTCTCCAAGTTGAGTGTCAGTGAAGTTGACACCTGCTCCTCCCACGCAGAAAGTCCTCATGGTGCCCTCTCCATGAATGAGAAACGCGGGGGGGATGACTACTGAAAGAGAGGTTCTCTGTCATCATCCTTGCCATCCTAATGAGATGAAGCTGTGACGGTGAGGGACGCGACAAGACAGATATAACAGCATGGTAGCCGTTTGTGTCTGGTGACTCGAGTTGAGTTTATGTCTGGTCACTCAGGTTGAGTTGACTTTGTGTCCTGTGACTGGGGTTGAGTTGACTTTGTGTCCCGTGACTCGGGTTAAGTTTACGTCTGGTGACTGGGGTTGAATTGAATTTGTGTGATTAGAAACTTTTTACACCTTTTTGACAGTGTTGGATTCGGGACACCTGTATATATTTCAATATCGACGTTTTATTCCAACATGTTTTATTCCAACAAATACCAACATATTCATAGCTAATTAATTATAGCAGGATTTTAGCGGACGAAGTATTTTCCCTTTTTGCAAAAGCAAATCATCTGGGTGTATTCATTCAGAAATGTGGTGTAGACCAGTAGACCAGTCATTTATTAATGACTGAAGGTCGAGACTTTGCTGGCCTAGTGCGGTTAACCAGGCCTTCCCCAAACAAAGGCCGTTTCTGTTCTCTACCAGTTATTTGGGTCAACTCACACAAAAGCTGTCAAATGCTGTGGTGCTTAAAGTTTGTTTTTGTTTTTTTATGGGTGGCTATTGATGTGTAGCTTTTCTCAAACCATTGTAGAGTTATAATGCGCCAAAGATTTATTCTAGTACTTGTTGTTTCTTGGTGCGTACGTTTGCGTGCGTGTGTGTGTGTGTGTGTGTGAGTGAGAGAGAGTTAGGGAGACAGAGAGAGCGATACACAGAACAGCAGGGGGTGTTACACTATCATGTCAGTGTCATGCTGTTGTTCCAGCCTCTTGCTCAAGACTGTAGACCGACTTCGTTAAACTGTAGTTTGTGACGTCCAGTGCCGTGGTTGGCTGGCGTGCCTTTTGTTTTGCACATGAAGGTTTCACATGCTGTGATTTATTTAGTGTATTCTGAAATTAAGGAGTATGTTTTAGAATGGCTGTGGGGGATGACTGATGATGCCCTTTATAGCGTTACTGTACCAAAAGAATAAACCAGCACAACCGGTTATATTTAGGTGTGATTTTGGGAGAACACATGAATCCAGCTTGGCTAGTGGTCATTTGTCCTCATGTGGTCGTCTTTGGCTTTGTTGTTTCTCGGCACAAAAGAGGAAAAGTGACCTGGGGTGTGATTTTTTGCAGGAGCTCTTATTGTCTGACTTTTCCCTGCTAATAGAGGATCGACAGAGCCAGGTGTATTACTGTGCTCTCTGATTGTCCTATATTATTACCCTCTGCCAGGCTCAGGTTCCCCGCTCTTCATCCATGTGTGCGCGTGAGCTTCCCAGTGACTTTCTCAGCAGAGGGGAGACGCTGGCCCTGAACTGCTGAAGCCAGTGTGCTGGGCCCACCATTCACAGCATCTCTGGATAGACCTGAGGAGACCCTTGGGAAAGGAAGGCAGCCCCCTTTCTTGCATTCTCAATGCGGGGACATGGTGGCATGGTTGAGCATGGCTGAGCACCTGGACTTTGTGGGGCTGAAGCTTGTCTTTCTATAAATTTTAATTTGGGTTGCATCTGCTGTGCATTTAGGAGGCTTGCAGTAAATCACCCCGTCCGCTGACAGCTGTGGATGTCACAGCCGCTCATCAATCTTTTTAAACACCGGGCCAGACGGAGACACACACCCCATGCAGCCGGACAGAACAGATCGAGTTAGCAGTGACCCGCCGGGGACTGCACGGCCCATTAGCTCAGATCAGCAAGGTGGGGGGGGGGGGGACGAGTCCATCACTCACAGCCTGCTTGAAGGTCTGATGCCTGTGCGTTGTGATCAGCAGTTAGAATAACCGTCTGTATTTGACTAGTGTGGGAGCGGTCAGGTTTGGCAGCTGCTCCACACTTTAATACGTAATGATGATGAGAGCGTGGCCAGACTTGCAAAGTGGAGAAGACGTGCAGTGGAAGAACTTGATGATAATATTAATAACGTTAATATGCTGGCTGACGTGACAGAGCAGCGCTGACCCCTTCATTCCAGTGTAAGTGTTGGTGTCTGTTATTGTGCTCATTTGAAGTCATTTCCCTTTTAAAGAACCTTTTTCTTCTCACTCTGCTCGTGACGCTGACCATTGTAAGCAGTTAGTAAATGGATGGATGCATTTCTCCTTCATCCAAGGTGGTCCCCATGTCATTAAAAGCTTCTGGGGGGCTTATTAGGACACGTAATATAGCTCACAGCGACAAGGCATTGTCACTCATTTAATTCTTAATGACTGGTGTCTGACCCACAGCCCAACACCCATCCGTCTTACCAGGAGAGTGACGGAGGAGGTGTGACGGGGCAGTCACTCACTAAGATGAAGAGAGGAGGATTGTGGGAGATAAAGGAGAGCAAAGAGGGTGTTAAGGAGCGATGGACAGGTGCGGAGACCCTGACAGACACAGAAACAGAGGGCTTATCACCCAAAGCTGCCGATCAACAAGCGACTGTAACCTGATGGATGGTGGGAGGGCTGACAGTGCTGGTGCAAAGTCTCACGAAGACTCACAAGATCTCAGAAGATCTCACAAAGACTCACAAGATCTCACAAAGTCTCACAAAGACTCACGTTCCCAGGAGGCCACTTCTGATATGCCGTTATCCATGCCTTTCTTCTGCTCTTGTGTGCTTAACTTATTTGCTTGACGGCCTAGGAATGAACTGCAATTTGTAAGTAATGCTGCAGCACTTTGGACACGTCAAACATTGAGTAAATGTTTTTAAACATTCAGGTGTGTATTACCGACAGCTACGTACCTTGAAAAGAGGCTTGGGATTCTGTTTGGAGCCTAATTTAACATCTGATATGTGCAGACAGTAACCATATTTAGAGTTCAGTTTTATCTGTGTGGAGATTGGAGAGATCTGTTGGGTAGAGGATTCCGGCCAGGTTCATATTCAAAAAAGGCTTGTTTGGAATAGTGAAAGATGAATGAGATGCATGGTTGAAGAAGGAGGAGGAAGCACAGGAGGACCGAAAAGTGCTTCCAGGCTCTCCTTGTTCAGTGACTCTAGTAGGTGTCACTTAGGTCCTGTCTGCTGTGTTGCTCGCCTTTGTGATTGAGTGACCATACTTATTTCACACTTAAGGATGGGGGAGGGAAGCGTGGGCTGCTGGGGGTGTACGTCGGTTTAAGGAAGGAGAGAGCAGAGTGGCAGAGTGAGATGGACAGACGTGGCTCTGCAGTGGTCAGCCACAGGTACACTGAATCTGCTGTTTGGACCATTGCTTTGCTTAGAGGAAAGTGAAGTTAGTTCCACAACTTATTTTATGCATGAATGTGTTGGGATGCAATTTGTTCTGGATATCTCAGAAGACCTTCATCTGGATGTCTTTTGGAGGTTCTTTACCTCACTTCCTGTCTGTGTCTCATGAATAAAACTGACCTGTTTTTTTTTTTATTATTATTATTATTATTATTATTATTATTATTTTTTTTTTTTTTATAACCATGGCAGTCAGTGCGTGAAGCACTCAGTTCTGGATAGTGCTTAGTATAGTCCAATAGATCCATTCAGGGTTTCTACTAAAAACGGTAACCCTATTTTCCCTCTTCCTGGTTATCATCCTGTTTTTTGATATGTTAAGAACTCAAGTTCGTTTTCTTTTTTTAAGTTAATACTTTGAAGTTTCATGATTTTCTTTTTTGAGGCTGGTTCAGTGGTTAGTACTGCTACCTCACGGGGGTTCGAGTCCCGCCTCTTGTTTTGTGTGTGTAGAATTTACCTGTTCTGCCTAGGTTATGGGTACTGGGTACTCCTGTATATTCTAAATTTCTTGTAGTGCGTGTGTGCGTGCGTGCGTGCGTGTGTGTGTGTGTGTGTGTGTACATGTCCTGTGATGGACTGGTATCCCATCCAGGGTGTACCCCCTGGCACCTCCAGCAACCCCGAACAGGGTAAACAGTTTGCAGGTGACGGATGACTTATCGTAAGGTAGATTTCTGAGTGGGAGAACTCAGAATGGCCTGGAGTTTGGTCAGATGTCTGGAAGGTTTCTGGGGAAATTATATCACCAAAGATCTAGAATGATTTGTTGTGAATGAGCTCATGAATGTACAGCTTATTTGATCGATGCCAGTAACTGCTGTAGCAATTCCTGTGATTTTCACCAGAACTTGGTTGTTGCTGGAGCCCTGTCATCTGGTTGCTATGTAACCGAGTAGCCAAGACCTACGTTTGATGATTAATTGCACACACTGTGGAAGACCGGCTCCTGACACCCATGTCACTGGATCTCGTCCAGAGTCCCTGGCCCAACCACTCACAAGAGAAAGAACACTGACCTGGAATGGTTGGGGTTTTTTTTTTTTTTGTTTGAGATGTAGGCAGGGGGTTGAGCAGATTTTAAATAGAATTAAGCAGAATGTTAAACCTCCCCCCCAGGCTAAGACTTTGTAATTGGTTATTAGTAGGTTTAGGGTGCTTGTTTTGCTTCAAGTTGAGTCCACACTTGACCTCTGTATGATGCATCGTTGGTCATGCGTGATTCTGATTTGCTTTAGCTTGATGGACTGTAACAGCTCTTCACATGGATTTCAACGAGTAACGTGTTTTTTTTTTTGTCTTTTGTCATATTCCCATTTGTGTTGAAGGTTTACTGTGGTCATGATGGGTGAGTAACAAGATTTCACTGACTTTGGAGTGTGGGGGGTTTAACTCAACATTATTGCGTTAACAGATTTGACAGCTAGGAAGTTTGCGCGTATGGTTAAGCAGGTAATCTGAAGCTTTTATTACCGCTGGGATTTTATTGAGACCAGGTGTTATAGGGCTATAGCAGCTCTGTGAGGGGAAAAACGGGAGGAAACGAAGCTTGTCTGTAAGAAGAGGAACTTGTAAAGAGATCCTTTTAGCTCCTTCACTGTGTATGATGCTCCCTATGACGTCTGGTAAATGGAAGGCAGGACGTTTAGGGGATGTTTTCATGTTTTTGGGGGGGCACCGGCTTTGGCTTTCTGGATTATGTAGGACTGAAGAATTAGGGCAGAGGAAGTGGAAGGAGGCCAGGGTCTTCTCCTAATGTCCTTATAGCCTCCCAGCTGAGGCGCATAACTACCCCCCCAATGATCAAGGACTGGATCGTTAATGAAGAAGACTGTGAGCACTGAGTGGGAGTGTAAAAAATGAATAAAGTGGAGGGTTTCACATCTAGCCTGCTGGGCCATTATGTGTGTCAATGACAGGGTAATGGCAAATGGGCAGTAGATGGAGGCCAAGGTGGTTTAACTGCACCCTGATCTACGGTGTTTAGCATTATTTGTTCTAGCGTTGGCTTCATTATGTGTTTCTGTGATTACAGCAATGGTGGTGGCTGACGTGGTTGTAGCCGGGACACGGTCCTGAGTTTATCCCAATCTGCAGAGGGCGCAAGGCAGGGGAACACATTGAATGGGATGCTGAGTTGTCACCGGGTGTAGCCACCATGGGCTGTTTCTAAACTCCTAACAGCATGTCTTTATGCTCCGGGAGGAACCCAGAATCTGCAGATTCTGAAACATGGAGGGATGAGATTCAAACCCCCAACCCTGGAGGCTTTAGATGGCAGTGCTACCCACTGAGCCCCAGCTCCATGTTTGTTAAGGTTGTAGATTTGATAATACATTCAATTGTTTGCACGAGGCAAGTCCTGACAAAAGTGGAAATCCAAGGTTTTCGTCAGGCTGTGTCATGGCTGCATTTGGTCACATTTCTGTTGTGTATATGACGAGCAGCTGGACGGATTTGCTTCCGAGAGTGAGCCAGAGTGGATGGTGGAACATGCCGGGAAGGGAAGGGAAGGCCAAGTCAAGCTGCTTTGTGCCCATCCAAGCCCCAACATGGGGCCTTGTGCCACAAACGCTCAAATGGCCTTCTGTTATGAAACCAGAGGCTGCTGGTCTGCAGGCGTTTAGCCAGTTCAGAGAGAACTGTGGAATGGCGTAGACATGGGCCACTTTCCAGTTCCAAGGTATACCGCGATTTGAAGAAGTTTCAAAACCACTAAAATTTTCAGTCATGCTGTCCCTGCGGTATGAGCTGTTTTTTATGACTCGTCAAAGACAGAAAGTGCAGGAATCTCTCAGGTGGTGTGCAGTGTAGAGTATGAAACCCCTCCGGTCGGTGCGAACAGTCAGTCAGCTGTGTCTGATGGCCGAAGGAGGTAAAAAGACTAGAGTCAGCTGTATGGGAGTATTTAGGGCCATGGACTGGAGGAGGAAGGTCATCCAAAGAGGGGCTGCCAGAGGAGGCCAGACTTCAGGTATGATTTCACATGTAAGGTGGCAGCACCCATCACTCTTGGTGACGCTGTCTTGAAATGAACGTTTGTAACGAGCTATGAGAGGTAGCGTGTCTAGCTTTGGTGAAATAAATAGCTAGCAAGGCAGATAACGTGGCTGATTAACTAGCTACCAGCACAGCGGAGAAGTACGAATTTTCTACAAAGTTAGTACTTTTACTGTAGGACTATAATTAAATTTAGCTGGTATCACGTATATACTTTTGTTTGAATTATTTTCTGTAAAAAAAAAAAAAAAGTATTTATGTTCTGAGCTTGTTGAACTGCAGGTTTAACTTAACATACACATTTACTAATGTTCCAAATATTTTATATGTTGTTTAAAAATAAGATTGTTTTCAATGGGAAAAAGTTGTTGTTCATTTTAGAGCTGTAATGGCAATGCTGTGAAACCGTGATATTTTTGCTTAATGTTATAGTCAGAATCTCATACCAGCCCATGCCTAGAATGGAGAGGGGAAAGATGCTGGCTGGAACACAGAGTCACAGAGAGGCTGGCCTGCAAAAGCTTGTCCGCAAGGCAGGAAAGGGCCGAGAGATGGATAATCAATCAATCAATCAATCAAGTTTGGGAAATGGCCCTGTAATGCAGCTGTTTTTCATTCCTGTTCAGTTAGGGGTGATGCTACAGGAGACGGACACGTCTGTTTTCAGAGAGACCCTACTTTTACAGTTCCTAAAATACTTCCAGCCCTAGGTGTAGGTCATGGTGCTGTGCTACTTAACTTCATACATGTTACACACGTGGAGTGTGCAGGCTAAGCCTTGGTTTGGGTCACAGACAAGCTGCAGCATCAGGCCGTGTTTCGGTTTGCAGCTGTTAGCTTCTCACAAGCGTTGCAGTAGCATTTTTGTGATGTAAAAACTAAGCCTAAAGATTAACCATTCCAGATGTTTTCATCACCTGAGTGCTGTTACAGGTAAAAATTGCTTCTGCGGGGTTTGAGTCAAGGCCTGTGCCCACTTACTCGTTCAGGTTATTGTATGAATTTTATTTTTCTCCAGAATGCTTCCATTTTGTTCTTCACTTAAATTTTTTTGGTTGTAAAATCATGTTAAAAGGTGAGAAAAGTTGTAGCACGATTTGTTTTGGTTTCATTTTGATATCAGAAAGACCTGCAATTTTAACTGGAGTGTGTAGCATTTTTGGATCCACTGCACAAGAAATCGCTGACCACCAAGCACAAGACGGAAATGTGTCAAGCATATCACACCACTGGGTGTTGCTCAGGAATGAAGTTTGGAGATCTCGTGAAGTGCTGATGAAGCGATGGTCTCCTGAAACAACATAATTCTGACTTTGTTTACCGTAGAATTGGTTTAGCAGAATTTGTGTTCACTGGCAGCTGACCAGCTGAAGTCTTTGTTTTTGTGTTTTCCAGATTCATACTCTGCTTTGTGTGTCTGCCTTAATACAGGCAGCTTTGTAATTATGATGCCAAGTCTTGCACTGTGGGAGGAGCTTTTAGTTGTAGCTCAGGAAAGATAGTTGGGTCTTCAAAAACCCCAAAATCTAATTTCTAAACTGAAAGTTTACAGGAAGGACATTAACAGGAGCAGGAAGACAGCATATTAAAATATATTGAAATCTTCACCTTAGCTCAGCCGCTATGTCTGTGTTTGCCTGTGCGCTTTATCACTATAACACAGGTTCTCTCTGATCTCACTAGCTTCCCCACCCTAGAATTAGCTCACTGCCTGCACGTTTACGCTGTAAAGGAAACAAAACTGCCAGTTTTGCATTTGAATTGTCTGGATCTCTCTTTCTCTCTTTCTCTCTTGCTCAGCCACCTTCTGTCTTCCTGTTTTAGTCAGAATCAAACGCAGCTGTAGTGGCATCCTGTTTCTGTGAATCTTCCTCAGTTCCTGTCAGTCTCACTTTTTCCATTGTCATGGTCTGCTGGATCCATACCAACCTTCCTCCCCCTTCCATAGGAAGATCTGCATCCACTGTAAGTGTGTGCGAGAGGAGCACGCCGTTCACCCGGTGCCGGGCCAGCTGGAAAGGATGATGACCAAGCTGGCGTTCGACGTTCAGAGGCACTCCATCTCCGATGACGACTCGGGGTGTGCGTCCGAAGAGTATGCCTGGGTACCGCCCGGGCTGAAACCGGAGCAGGTCAGAGCACCGCGTCCGTTTGCTGAGGGGGAATGGGGTGGGACGAGTCCTGGGAGGGCCGGGCTGAGACCGGGCGGCCGGCACTCCAAGGGCGAAGCTGCTTTACCCAGCCAGCTCATTTGTGGTAGGTCTACCTGCAGAAGGATGGCATTTGAAGCTCAGCTTCAGAGCTGCAGGACAACTGCGGCCACCTTTAGTTAGTCTCTGAGCAGCAGGCCGTCCTTAATCGAGGCTATGGATCGGAGTGGGGCCTAGGGTTCTGTCTCCAGGGGCTCGGAGACATGTGAGGCTCCGCCCTCTCCCCCGACAGCCTTGTGCTTCTCCTCACCCTGCAGGTCTATCAGTATTTCAGCTGCATTCCCGAGGACAGGGTGCCGTACGTGAACAGCCCAGGGGAGCGGTACCGTGTCAAGCAGCTCCTTCACCAGCTGCCGGCCCACGACAGCGAGGTAGGCCGTGGCTCAGGCTCGCAGATGGCCGACGTGCTCGGTGCCACCAGCTGACCCGTCTCGCTCGCCGTCTCCCTCTGCTGGCCAGCCGCAGTACTGCAGCTCTCTGGATGAGGATGAGAAGAGGGAGCTGCGTCTTTTCAGTCAGCAGAGAAAGAGGGAGAACCTGGGCAGGGGTGCCGTGCGGCTGTTCCCTGTCACCATGACGGGGGCCATCTGCCAGCAGGTGAGGAGGGAGGTCAGCTGAGGGTGGCTGTCACATGACGATGATGCAGCGCCATCAGAGCAGGGACGCTGGCAGGGTTCAAGGGCCCCTCATAGTCTCCCCTCACCCTCCGCCGTGTGTCTCAGTGTGGCAGGCAGATCCGTGGGGGTGACATCGCAGTGTTCGCCAGCAGGGCAGCCCTCGGGGCCTGCTGGCACCCCCAGTGCTTCCTGTGTGCCCACTGCCACGAGCTGTTGGTGGACCTCATTTACTTCTACCAGGATGGCAAAGTCTACTGTGGACGGCACCACGCTGAACGTCTCAAACCACGCTGCCAGGCCTGTGATGAGGTGGGACTCAAACTTACACTACTCAATAATAATGATTATTACTATTACACTAATCATACTGCTCTGGTTCAGGCAATCTGTTATCATGACACATTAAAAGGGTCAGATCTGGCTGCGTGGACACGTTTGTCATCATGTCGTGAGAAGCCATGACCTCTGGAGGAATGAGAAGCTTTTACTTTTTACCTTGTGTGGGAAAACTCAGTTTTATAAAGATCTGTGAATGCAATCAACACACCTAAATAGCCAAATGTGTTGTATTTTGTTGGGTTACTTATAGTTAAGGTAAGGGTTAGCGTTGTCACGGTTACAATTAGGCCAATAAACATGAATGGAACGTCCCCACAACGTTATGAAGACACAGCTCCGAGTGTGTGTTTGATCTGCATGCTGACACGGCTTTCTTTGTTCAGTGTGTTGAATGTCTTCTTTATTCTAATCTCTGGCCAAGTGTGGTGGAGCAGGACAGCAGTTGTGATTTGGCACTCAACGGCTTTTCCGTATCAGTGTTCGTGTCACGCCGTAATGCTTCAGATTCTTACAGGTGACTTCCTAATCTCTCTGGATCCAGTTGTCCCCCATGTGTACTTTTCTGGAGCAGAGCTTCTCTCTCTCTGTCACCCTGTCACATGTCCAGATCATCCTGGCGGACGAGTGCACGGAGGCCGAAGGCCGGCACTGGCACATGAAACACTTCTGCTGCTTCGAGTGCGAGGTGGCGCTGGGTGGGCAGCGGTACATCATGCGGGAGGGCCGGCCCTACTGCTGCTCCTGCTACGAGTCGCTGTACACGGAGTACTGCGACACCTGCGGGGAGAGCATCGGTATGGCCTTCAAGCAGCGTGAAGGGGAACTCCAGCAGGCTGCCCCCCTGGGGGGCATTTCTCACTTAGGTCAGGGCTTCTCAACCTTTTCGACGCCAAGGCTGATAAATTTGTCATCGTGGCCTCTCCCGAGTACAGATCTTTGGACCACTAGAGGGCGATCACAGCCCACCTGTAAGCCGTGGCCCAATGCTTGAGCGGCACTGCTTTAGGTCAAGAACAAGAGAAATGGGAGGTGATGGAAGATGAGTAGGACGAGTCTACATGCCTCTGGGGTGATCAGCTGTAAACTCTGTGGAAGCGCCAAAATGCATCGGTGCGATCTGGTTGTATGAAATGGTAATAGGGAGAGTGAGGCTCTGGATGGCAGGTGACAGTCCACCGTCAGTATGACGGCACCCAATGGGAACCCACAGAATTAATACGTCAGTCAGTGATTGACAGTGTGTGATAATCCCACCCATCATTTCCTCATTACCGGCTGGAGCTGAATCTAGAGGACTTTACCATTATAGCCAGCCAACCTCTGACCAATGTGCAGCATTCAAATGTAACACTGTAACGCACCGAGACTTGACCACCACCAGAGGGAGCTCCCACATCTGCCTTCCACACCAGTGTGCCGTTCCCCTCATTCCCAGCCTATATGGTCTCTCTGTTTGCCATTGAACTATCTGCATAGCCTTTCTTTACTCTTGTCTTATTAGAAGTTCTAGTCCAGTGTTTACCTCCCTGTGCCAAGCCACCTGTTCCCTGGTTTCAAGCACTCATTACCTTGTCCTTCAGTCTGTTTATCCCATTAAATCTCTTTCCCTGTTTTTTTGCTTATGTCTCTGTGTACAGATTTGTAACCCTTCATGACAGTTAATATTAACTA
The DNA here is from genome assembly GCA_009936485.2 of Gymnarchus niloticus. Classification (NCBI taxonomy): domain Eukaryota; kingdom Metazoa; phylum Chordata; class Actinopteri; order Osteoglossiformes; family Gymnarchidae; genus Gymnarchus; species Gymnarchus niloticus. The sequence continues at coordinate 9,977,769 of JAACJT020000086.1, read as the reverse complement.
TCTGTGATTAGGGGGTCGTAGTGACCTGAATGCACTGCACAGAATGTTGTTTCCCCCCACCCCATTCTTTTCAGCTGTAAGAATGAGATTCAGTGAGTGAGCATGTCTGTGTAAGCAGCAGGTCATTTAGAATTTGATTTATGCATAAACTGGACAAAACAGTAGCAGTTTACCGAAGGTAAATGCTCTTTTGCAAGCGGAACTATCCATCCATTGTTGTGTCTGCCCTCCCTCCAGGCATTGACCAGGGCCAGATGACGTACGAGGGCCAGCACTGGCATGCCACGGAGGCCTGCTTCTGCTGTGCCCACTGCCAGCTCCCCCTGCTGGGCAGGCCCTTCCTTCCACGTGGAGGTCTCATCTTCTGCTCCCGTCCCTGCTCTCTGGGCGAGGATCCCAACAACTCCGACTCCTGTGATTCAGCCTTCCAGAGCAGCCGCTCCAAGCCCAGAGCGCTCCAGGACCCCACTGTGGAGGCTAAACCACAGGCCCGTCCACGGCTTCAAACTGAATACGATCACACTGCGGCACCTGAGAAGAGCGGCAGGAATAGGGAGGTGGAAGACAGAGGTATGGGAAAGGGAAGGAGATGAATGCGGGTGAGCAAAGCACCAGCAGATGCAGTATGGAAAATGCTGCAGTGCCCTCTAGTGGCAGAAGTGTTCTTAGTCAAGTCAAGCAGCTTTTTATAGTCATTTCAACTACATAGTTAGTACAGTACTTAGTGAAATGAAACGACGTTCCTGCAGGACCGCGGTGCTACACAGACCACGGGACTACAAAAGACTACACATAACAACATAAAGTCCACGTGTTCAGACGTGCAAACAGTACAAAGCAAGACAGCGGTTTCAGGCTGACAGTGTAGTACCGATCGGTACACAGTTGTGATGTATACAGAAGTAGCAGGTGGTGATCGTTTACAATTGATATTTACAATGCAAAAAGTAACAGGTTGTGCAAAGACGTGACAATATAATTAGTTAGTAAAGAGCAGATGAAGACGTGACACTGGGAGCAGGAAGAAGGTAACAGTAAAATAATAATACACATTTGTTACATTTAATTTTTAATCATTTATTAGAAGCTTCCAGGGTTCTGCACTCTTTCAGTCACCTTTCTCCCCTGGTCCCTTTCTCAGGTCTTCCACAGCAGACTTTGGAAAATGTGGTCAGCTCACTCAACGGACATTGCAGCGAGTCCCCAAATCCCCTTAGCCAACCCACAAATGACCAGCATCTTGGGCCAGTGGATGAAGTTGCCAAAAACGCATTTGGAAACGGCAGAGTCGAGCGTCTGACCAACGGCACGGAGTTCTCAGAGCAGACGTATGACGAGGCCCAACTGGAGCGGTTCTACCCAATCAGCGCCTCAAAAGGGACGTCAACTGCAACAAGCTGGTCCAGTGAGGCAGAGCAGAGGGATGGCGGTATGTTTAAAATGCTTCGTGAAGAGATAAAAGCTCCTTGGAGAATTAAATGATGCTAAATGTGAAGTGGACATGGTCCTGTCAACGTAGTCTTATCGTGATGGCTTTTCTGGAAACCTGCCTTTAGTGTAATTGCTAGCACTCCCTGTTTCAGATGGCTGTGTGCCAGACGTGGGCAGTGTCCTCTTCCCTGCCAGCCTCCGTTCTCCTGTAGAGCATGGCTCCTCTTGGACACAAACAAGGACCTCAACTCCTGAACCCAAGCCCACAGCCCACGCAACCCAGCCAGCTCGCACCAGCACCACCAGGGTTAGCTTCCGAGAGCCAATAAGCTGCAGCTACATGGTGGAAGATGATGAAGAGGTGGATGAGGAAGGAGAAGAGGAACCTCAGCACAGACACCAGAGGAAAGAGGCACCTGGAGGTTTTAGAAGTAAATTGCATTTTGAACGGCAAGCGGACCATTCAAGTGTTCCACCTCAGATGGATCTCCTTGGTAAGGACATGAAGCCAGTTTGAGTAATGGATCCATGCGAGGTGTAGGCTTATTGATTTTTGGAGGGTTTGGAATTTCCATTAATAAAAGAAGCAAGTGTTTTAAAAATTGCAGTTTAAATATTTAATGACCTTTGTTTTCCCACCTCCTTGTCCCTCTTGCCTTCCCAGTCCTTTCTTGTTGTCTTAAAATGTTCCTGCATTATTTTATGCTATCACAATCGTCTGACTCCCATGGTCCTAATGCCTCTCCCATTCCACCCCTCCCCCTGTAGATGGACCATATCGGCATCGTGGTTCCCGACGGGGGCCTAGGAGCTGTATCCAGGAGCAGCTCACCTCTGGTTCCCCAGAGACAGGGTTCAAACGGGGCCAGTCTGACCGGCCACGCTTGGACGCTCTGGACTGGCGAGGAGAGCGTGAGAAACGTTCTACCAGCCCGACGGCTCCGGCCCTCACTCTCTGCCCCGGGCACTTCAAACACGAGGACTGCTGCTCCACGTGCTCCTCCTCCTCCTCCTCTGAGGAAGAGGGCTACTTCCTGGGTCAGCCCATCCCTCTACCCCCACAGCTGCGTGGAACCCTAGCAGAAGGTGGAGAAAGGGATGCAGAGAAAGGGGGAGAAAAGGATGTGGCTTTGCAAAACTGTCACCAGAGGAGGGAACGAGGAAGGATCCACAGCTTCAGCGGGAAGGATAAGAACTGTGTGTTGTCATAAACGTCAGACGTGAATATCTAGCCTTAGCTGAAGAAAAGAGGAGATTTCACCCAGAAGCCGTCCACGTATTTACTACCAAATTAATCCTTCACTTGCTAGTATGTCACACGGAAATAAAAGGCTTGGTGTCCTGTAACTGCAATGAATGTTCTGACTCGTGATTAATTTTATGAAATTGCCTTGTTCAGACATGAACGATCACATTCTGATTCAGTTATTAAAATAGTTTACATTTTCACATTTCACACTTTACAAAATGTTACACTTTCTACAAATTGCCTTTTAGGCCGTAACCTAAAAAGTGTTCAATGTATGTCTTTACTCAGAGGGCTTAATTATATTTTGTTTGACTTTGAGAGGATTTTTCCTCCATCCTCCAAACGATTTTCCTTGTGATGAAAGTCACCGTTCAAGAGGAAATCCAATTCAATTCAATTCAATCTTATTTATATAGCGCTTTTAACACGGAGCGCGGTCACAAAGCGCTTTACATAGTCCCGGGCCCACAGTCCCCAGAGA
>JAACJT020000086.1:9950161-9972661 GCA_009936485.2 Gymnarchus niloticus | reverse complement strand
TTGCCGTTTTATTGCAATTCTGCAGTGGTAAATTGCTTCTCTGCTCGTGTACCATCTTTCCCCCATGCCCCCCTCTTTTTGGGGTGCTTCTTTTAGAGGTTTGGAGTCAAGAAATCCCTGTATCATCTGCTGGCCTACCGTGCCCCAACTCCAACTTCCGTCCAGAGTCACCAGCTTGCCATCTTCTGATCTACAGAACCTGCTCCTCAGTCCCAACCACTGGACTGCATCCTCCAAAACCCTGTTCTCCTGACTGTAGTATAACATTGTTTTATATTTGTATTAATGACGCTTATCTGGCTGGCACCAGGCCGGACAAATTCATTAATACAAATGAAACGATCTTGTAGAACAGTCAGGAGGACAACAGGGTAATAAAGGATGCAGTCTGGGGATCAAGATTGAAGAACATGTTCTGTGGTTTGAAAGACAGCAAGCTGGTCGGTGTGGACAGCTGAAGCGAGGGAGGAGACGGTAGGCTAGCAGACAATATAGGAATCCCTTGAATCTAAACTTCCAAAAGCACCCCAAAGAGGGTGGCATGGGGGAAAGAGAATGTACATGCACAGAGCAGCAATTTGAGGTGGCAGAATTGCAACAGCACCGAGCCCTGGATTAACTATATATATGGCAGCATAACTGATGGAGAGGCCAGTGGGGACACAGGCATGAGGAATCCTTGAAAGCTAGCCCTCCAGCAACACACAGTAATGTGTGAAGCAGGAGTGACAGCACTGACAGAACAGTTCATCCAAAGTATATGGCATTGATCCCCAACCAGCTCTACACCTCACTACAGCCTAGTCAAACAGGGAGTAGCTACCCAAGGTCGCAAAGCTAAAAAGTGTGTTTTATGCCTATACTTGAAGTGAGCCAGAGTCCCACACTACTGCCAGAACCATTTCACCATTCTCTGTAAGAGAATGCTCTGCAGCCCAACATAGCTTTCCCCCCCACTCTTGGAACTAATGACCCACCCTCTGAGAGCAAAGCAAACGGGGGTGGGGATAACGGAACAAAGATCAGATTCTGGAGCCAAACCACACACGGCCTTATAGGTTAGTAGTATTTTTGCCAGCATGAGCCTTAACGGGAAACCAATGTAAAGATGACAACATGGGACTAATATGATCAAACTTCCTAGCTACAGTTAGAAAAGTAGCTATAGCATTTTACACTAGCTGGAGTCTGAGAAGCCTCTTAGAAGCCCCCTACCTCAATCCAACCACAAACTATCAAGCCTACACTTACCTTTAGAATCCAACTACAAAGCTTTCAATGGAAGACAACACTGGCTTAGCTGTTGTTACTGATAGGTTAGAATCAACTCCAGAGTCACTGCTCTGCCTTCTCAAACACGCAGTCACTCAAATACCAGGTTATCATACAGATAAGACAGTGGGGAGCATGATGGTGACAGTCAAGCTTAACCTCAATATGTTTTATACTCAGGCAGCTTCTGTGATCACAGAATAGAAGCCTTCTCAGCCCACTCAGCTTCACAGAAGGGCTTCTCACACCTCAACTGACTTTACACTCCAAGCCTACCTTCAATACCGATACGGCCCGTACTCACACGGGAGACTAACTCGGGTATCCCTCAGAAGCCATGACGTTGCCCTTTGAGAAAACGATAAGGCTTTGCTACTGGGTGATGAGAATTTGCAGTCTCAGACAAGACCTAGTCAACCTGGAGCTAAGTGGGTCGAATCCAATCATTTGCTCCTGATGTTTAGCAGGCATGTCTCATTCTCAAAGCAAATTTTAATGGTCAACAAAGTAGAGAAGAGGAGTTCAGTTGAATGAATAGATTAGATAAATTGCTTTCAAAAGGAAATTAAATCGATCACCACAGTCAAGGAAGTAATGTCTTGCGCATTGTTATTTTTAAATGGTACGTCATTTTATCTTTTGCATACTCCCCTTTTTAACAGGAAACAACTTTCATAATTGCATCTTCATTGAGCACTTAAAAGATGATGTTAATGGGACATTTACCACAATTGATTACTTCATTAGGCCTACTCCTTCGTTCAAGTCTTTGCCTCATTGATTTGGGCGGGAGTCAAACATTACTTCAAAAGTTGGTGAAAACAGTGTTTTTTAGTAAGGGGGGGGTGACGTCTCCCGCCATTATTAAGATGCACATTCGGAAGGAAGACGTGCACGCTAAACACCCGCATTAACGCGCGCAATGAATTTTGGGCTGCCTTCAGTATCCATAGCAACTCGGTATACAAATGCGAACCTTCCGAAAGCGTGAAAGTTCCGCGTGCACGTCCCCATTCCGAATGCACATCTTAATAATCCCAGGAATCACCCCTCATACGACCACCCTCAAAACACACTACATAAACCACGGGATACTTCAGTTTACTAACCACTATACATACACGTGAAAAAATAAGGTGGCCACAATCAGTAACGCGACAAACGCCAACATACAACAGGAACAGCCTTTCTTGGGGGTCCGGGATGGTTAACAGCCTTACCGGTGATGGGGAAACGGAGTTATCAGCTGACTAAATGGAAGTTAAAGTGCCAAAATAATCCGAACGGCCAGGTCCAGAGTTGGTAACTAGGAGTACACGTTGACCGGAGAGTATAAAACAAACCAACAAACAGGAAGGAATACAAGAGCCATGGAATACAACGTATCTCTCGTCACAGCTTTTCGAACTCCCCGCGCGCTCCACACCTTTAGACAGTCCTCTTAAAGGGGCCGTACCCATACAGGTGTCTAGCGCCACCAGGCGTCCGGGAGGAACCTCAGCAGGTGACTTATGTGCGCTGCCGCACCTTCTTTGATTTCTTAACCCTAATATATCATTGCATATGGCTGTAGCAGCAGGCTTGGGAATGAATTCTTTCTCCTTCATATTCCAACACCTACTAAAGCTGTAACTTATTTTTGTCAGTGTCTGCATTTTCCGTGAACTCAGGACTTTCCTAGAAGCGATTAACTTATTTTTATGGTATTTTACGAGTGGTGTTTTGGTGTTGAATCCTCTTATTCTCTGGGCACAATACTGGACCACACTGACGTAGGAACATCAATGGAATTGAGGATGGAGTAGGATTCAATCCTGAAAATGATGACATTCAGCTGTATAATGTCTTCCTGTCCGCAGCTGCATAGCCTAATTTTATCTTTTGTGATTACGTGGCTTTAATACTAGTTTATGTTGCTTATGGACATCATCTGTAGTGACTACTAGAAACGAAGCCCCGAGTGGGTGAATCAGCGTAGAGTGGCGGCTGAGCCCCGGGTTTGAACGTCTAAATATGAAAGAGTCGCCAGGTGCACTGAAAGCTTTATAAACGGATAGAGGTATTAAGAGGTATTACTGTCAGTAAGCATGGAGCCCATGACTGCGTCTTTATAAGGAAATAACTTATTTGTCTTATATATATAGCATTAAGTGCGTTTTTATGTGTAAACTTTTTCATGTTAATAGATAGTGTGGGCTTCAGCTTACATGTACAAGTGCTTACTGTAAGAAGCTTAATACAATTTATCTCGAGCTGCATTTTGCCTGCATGTTTTCTTTGATCAATGACGAGGTCTTAATGGTCCCTCCCTTTCCCACTGCCTTCTCATCTCCCCACCCCACAGACACTCTCTCCTCCCTCCTCCCTCTGACCACACCCCCTTCCGTCGCCCGTATCTCTGCTTCTCCATCTGCTTTGCTGACATTTCTCTCTCCGTCTGTACTGGGGCAGCCTCATTCTCTCCTCCAGGATGTCGGGCCCTCTGACCAGTGCAGCTTTCTTCCTGCTTCAGCTTGCCCTCCTCCTGTCCCCCATCCAGCATCCAGAAGCCAAGGTAAGGAGTGACCGCACTGACAGTCATGTACTCCAACACAGTCTGTTTACCCAGATACCTCTGTCATAAAGGCACAGAAGGTGGTGTGACAACAATAAACAGCTTATGGGAAAGATCCAGCCTTTTTCTGTTTAGGAAAAAATGATACGCTCATTGTGTTATGTGGGATGAGAATGGTGTGAGGTAAAACAGAATTGTATTTATACATCAGTTATCTCTTGAAACCTAGGATGACTGTTTCAGTGGTCAGTTTAGTCATGCATTCTGTTGATATATGTTTGTGGAGGCACTTTAGACAAGGGCTGAAAGATGGATTGTAAGTATAATTGACATAAATAATTGATTTCTTTGTTGCCAGGTAAACACAGGCGAAAAAAAGAAACGTATGATGAAAAACGTGACGTACTCCAGTGATTTTAGTAGCATTTTGTAATTGTCACAAGGGTCTGTCTGGTGCAGAGCGGAGGAAAGACTGTCTCATGGAGGTGGGTGCACCAGTGCTATTGCCAAGCAACGGCAGATTTCACAGATGATGAGAGGGTTGGATTTGATTGGAATCTTGATGTAATGAGAGCCAGAGCAAATTAAATGGAGGAAGCCGCGCCGGTGATTTTGCGAGCGACTGTGAATGCTGTTGAAGGGATGAACGAGCAGAAGGGCATTAACAAAAATAAACGCAGCAGTATTGGGGAACAGACGTGTGTCTGAGTATAACTGCGTACATATTGAGCCAGCCATTATGCAAGGATAACTAGTCCACCAGTTAAACACCATTACTCAGCTTCAGCCGTGGGTCACACTTTAAAAGGAAACAGCGAAGGTGTGTGTCAGCCATGTAAACACACGCACACCCATCTTTTTGACAGCCACTAGGGACAGTGTCATGTTTGTTCCTACCTTGGTGGCTCCCTGGTATTGCAGTAACAGGGAAAGCTTCACCTGGAGCAGCTCTGTCAACAGGACAGTCATTCAAATATCACGTAATAAATTTTACATGAAGACCCAGGGGCCTCGTGTCTGTGACAAGCCATAGGGTTTCCTGAAGTGTGTCTGAAGAATATTTCTCTAGTGTACAAATGGCTTATTATTAATCATATTATAATCATTGTTGCATTTATCTGTTTGAATATAGAGGTTTATTTACTAACCTTGTTATCGACTCATAAGCTAATTTCTGATCCTGTTGGGAGATTTTTTATTATGCGATACCTAATATGAAAGAAAAAGTGGGACAGATAGGCAGACGCACCTCTTTCACACAGGAGGGGAGGATGAAGAGGCAAGGAAAGGGAGTCATGGCAGGGGTTCGACCTTCCAGCAAGAAGTAGGGCTTCTCTCTGTGACTCTAAGTCCCCCAGCATCCTCTGCCTCGTGGGCGGGTCATTAGCCTGCCGCTCATTATGAGTGGTGAGTCCCGGACCAATCCTCAGTCATGAGGTTACATCAAATGACAAAGGAAAATTCCTAGATTTTCCAAGCTGGAGTGTGCTGGGGATTCCACTCTATATTCTTCCGATTAACTGCTTACACATTTTCCCGAAAAATATAATTCATTTAGAGAATTACGTTTCAGCCATTTTTAATTTACAGTCAACAGGAAAGTGCTTGGAGCTCATTATATATCTAGTAGGATGTACTGTAAAGGTCGTATGGGAGTTAATGTATTTTTGCTGTAGGCATGACTCTAATATTCTCATATACTCAAGAGAATTTGTTAGTTTGTAGGGGAATAGGTTAACAAATGACCATTTAATAATTCAGAATTAATAAATTATTTGAAGACCATGGACAGTCACTGATTTGTGATTGATTTTTGTGGCATACATGCATATGCGGATACGTAAAATCATATAGACAAGAAAACTGAGTGATTTGTACACACTTTCATTGACACACTTGCTTTTGGCCTTATGTACTGTACATACACACAAAACATCCATGAATACACAAGCATAAACATAAATTTGCCTAGCAGTCCATTACGTGTTCTGTTGTACTCTTATAAATCTTTTTCTAAATGTAGCAGAAGGCCTGGCCTTTGTATCTCAGGCTTCTGTGAAATCAATACCTGAGGCAGCACTATGCAATTAGCAAGGGACTTACTGTCGGCAACTGAAGAGGAGGCTGCCATGGCAACCTGGTTCTGTGGCCGACCTCAGCATCAACATGGCCACACCATACTGCTCTAGCAAATTCCACTCCAGCAGCATCAGACCCCGTGTTTCGCACAAGCAGATCACTGAACATGGAAAACACGTATCTGTCATTGTGCATATTCAGTCTACATGTTATGTCATCATTTGTCTTGTTTGGCCTGCGGGAATTTGCTTTGGAAAACCGGCGACAGTACAGGGTTAGCCACTGCATGTCGATACACTGAAACTAAACCATCCTTTAATTTGATTTGTTAATGAGTTTAAAATCAATATTGTCGACAATGAAATCAGTCTGTATATTACACAGTAGTGTGCTGTCTGGATGACTCAGCGGGCTGCTAAATATGACATATTAATGAAGCCCTCATATTTGTAGCAACACCCAGCCATTGTGCATTTGTTTGAAACAAAGTGTTCAAAATGCTGAGTTGGGTATTTTAAAGAAGCGTTATGCTGGACTGCTGGGAAAGTAGGCTATAAATCAGGGTGCCCGTCCCTCAGAGCCATGCTCCCGATCACAAAAAGCCATCATGCTGCTAAGAAAAGCAGCAGCAATTAACAGGCACGCAGTACATTAGAGCTGCAGAAAACAATGGAGGAATAGATAGGCATCATATTAATAAATGTTTAGGAGAGATCAAGTGCAGTAAATACATATGCCTAGGATAATGTGTCTCCTAGGAAGATCAGTTTCAAATGAGTTAAATTAGTTGAATGACATAAAGGTTCTAAATGCTAAAGATTAACTGCAGGTGCATCATGGTGTTTAGTGGACTGCATCTCTCAGGAAATATGTCCACCTTCCATTACCATACCTCATTCATTCACTGTCCCCTGATTATCCAGTGTAAGAAAAGGCCTTTAACTGACAGGAATATTATTATTAATATTATTAATATTGAAGGACCCCCGAATGTAACTGACACTCTGCACAGCTCACCGAGGAGAGGGGCCTGCTGGTACGCAACTGAAGTGGGGGCACATTTGAGTCATTGTGAGACTGTGGCCATGTCACCATGTCATCCCAGTAGGGGTATGAGTGGGGGGAGCGGGGGCAGAGAGAAGGCTGGGGCAGCTGGGAGACTCAGGAGAGCCACGGCTCCCGTGTGGACAGCCCACACGTAAATCAGTGGCATGCCAGGATGTGGCATGGCTCCAACGTCACAATGCACCACGGTGACTCAAGAGACTGACTCACACACACACACGAGTGCAGAGCCTGAAAAAAGGCCACTCCCGCACTCAGAGAATCAGTCATCCATTGATAAACATCTAGCCTGAAGAAGGCCACTCCCGCACTCAGAGAATCAGTCATCTATCATTAAACATCTAGCCTGAAGAAGGCCACTCCCAAACTCAGAGAAGTCATCCATTGTTAAACACCTATAACCAGATTACCATTAACTGCTCATGGGCAAGTCTCTGCTGGCCCATAGCACTGGACTTTCAAAGGAAAATAAGCTGAATTATGGGATTTCATTTACTCCAAGGGCAGTGCAGGTGTTTGTCTATACTGTACAGCACTTTGGTAAAAGGACGTCTAGAGAAGCAACTACAAGCTGCATAGTTGTCTAATAACTTCCCCCAGCCAGGCTGTTAAAATAGGAATAGGAAATAGGAAATGTCTACATTACACTCAGCTTAGCACAGCTGTGCAGTCAACGGATGGCATGGAGATGCTTGAATGAAAGAAGCTGTGAATGTAAAACCTGAATGTAATCAATATCATCACACATTGAGCAGATTCCTGTGTGTTGTAGATTTTCCTATTGGGTGGACTTCTTCTGGTTTCCTTTTGTTAAACTAGACCCTAATCTGTGTTGGAACTATGTCAGCCCATTAAATGTACCAAGGTCTTGTTGGAGGTCTCTACCATTCATCCATTAATTATTCTAAGATGGTTAGTCAGGGATGAGAAGAAAGGAAGCCCCGTCAGTCTATGCTACATGCCCTGGGACTTTGGGAGCTGTCGGTTGGCCTGGGTTCCTTTATGCCTCCGTCTCAGGAGCCTCATTAATACTCCTACTCTATACTGGTGATTTTTATCTGCTCTTCTTCCCGTTACTCTTCAGAATCAGGCCAGCACCCTCTGCCATAACCTTCAGGCTGCCTCGTAGCCTTCCTCGTCTTTAGTGTTTCTTCTGCCTCGCTTGTTTAGCAGCTCCTACATTCCAACACCTAGCAATCAGCACCTGCTCTTCTGTCACACCACGCTCAGCTGGAGCTTCCTCAGCAGCCGTCTGTCCTCGTCGTCTCCTTCAGATGCTTCATCACACCAGTGACACGGGCAGCGGTACAACAGACTCGCAGCACTGCACCTGCGTTGTCATGGGTGAAGCCAGCCAGCCTGCATTAATTCACAAATGCCAGCAAGTGACAGAATGAGTCACCATCAGGGGTCCTGTTAGATAAATACTGGCATCTATCCACCGTGTCTGAAGCCACGTGAATGATTTAACTGCCTTTGGCTCCCTCTGTGAAGAAGTGGATATGCTCCTTATTGGGTGTGAGAAACCAGACGTCTGCTTCACTACCTTTTTTCCAGCTCGATTTGATTTGTGATGGAGATATTCTCAGTGCAGGCCAGTGACAGTGCAAGGTCCTGCAGTGTAGATCTGTCTAATGAATCTCACACCTCTGACTCATCCAAAGCTGAGAAGACTTGGGGGACGGATCCTGTCCTTCATTAGTCATACAGACCTTCGATTAAACAGACTGAGCTATCCAGCAAAGGTCACTAGTGTGGCATGCTGACTGATCACATGGAGGGCAAGGTTTGCCCCACAATGCCTCTACTCAGTGGTCTACCTGTACCGCTGGCCGTAGGGTGCGGCCACGCTCCCTCCATTTCTTTTACCCCATGTAGAAAAAGGCAGATGCGCCCAGGAATCAGGAGATATGGATGAGATTGAAGTCTGTCACACATGCTGTGAGTAGAAAACAGGGGGAACCCTGCTGTTTGAGAAGCTAGGGCAGTAGAACTGAGATGGACATAGGAGTGGTGAGATGACAAGAGGCTTCATTTAGCGTTCACAAACCCATTGACAAATGATCTAGGACACACAAACAAAGCCATGAACAAGCAAGGCCCCAGTATTACTCACACATAGCAGCAAAAAATCCCTCCCTCCTTCTCTCTTCCGGCTTCAGGTGATAGTACACCTCAGAATCACGTCATTCATGAAATAGAAAGGTAGCACTTTACCACACTGTTTGCCCGGAAAGCACTTCATGGCAAAATTTTACATTTTGTTCATTTAGCAAATGCTTTTGTCCAAAGTGACACAGTGAGGGAGATACCTGCAGGAATGGGAGATAGTAGATAAGTGGTCAGTGAAAGCTGATCATCAATCATTACTTCTAGGTCCATGACAGCATTGAAGATCCAAACTGTGCAATGATGTCATCAGTTTTGAGATGTTGAGCTGGAGGTAGTGATGTCAGTACGGCAGGCAGAAATCTGAGCTGACACTGTTGTATCTTCCACTGGTAAGAACAGGGAGAGTTGCATGTCATTGGTGTAGAAGTGGTAGGAGAAGCTGTGCAACTGGATGATCAATTTAGGGAGGTGGTATGTAGAAAGAAGGGAGCCAAGGACTGAGCCCTGAGGGACACCAGTTGTTAGCTGATGTGACTTGGACACCTCAGCAGCCCAGGACACTTGGAATGATCTGCCTGATATGTAAGAATCAAACCATCTCAGAGCAGTCCACTTTTTGTTTCTGGCCCTGTTGGTCGGCGAAGTGGAGAGTCTGGTCAGGCCAAAACAGGTTGTGAGGCTGAAGAAGTTGACAGCCTATCGTCTGTCAAGGTAGATGACAAGAGGGGAGCCATCACCAGGGATGGTCGATGATAGGAGCATGTCCAGTTCTTCATTAAAGTTCCCTAGAGGGCCTGGTACGTGATAGGTGACGTTAATGTACAGTTTAATAGGGTTATTTATAGTCACAGCATGATACTGAAAAGTAGGATAGCTACGCATGAAATGAGGAGAAACAGGATTTTGAGACTAGTAGGGAAGCAGGATTTTTTAGACTGACAGTTTCATAATCCACTGAAGAAGGAGGCAATTGCAGATGTTGAGACAGGGTGCAAGCTGATGGTCGTGATACCTCCTGTGACGAAAGTGAGACGGGGCTTAGGCAGAACAACAGGAATATATGGGAAGCATATGCTGGAGGAAGACATGCAGAAGAAAGTAGAGAGAGAAGGAGAGAGAAGAGGACACAGCCAAGGTGCTGAGAGACCATGGTGTCCATGCTCGGTGGATTTGCACAAGTAGACTCGCTGATCTTTATGCAATTAGGTCTTTGTGCAACCGGGCCTGAGTCCAAGTATCAGCGTTCCAGGTCAAGGATTAGCATTGATGCTCAGGACTCACAGAAAGAGAATCATTTATTGTCTCAAGTGATATTGAATGTCATGGATCACAGTGGATCCTGAAGTCTTCAGCTCCTTTCAACAATGGCCATCAAGCACATTTTTGATGAATGCCAATATCTGGCCCCTAAGGAACCATGAATGCATATGGTGGCTGATAGTAAAGACTACACTGGGGTAGTATTACTGCCAGGCTTCATGCTATAGATATACAGTAGGTGCAGATCATTTAGCTTCATCGCCTGACCTACTAGGATTCCCATACAAAACCATTTGAGCCAGATCTTTCTGTATCTTGCCAAACCCATTTTGGAGGGACTTCTTTGTTCTTTATAAAGCCTGATCTACTGTATCTCTTCCAAACTTAAGAGTAACATTTGAGGCTCAATTTCTCACTCTCTGTTTCAGCCACTGTCTAGCTCATATGGGGGGCGAAATCTGGATGGATCAAATGGCGTTTTACGCCTTCGTCGAGAGCTACGTGATTCGCTGCCCTATGAAGCCCAGATGATGTCATATGCACCAGGGGCTGGTGTAGAGGGGCAAGGGAATGAGCTCCTCTACCAGCCAGATGGTTGGCGTGGGCAAAGTTTAGGGCAGGCCCTACAGCGGTTGGTCGAGGATGACCGAAGGCGGGACCAAGAGGCCACATACCTGGCTAGCTTGCTCCGCCTCTTCAGCGAAGGTGAGAGTAATGCCCAAAGAGCTGGAAAAGGTGAAGAGGAAGAAGACGAAGAAGCTAGGGACCTTCAGGCACCCTACTCACCTGATTACGATGAGACGGAGCAGAGCATGAGTATGGCTAAGCCCCAGGCCACTTGGCAAGGCCTCCTCGACCCTCAGCTTACCCAGGCCCTGCTGAACCGTTACAGACAGGAGAGGCTGCTGCAAGCTGGCCTCACTCCCAGTGGGAAGCTACAAGAGAGCCGGGGCGAGACGGGAGCTGAGGACAGGGAGGAGGAGGTTCTCAGGTACAGAGAGGCCTTTCTCTCTGGATAATTGTACCATTAGCAGGTTGAACTGCAGATGGTGCTATTTCATTATTGAATCACAAAGTGTTTGTTTATTGAACTGCTTTCTCAGTTACTAAATTAATAAGTGACTAGACTCATACTGGTACCTGTAACCTCTCTAAAGCTTATAACTTGAACCACTCACTGGTCAGATTCCAACACTGTGTCACAGGTATAATCTCAGCGTCCAATAAGGATAATGAATATCTGGGACTTCTGCTGTGACACAAAGTACTGATGACAAAGAGATTGACAGAAGCCCTTATTGTGTGTAACAGTGCTATTTCTATCCTGAACAGTACAGTGTTGGCATAGTAATGCATCCATTGCTCTTCATAACTTTTAGAAGCGACAGTTCATTTGATGGTGAACAGAATGAAAAAATTAAAACCTAAGTACTATTTTCAGCCATCCAAAACCAAGTCTGGAAAAGAACAAAAATATGTCAGTTTTCTTTCTCTCCTTATCGTGTTGCATTGTGGGTAGATTGGTGTGACTTTTTGTGTCTTGCAGTATCAATGGGAATTTTATTCATTTTCCTTTTTGTTTTCATGCAGATACCTTCTTGGAAGAGTTCTTTCCAGTCTTGGGTCTGACACGCCACAGAGTGCCCCAGGCCGCCTTGCGAAGCGGGATCTGGCTGCCGTGAGTGGGGGACCCGGCGCGGCCCTGAGAAGATCCCGCCGCTCAGTCGATTCCGTGCCGTTGCAGTCACCCAACTCGGAACCGTCGCTGCTCCGTGTGAAGAGGCTGGAGGACCAGGAAGACAAGATGGCGGTGGCGACAGGAAGTGGGGCACAGCGGGGCCTGCAGAGGATGAAGCGCATTGACGGTGATCTGCCGCAGGCGAAGCATAGCCGCAAAAGGCGGGGCCTGACCTTCGACCCCAACGTACTGGCTCAGCGCATCTTACAGTACCTGCCAGAATAAATGAGAGGAGACAGCCGCATGCGTACACACAGAGCATTGACATGTACGCAGAAAGTATCAGCTTACGAGGAGACAGTCAAAGCTGTCTGCTCCAGGATAAGTTAGCCTCTGTATTTGTTCTGTGTCCTTTTTAATATATCTGAGAATAAATGCATCTGACAATATCCACTGCAGTCTAAAATCAGTTAGCAGCGCGAAGGAAATTCACTGTCAGATTTAGGGAAGCTGGGTGATGACAGAGATCCTTTAAAAAAATCGTGCTATTTTCATGTTTTCATTAAACTTGTTTAAATTCTGTTTCATGTGTAGTGAAGGTGCTGCAGGCTCCTGTACATCATTCTTCTCTCTACCCTCATCTGGTTAAATTTATCAGTTCAGGTAAGTTAGATTGTTGAGTGGCTTTGATCTATCACAAGGACTACTTATCCCTTCCCATTTAATGTTATACAGTCAAACACATAACACTGTCTTCTTGTGTTGCACATGCCTTTGTTGAACGCAGACCCCCTCATTTCTGATCGCCTAGTTAAAAAAAACAGCAAATAGTAGAAAGAACTCCATTTAGTCCGTCCCTGCTAAAGTTCTGCTGGAAGGGCTTTCTGTCACACCAGCAGGTAGAAAATCTTGTGTCTGTCACTCGTAGTGCGAAAGAAAAGCAACCACGCAGGTGGGAACGTCGTACCTGCAGACTGCGACATCCTCTCAGGCACTCTGTTTAGGCTCCTTGGTGTGTCGTGTCCTCCGCTTTTTCATTAGAGAGTTCACCACGCATTCAGCTCACGTGTTGCTCATCCCAGCCCACGCAGGCCTGTATAAAAAAGCACGTGCAGGTTTTTTTTTAAATTAGAGATTTTCCCAACAATCACTTTCCAGCTATTATTTCAGCATGGTTTATTTTATTGTTTTTTTTTTATCGGAGGTAAAAAGATCACAACACAGACAATTTAAAAATCATACCACACCTTACTTATGATACCAAGGAGTTCAGTAAAGACCAGGTGATAAATGAAGCAGCTTCTCCCCCGTTCTTCAAGGCTGTAAGACAGACTTCAAATGCGATTGAAAAATCGATCATTTTTCACCTCACTGCCAGGACAGAGTAGATTGTAATATTATATTATTGTCAACGTAGCATATTCAACGCATTGTCAGACGGTAGAACAATATCAGGCCTGCTCGCGTAACATCGAAAGACAGACAATGAAAAGCAAAGTTTGAAAGCCTTACGAGGCAGCATTAATACAATGAAGGTTTCTTACGGTGTGTCACAGGTCCATGAATTCATTGTCGGTGAATTTATTCGAAGTCTATCCTGGCCTGTGCTCTTCTGTCGAAAGGCACTGTTTCCCCACTGCTTGTTCACGCAGCTGCTCATCTGCTCTGGTATCGGTTCTTTAATTCAGAAAGTGGTTCGTCTGCGATTAAGCCCCTTTTTCTAACTCTCTTTTGGTGGATTTGTGGATAGAAATCAGTGGTTCAAATTATCGTGGCTTTTTCAGTATATTTGTGCAGTCTGAAGTCTTGGGGAAAAAAGACATTTCATAAAATTCACAGTGTGTTGTGATGACTTGCTATTTATAGTCTACATCTGCTGTTCTTCACCCAGTTTGCTTTTGACAGACACTTGTGTTTAATTACTGCTGTTTTGGTTAAATGTGAGGTAAATAAAACAGCCTTCAATTGCAAGCATGCTGATTCTGAAGCGTGATGGTGACATCAGGCAAAAATACGGAAAAATAAATTATGGATAAATTAAACGTTTTAATGGCTATGTGGAAAAGATACGTTTATTTACAGTATCATTTTACAATACAGTCCCCTCAAAACTTGACAGGAGCTGAAAAACAAAAAAACAACATCTTGAAATGTCTGCCTATAAACATGACACACGTTAAATTGCATACAGAGGTACAAAAACCTGACCAGCAATAATTGAACAATGAGCAAACTCTTCCATCATCTTCATTCATGACTGGTGCTGTCATGACAGCTCTCAAAAGTCAACATCGTATTGACTGACGTGCATATCAAACATCAGCACGGCTATTAAACAAGAGAAAATGTAAGGCTGCTTTCATAACACGTGAGTCGCTGGACTATAATTAAAGTCTACAAAGTGTGTATTTCTGTTTAAATCTCCATAATTAGTGATCTGAGACGAAAGTGTTAATGTCTGTCCTGTAATCCATCATGTAGACTCACTGCTTTTATTGTTATCATTTTAAACAATGACAAGGACAAAATTGTGCCATACAATGAAAGGAGAATAGAAACCATCCTCTAATTTCAAACCAGTTACCAGAAGATATGAAATAATGAAAAACACAACAGCTGGATGAAAAAGGTGGTATAATTCATAGAAAATCAGCCTAAGCTAAACAGACTTGATGCACTGTGAAAATCCATATTCATATGCAGACAATAAATTAAATCAAAGGACATTCGTCTATTATTTTCTTGTCTAAAGTCTGAAAAACACTGAAGTCAACAAGAATAATGATGAGTGTTGCTGTAGGTAAAGAGAAGGTCATTGGTAAGGCGTTCCTTCTCAGCAGGGTAGACACAAAGCACAGCAGGCTGTAAAGCTAATGAAAATACCTGGGAAAAAACAAAGATGCTGTTGCCAGGCAACAGTTACCATCCGGCAGTATTATATAACTACAGCACACAGATGATGTCATGTTAAAGGGACGGAGTGGCTGTTTTTTTTTTCTTCTCATGGTTCTCCAAATAAAGAATTGCATGATGTCATCAGTGAGTCCCCATCGGTGACAGCATTAGAGACCCAGAGAGGATATCTGTGAGGCTAAGAGGGTAAGAAGAGGCTATGAAAGCAGAAAGACAGAGAAAGACTGCAGAGTTAGCAATAAATCAAAGACTTACTCATTCAAACTGATTTGGAAACAACACTGACACACAAAGGAGATCGATCAGTTAAGTGACAAGCAACACTGTATCTAAATAACAAGCGCATTCTTATTGCACAGCCTTGAAATATCAACTGGAAGACAACTAAGATGTTTTAATTACCTTTGGGAACAGAAACATTAAAAATAAATGTGTATTCATGGACACCATCCCACAGAATGTCGATATTTTATTAGGTGAATATTTAAGTAATAAAATATCTTTCACCATATTGATTTTCAAATGCATAAATAAGATTAATTCAATATCAATCAAGACTACTCAGGCTACAAGTAAAAAAGGTAAGCCATCTATGAAGATTTTAAAGGCTTGTTCAAGCAAAGTACTGGGAATTTCAAAACCATTTTTTTGGTGAAAGAATATTGCGAAACACAGTGGAAATATAACAGAAATGTTCATCATCCAAGCATTAGCATTATGTGAATTTTGTAAGCCTCAGCAGTGACTGTTGGATATGCTCAGTGCATATAGACTTACCGAGCCTTTCAGCTGATAAACAAGCTGAACTCCACCCCCAAGACCAAACTGGTCACCATTTTGAGATGCAATGTTTCATGCAGTATATTCTCACTCTTGCACCTCAATCTGCTGCTTTTCACACAAGTTCACAAATTCTACTTTGTTGCAAAGGCATGAATGAAAAGTTGGCTTGTGTGGAACGCTGCTTAAGTGGTTCACTTCCCGTTTATCTAATCGTTATCACTACGTCCCTATTTATCTACGGTCAGATATCTGAAAACAATGGTGCTTCAGTGTCATTAGTTAAACTTGGAGTACGTGCCACAGGGGTCAGTGCTCAGACCTGCATTGTTTTCTCTGTACCATAAGAAGAAACCATAATACTGACTTTGACAGCCAAATCTATCATTCAGCTACACCTAATGATGCCTCATCTACCGTCACTCTGGCTAATTACTTTAAGGAAATGAGGGCTGGGATCAGTAATAACTTCCTGTCACATGAAAAAACTGAGGTTCTAATGGTTGGAGGCAGTAGTACAGACAAGAGTACTACAATCTCTTCACTCAAAATTGAGGCTATGAACTTCCAGATTAGCAGTTCAGTTGCTAATCTGGGTGTCATTTTAGACACCAGCCTCATTCACATCACATGTTCACAGCACGGAGGGCTTTCGCTTCTTACAGCTGCAGAATATTGCTGAGCCTAGGTGATCTCTCACTGCTCAAGATAGTGATAATCTAATGCATGCATGTGGGTGACAGACTAGATTACTGTAATGTAGTACAGTCTAGAAGAACAAAATAAACTTTAAACATCTTCCAGTGTATTCAGAATTGTTACTAGAAGCAGAATGTTTGATCATATAACCCAAGTTCTCTGTTCTCTCCACTGGCTTGTAGTCAGGTAAAAGACTGACGTCAAAGTTCTTAACGATAAAGCACGTAAAAGCACGTAAACCGTGTTGTGAAAGGCACTATAATTCTAAATTTAACATAACTTTTTATGTTTTCCCTTCCAGATAAGAACGTTGGTTGAATTTCACCAGCACAAAAGGTTAAAATGTAAACTGTGGTCTGAAATAGGAGAGGTGACAGTCTAGGGTGACACATACTGAGACACGGACTTACGGAGGCTCTGCTGAGGCCCACAGACGTTACCGTGGCAACAGGAACCCTGTCACTGGGAATACAAAGAGAACCAAAGACACAGACATGCTCACACTCAGAAGTAAAGGGGGTTGGACAGAACCTGCAAACAGAACTACTAATTGGGGTCATTACTGCAGACCCTGATGGACAGTGGCCACTACAAACAAACACCACAGGGAGAGCCCTGCTACCTTGTTGCGAGGAAGAGGAGCTCGGAAGAAGCATGCTGTGACCCCTCACCGTCTTTGCCGTACTGAGGCAGCAAGGCATCCTGGCGGTTTCCGAGCACGAAGGCCAGCGTGGCCAGTATAGCGGCATCTAACACCCCCAGCATGGCCAGGACAAAGGCCCAGTGCACAGTGCAGTTCCCTGGTGAGAAGCTGGCCACGCTTTCCCCACACAGCCCTCGCATCTCAGCACAGTCCCAGGAATCTGGGAAGAGCACACAGGCCAGAGCCAGACAGAAGCCTGGGAGAAAGGGAGAGGGGAAGTTGAGGGTAAATGATGGACTTTATATCAGCATACAGCGCTGTCCATCTAACACAATCTCTTGTCACAGTTTAGAATCTTAAAAATCGTACAAATTATAACATCTGATTAACCCAGAAACCATACAAATAATCAAGAAGTAACTAATGTGATGCTAGTCTGTGACGAAGGGCATCCCAGCACAGGTGGCCTGTGCTTCTTGAAGCAGGCTTAGCACAACCCTGGAAAGCTGGTCGGATGGTTGGATGGATGTACATCATAGTCACAACTGCACAAACAGCACTCTCCATCCAGTGCCCCAGAGTGACGTCAGTCCCCTTACCAGCTGTGAGCTGCAGCCAAGCGCAGATCTTGTACACGGTGGCTGCATTGCAGAAGCGGAAAAGCACAAAGCAGCCAACGCAGACCCACACCGTAGTCAGAGACACGCATACCAGCACAGCTGGCGACTGGAAAGCCGGCAGCGGTGTCAGCGTGCTCAGGGAGCCCCGACACTCGGGCACCGGCCAGTCCAACTCCAGGCACACCTCGAAGAGACCCAGCGTTCCAGCCGGTGGTGCTGGTGCCCCGCTCTCGTAGTGGAGCTCACGGGTGCCCACCCAGGAGGGCTGAACCAGAATGACCACCTCGATGACGGCGAAGCAGAGCGTGCAGACGGCCCAGAGCGCCCCCATGGCCCGTGCGCTGCGGATGAACTCCGTCTGGTAGAGGCGGGCCACCTCCACCACGTGGGGCTGCATGGCGGAGGCTGCAACCATGGACACAGGAGTCAGAAAAGGCATGACTTAGCAAAGACATGCAGCACCCAGTGAAAGAAAGACATTCACAAGGAGAGACTCCCAAAACCGACATCATACAGGGACAAGCATGACAATGCAGGACTTCAAATATTCAGATCAATAAGTAAAATAAAACAGACCATGTCTCTGACATAATGATCTTAAAATAGACATGTAATGGACGAATGAATCACCCCAGGTGTACCTCTAGCTGTGCCTCTGTCTTCCTGCCGAAAGGAGCAGGACCTCAGGACGTAAAAGGAAGAAAAAAACCTGCAGATCTGAGGGACTGGAAAGGAAGAAGTAATTCTGCTGGCCAGATTCAGCGTTACAGCTGCAGGCCAAAACCGTGAACACAGGAGAGAGGATCTGCAATCACATGTGGAAACGCAGGGGGTGGGGGGGTGAGAGAATGAGAGAGAGGTAGGGAAGGGAGGGGGAAGGAGGTAGGAGTGAAAGGGAGAGGGGGTGCCAGCCATCACGTGTAGCGATAGAGGGTTTTCACCGTATCACTATGGTGTTATGTGGCGATGTTGCGTGCAAATTAAACTGGGCAGAACGGAAAAGCAAGGATCCACAGCATCTTCTTAACATCTCCCCCGGTACGGCATGGGAAACGCAGAAAGCACAGGTGGGGACACAACAGCAGTGACTTGGCAAAAGGAGGAGATTCTGCTTCCAAGCAACCACCGACGGGGGAGGGGAGACCTGATGAGATGGAGGGGAGGGCAGACAGATGCCGCAGGAATAAATCAAGACTGAGTCACAGTTGCATGTCTGCAGTGATTCCGCAGCCTTCAGGACCCTCAGTCAGTATGCAGGCTCATCTCCAGTATTCATGGCCTTTATTCATGTCTGCCATTTGATACTCAGTGCAGCAAGGAAAGAAATTTTCGAAAAGCAGTTTAGCGTTTGTCTGAGGTACACGCCTGTAAAGATACTTTATCAGTTTTTTTTTCCATACAACACAAAAAGCTGGAAGAAACATGCTGAAGCCACCAGCAATATACCAAGGTGTCCTTCAAGGGATAGCTGTACTCTGAGGGACAGCTGATAGCTGAATGCTGGGATAATTAAATGTTGTACTTTGAGGGATAGCCGATAGCTGTTCCATATACAGTTTTATTGTTCACTTATCAGGTCTGCAAGATATATTTTATACATGCATTGGAGACAATTTTAAGCTGTTTTTGATGCAGCATTTTCCATTCAAAAATTAAGCATAAACGTACGTCATAAAAATGTGTCTTGTAATTGTCCAAACTGGTCTGTCAAGGGACGCTTTGTTCATTGAAGAGTTAGATTATATCTGAAAACATATCAGAATCGTATCATATGATAGCCCCCTCAAGACGCACAAACTTTGTCGAGACCTGGGAAGGGCATCATACAAGAGCGCACTTGAACTACAGCTCAGAGTTCAATTTACAAAGGATGCCAACATCTTGATCGTGAAGACAACGCAGCACTTAATCCAACTGTTCTGGATAACAGACCCGTCATTTTCACACATACAGAAAACAAGCTTTAACGACTCTTCTGTGATTGTGCCCAAATCTGTCGGCTAAACTAGAATCGGCAAGCGTATGGACCAACTTGGCCAGATTCATTTAGAACATGTGATCTGTATCAGCTGAGATGGCAGTACTGCAACCTCATAGAGCACCGCTGAAGGTTCCAATCCCACCTCATGCTCTGTTTGTGGAATTCACGCACCCCCTGTACTGCAGCCTCCCTCCTTTAGTAGGTGAATCAGTGAATTTGCCCATAATGTGTGTGTGTGCCCAGTAATGGATTGTCACTGTACTCATGGTGTTTCCTGGCACAGGCCCCGGGCTCCTTGAGCATTTATGGAGGAGAATGTTGGGTCTGTATTCTACCTGCCGATTGCACATGAATCTGTGGTCTACTGTATCTTCCATTATGAGCTGTGATTATGGGGCAGTAAACTCTTCCTCCATGATAAATCATCCTTGGGATTATTTCTTCCCGTTGATACACACTCTGCAGCCTTGACCCCTTATCATGTGCTGCTAGCTTTACCGCCATCATGAGATTCAGAATACAAGAACAGAATAGTCTAGCTGTCAAACTAAGGAGAGGCTGTACAACTAAATGCCGGACAGTTCACCTCAAAATTTGATTAAGGGGGTATGACTTTCAAAATGGTAACATTAAGGCTGTTCTGCCAAATTCAGATGACATCTAACAGCCTGAATTTCAAACGACCCATATAAAGTAATTTAATTTTAAGCTAAACAAGATAAAGAAAAAAAAAAAAAAAACCCTGGACACAACAAAGAAGACCTTTGACTAAGCCAGTAATACCAAAATGTACCCTACAGGTCAGGAAAACACATCGATCGCTGGGAGAAACTGTTACTTTAATGTCAAGTTAGGAGATGTAATCTTGTACACCAAAACCGAAATCCAGATTAAATGCCATAAAAATACATAGGCAGAAAATTAAATCATTACAAGGAGTCTGTATATTATAAAAATCCAGGAGAGAAGTAAACCTTGTGCAACGGCTAAAAAGATTCTGATTGGTAATAGTAAGGATTCTGTTGTGAACTGTAGTAAGTCTATTATTGCAGCATATTGCTCTGATTTTTGCATTGTGACGTTAACCACTCTCCTCAGAAATGAAATATGTGCACCAAACAGAACAAACTCATAAGTGGAACCATACAAACAAAATTTAAATGACTTAACTGCAAGACCGAGTTCTGCAAAATAGTTTACGTTTAGAAAGAGGTTTCCTGCTGTCAGTGAGTACCATTAAGGTGGCACAATTTAAAGCTGAGGGATTCCCAGAGATTTTCTAATGCTGATTTGAGCCCCAAGGCCACAGTATTGACCCGTTTACTCAGTTGTGCAGAGTAAAGAATGCAGCGAATTTACAGTTCAAACCGTTATTTGGTACGGTTACTCTGCCCTTTTGCTACAGGAACCTCACCAACAATCCAGGCTCTTGAAAACGCTCCTCAATGTTGGCGGCAGACTTCAGTTATTAGCACCGAAACTCAATGACAAGAAGTGACATCTTTGACAACATGATGACGAAATCACAATCACTGGAACATAACAATGGAAACCCCATGGTGACAGGAGGAGAGGCAGGAACAGAAGCAGTCATGACCAAACAGAGATATGCATGGCTCTTTGAGGGTCAAAGTACTTTAGCTGGTTTCAGATATGAGGACGGCTGTCCTTCTCCACTCCACCATTCCCACATCCTGCATGTGTGGTTTCTCCATTCTTTCTCACGGTTCTCCTCTCTACGAGCCCTCCTCCATAATCTCAGGGACTTTCACTTGTATGAGGAATGCACTCTCCAAACTTCACCTGATGGGCAGCGTTTTTGACTTCATGTAGCACCTGTGGATCATGAAGGAGAAGACAAAGTGACGACGACATGAAAACAAACGTCAAAATAAACTACGCAGTGGTTAGATGCCATATTGCAGTTCGAGAGGTGTCAGCGACAGATGCCACTTAAACATGCCAGGATCTCTCAATCACCTCGTTGTGAACATAGGCCTCACAGGTGTAGCACCACACAGACAAGTCTGCAAAACTGAGGACCAGAGGGTGACCGGACACCAGACCATGGGTCACCATGTGCTGATTGACATACCGGCCACAAAGCACCTGCCAGACACCAGCAAGAAAGAAGGAACAAGAGGCGGGGTTAGACAGCTCTCCACCACTGAGGCATTGCATGTTCACCTCAGCTTACTTCCAGCATGAAGACGATCATATACTGCCCTGCAGGGCTGAAGGAATCAAGCACCGTTGCGGTGTCAGGGTTGAGTCTCTGTGCTCTGGCCTGTGAATTACGCACCTTGTAACAGAAGAGACAGACCCAGTTCTCTGCCTCAGATCCACAGTCCTCGCAAGGCAGAAACACATCAAAGCCACCACTGGGCACTGGCCTGACCATCTCTAAGTGAGGGCACCAGGGCAAAGGGTCCACCACATACATGGTACCCTAGGAAGGGATAGACACATACACGTGTACTGTGACATCAGCCCATGTGAGGAGCCCAAAACGGCTGCAAAATAATGTCAGGATGGCCAAAAGCTTGGAAGAAAAAAGCTAATCAGCACACTAGCTGGAGTTCTAGTTAATGCATTCTTCTCTCCTGTAGCACAGTAACCATCTCCCTTGCATGTTTTAGCAAAGCAATAACAGCTATTGATGTGTCTAGTCTGTGTTTTAAAGGGTCCTAAATAATCTCGCACCTCATCTGTCTCCAGACCTCCAGTAAAGAGTTCGAAGACTGCCTGATCCTGATGTGTCTAGTCCGTGTTTTAAAGGGTCCTAAATAATCTCGCACCTCATCTGTCTCCAGACCTCCAGTAAAGAGTTCGAAGACTGCCTGA
>JAACJT020000086.1:9917208-9932675 GCA_009936485.2 Gymnarchus niloticus | reverse complement strand
AGAGGTACACCCTGAATGGGATGCCAGTCCTTCACAGGGCACAAGACAGAGGTACACCCTGAATGGGATGCCAGTCCATCACAGGGCACAAGACGGTGCATTCTACAATACACTGGGTCTTAATTATGATAGCACTGAATTAATTGTGGACAAACATCTCTCTATATCTATAATGCATTATTAACTATTACGAGTAGCTCAGAAGACTTACGTAGTAATTTGTTTCACCATTTCAATCCATCTTCATAATCAAATGTCCAGTACAGGATTGCTGGTGTGGCTGAAGCTTTAAGATTAACTATTTTTAAATGTTACATTTGTTTCTTGAAACAGGAAGTTTTTCGTTGAATGAATGAAGACAGTATTGAAAGTTGTAGTAGACACTCACTGTAAAAGAACAATCAAAGTAAGTGTAGAAAAGATCTAAACTGAAAGATCTTGAGTCATTTTTAAGATTGTGATCTGTGCCACTTATCACTGGAATTAATGTGACTCATACATGTGATATGATTCGGAATTTAAGGGAGTCTCCATTTTAAATCGTTCAAAACAGTTTTACAGTTTCTGAATTAAGTCATACAAATACAAATTGTGAGTTAAAAAACTCCCCAAGTGACAACCGACACAAATTCTGATACTCTTGTATGTAAATAGGCAGCCAATTAAACATTTCACAAAAACGTTAAACATTTTTTCCAACACAACCTGGGTTTCCTGATAAGCCTGTGGAGTGTTTCCAGTGAACAAAACTTGGTACAGCTTATACAAGTTCACTTTTAGTGACATTTAAATCCAAAATTGGGAACAGGAAGGGAAATATATAGCTGCATTCGCTTGGTTTTATGGAAACTTCTGTATTTGCATGTCCAATAATCCAGAAACGCTTTTGCTGCAATGACTGGTACAGCCTGAGACAAAGACATGATTATGTTTGAGTGACAGCAATAACAACAGAAGTTCAGTGGAACTTGACCTCAGTGTAGTATTTAAATGCCATTTACACACAGATTAAGTTATTTGTATAAAAATGAGCAGGAGACATCATGCGTGTTCTGACTTTACCTGCTGCTTGTTCTTCAGGTTTTAAGCTGCACACGTAGTCGATGATGAAGCCCCCACCTTTGGAAAACGTGAGGCAGGACTTCTCAGACAAATGAGTGACTGAACAACAATTGCTTAAGGGATCATAAATGAGCAACTGATCACTATTTTTTTTTTCCTGACAATGTGACACGCATCTGTCCTGAATTGCCTGTGAATGATCATAATTGAATCTTTCTGCTTTTGTGATTTTGAAAACCATTCTGGGTTAAGTTTTAATCACATCAGACAATTGATATTCACAAATGCGTTTATTGGCTTTCTTCTAGTATGGTCTCCATTTCTTTGAGGTTTTGAGTGAAATCAAAAGAGAACACGAAACACAAAGCGTGTTAACATCTACAACGCTCACCTCTACACAAAATACAAACCATAGAAAAAGCTTCATTTTTTTCCCCCTTTTAAAAAAGTCAACACACATATATTTGAATAGTGTACAAAATATTTTCATTTGGCTGATAGGTTGTGCTTTCATGCACCATAAACTGAGCGATGCACTTCCGTCCGTCTGTGAGTGTATCTGCACGCGTGTCTATGTGTGTCGGCAGAACTGCGTCTTGTAGTGCCGCTGCCTTTCACACCAACGTGGGCACCATGCCCGATGTCGGGTGGTAGGGGTACGAGCCTGTGGCAGAGGGGTGCAGGGGCGATGGTGGGGGGAGAAGGTGGGAGGGGTGGCTGTAGGTGAGCAGGGACCCAGGGGTCAGAGAGTATGACCCCATCTGGTGGTCCGAAGAAGGTCCCCGCGCCATGTCACAGTAAAGCTCGACGCCTGCACTCTTCTTGCCCTTTTTGTTCCGGTTGGACACCTTGCGGTTCCGTGTCTGGATGCCGTCTTTCTTCATGGTGAGGGGTCTGTTTACCTGAAGGGCAACAGACAAGGCTTTCACACTGGTGGCAATGGAATCGAAGACCCCCAAGCTTTGGTGCTTTGGAGGAAAGCAAGAGAGTCTAGGTCATTCAGATCCAAAACCCTACAGGAGCCTGTTCGCAGAAGTGCATGTGGTCGGCCAGGAGCTCACGTTGTGCAGCTTGAAGTAGAGGCCACAGGCGTTGCACACGGGCTCCCCACTGCTGTTCCGCCTCCACAGAGTGGTGGTGCTGGTCTGGCAGTTGGCGCACTGCGTACCAGCCCGCTTGCTAACGATCTGACACAGGGAAAGAAACAACAGCGCCGATGATGCGACCGTGTCATGAAAGCATCAACCAGACTGCGTAGAAGGCTCGGTGATACGGAAGTCTTTATAACTCCTTGCTTTTAATCCAAGCTGTCCTGTTGAATAGAACTTTAATTTAGGGCAAAGTTAACCCTTAAGGAAGAGTATAGTATACCAGTCTCTTCTTGGGCCGGATGAGGGGTCGGTTCTGACCGTTCATCTTGTGGTAAAGCCCACAGGCATTGCACAGGTAGTGGCCTGTTCCATCTCGGCGCCACAAGGGTGTGGCAGTGGCTCCACAATTCACACACTCCCGGGCCTCTGTAAGGTTTCACAGGTCAGTGATGCTGTGTGCTGTCACACCTCAAACAATGCAGATAAACTGCTGATTATTTCAGCCATTCATAACTCAGGCATAACCCGCAATTAATCCCTGAGACTCCAGAAGAGTTGACTTGCTGGTTAATTGATGACTGAAATCAAGCAACTTTCTTTAGCAGTTCAGTGGTAAGACATCTTAGACGTTACCCTCATCACAGAATAATTATCCCCAGAGTGTGTATATACAGTACAGGTGAGAGCACAGGGTCAGACAGTGTCCAGCACCCCAGCTATAATTGGGGTCTTGCTCAAAGGTGCAGTAATGGATATCAAAATTCTGCAGCCATGATACTTGAACCCACAGCCTTCCAGACTGAACACCGCCCATCACATTCTACGTTTCACGAATGTTTTTATAAGACTTCAGAAAAATGGTTAAAAAGAGGCTGAGAAACGAATACTTGGTGAAGCTGTCCAGCCACAGATGTTCATGTGAGATGGAGAGGGAGGATACAGAACGTGAAGGTTTCTCACCGGGAGGGGACAGCCTGATCTTGTTCCTCAGTTTGGGGGAGTAAGGAGAGGAGACCATCAACCCCCCCAGGGAGGGGAAGAGCCCAGCGGCGCTGAAGTCCTGCGGGGTGACTGCGTACGAGCTGTACTGCCCCAGCACATGCGAGTTGGCGTGGCATGTGTGTGCATACACGCCCCCTGCCACCGAGCCCAGAGTGAGGAAGCTGCTGCCCCCTCCTTCCATGGGAGACAACCGCTCCCCCTTCATAGCTTCTTGTAGATTTTCCTTACTATCATTGCCTGGGGAGGGGACCCCATCCCTGGGAGATGTGAATGAGGAGCTGGGGGTGAGTGGGTACAGCGAGGAGGAGGTGTGAGGGTGCAGGGTCTTGCCGTACGGACTGCTGGGCCAAGCTGAAGGTGCCGGGGTATAGGGGGAGCTCAGAGAGTGGGCACCGGGCCCGTCCAGCCATTGCATGTTGTTCAGCATGGTTGAGGGGTATACCTGGCGAACTGAG
This sequence comes from Gymnarchus niloticus, assembly GCA_009936485.2. Taxonomy (NCBI): domain Eukaryota; kingdom Metazoa; phylum Chordata; class Actinopteri; order Osteoglossiformes; family Gymnarchidae; genus Gymnarchus; species Gymnarchus niloticus. The sequence continues at coordinate 9,929,065 of JAACJT020000086.1, read as the reverse complement.
GGCAGAATTACATTCAGATCACTGGCTTCATTTCTGTGAATGATTTGAAATGTTGATGTTGTTGCTCCATATTCATGTAGTCAGACCACGTAATGTCAAAAGATGTAAGTGAGGCCCATGGAAAACCCAGCAAATTGCAACAAGAGAATGAATAGCCTTGTGCCTACTAGTATGCTGACCTGGACTGTGCCTGTAGGGTGGGACGGCTCGACTGGGGCCAGGGCTGGAGAAGTAGGGTGGTAGGCCCACGTAGTCTGCCTCAGTGCTGGAGTAGAGGGACTCCCCCTCCTCACCTTGAGGTAGCAAGCCTGACTCTGAGGAGAAGCTGCTTATGGCCTCAGGGCCAACCATGGTCGAGGATAGCCAGCGTGACTGCTCCGTGGAATCATCCATCATGGCAACTACTTGGTTTGGGTTGAGTAGCAAGGGTTTCAGACGGCGGCCCTGTCCCTGCAAGAACAGCAAAACAAGGGTCAGATTGAAAACTGTGTACACATCAGATCCTTAGGTCCACAGACGTGACCCTTCAGTTTGGGCCCTGTTTATTCAAAAAGGGATCTTAGGTCAAAAAACATAAGACTTGGATAACTATGCAAAATATTTATTCCATTCAAAAGATTCGAAATTGAGTGAATCTCAGAAGATTCTCAAAACTAAAACAATAATGAAACCATGTTCACATAAAAAATGTTCAAACTCAACTAAAAAGAACAGCTTGCTTGCTGACATGGATCCAGGCTTTCATGCTTCATAATCGATGATCATCAGAGGTCTGCCAAGGAGGTTCTGCCCAGTTTATCATAGCAGTAAAAGCCCCTTCAAACCCCCCCTCTGCTGACGCATTCTTAGTTGGGAGCTGAGAAGAGATCTGATTGAACCTTTGACTAGACTTGAATGATACACACACTAGGAGATGCTTGGCTACCCCTTCAAAGGACACTCCTTCAGCATTTTCTCTACTTCCTTGGTGTGTCACATGTAACACAGTCTATGAGCGTGTCTAGTGGTGTGCTAGCTAACTCCATTGTCCATTCTTGTGATCTGTTGACATGGCAGTGCTAACCACTGATTGATAACAGTTGTTATAAGTTTACAAACTATAGAAACGCGCTTTCACAGCAAAGCAGCATTTGATGCATGCCCCTAAATCTGGGTTGGCATATTGGCCTTATACTTCTAGAGTTGTGAATTCAAATCCTGCCTCTACTCTATGTATGTGTGGAGTTGACATTTTGTCCCCATGTCATGTGACCTTCTTCCTTGATTCCCGCTTGCGGGTTTGGCAATGTCTCATAAATGTGTCTCATGAACTGCCTATGATGTTAATGTGCTCCCTGATGGCACCCCTGCTTATTCCCCCATAATAGGCTTCAAAGTTCCCCCAGGAACCTGTACTGAATAACTGACAAGAGAGTGGATGTACCCAAACTCTCAGTAGAATGGCTTCGTAAAAATGACCAACATGTGAGCTGTTTCAAGTGGGAAACAAAAAAAAAACCACCGCGTGATGACTGCTAGTGTCCAGTTGTCCTCGGAATGCTACTGGTCAATATAGACTTCTAACTTAATCTTATTTGCGAGTAATCTCATCCGAGCACCATCCTCAGTGCTTTCCGTGTAACAAACATCTACCCTTTTCCTCAAATGAGGAAGTGGAGACCCCCTGCCTAACATCCTGTCTGCCATATAAAAGAGGAACATACGAAAGATTCAGACAATTCATTGCAATCCTCCTGTGCTTCACAGGAAATACAATTTGTGACTAGACTCTGTACACAGATTGCACTCAACCAAAAATCCTATAATGTTACATTACCTGTAACCTGGTTAGGACATCTAAACTAATTATCTTAAAATGAATGAAATCTCGATTCGCTGTTAATAGCAACACTTGGAGATGACGATGATGATGATGATGATGATGATGATGATGAAACATGAAGAGTTTTAATGAACGTTATCAGTGGCTTTAACATATGATAATTTGACTGTGAAATGATATCAATACTCTTTATAATTTGATTGTTTTTGGCCACATTCGACATGCTTTATACGCTATTAGCCTCCTTCCTAATCTGATATCCCTACCTTACAGAAAAAAACACACTCCACCCTTTCTGTCACACATTTGTTATCTGTGACGTGCTCATCATAGACTTTATTTTATTGCAATATTCACACAGCAGATGTGACCTGATGCCTTCCTCTTGTTTAAAGACATATTCTGCTCGATCTGTTTGATCTCTTCTAAACTCTTTCTGTTGCCAGTGCCAAGCCTTCACACCAGAATCAGCTCACCATGTATCTCTGTAACACACAAGAGCCAGGCTGCTGACCTCTTCCAGGAGCCGCTCACTTTTGCCAAGCATACTTGGCGTGCATTTCCTCCGAAACATTTCTAGCTGCCTAAAAGACTTTGAATTGGACTGTAGGATGTGTAAAGGTCAACAACAAGAACAATACGAAATGGCAATAACGTACTATGATAATGTGTTAAATCTGAGGTGATCTCGAACGTGTTCCTGATACTGTTCAGTGATGAATGGTATCCACATGAACGCGTATCCATATCTGAATTTCAAAATAAAAGTCTGCATTATGCATGACGCTGCAGCTTTTTGCATGGTTCCTGCAGCTCCTGATATCTGAGGCCAGTCACAGCTAGGGGAGGGGGAGTGTCTTGTGCAGGTGATGGTGATTTTGCATGGCATCTCTGCGAAGAGAGAAGATTGTCCGGTCCGGTCCACCTTCACCTGCCTCAACGTCGATGTCATACAGACTTTAAATTCTTAACTTTAGTAGTAGCCTCAGGCTTTCCACTTTCATTACAATGATTTGGTGAAACAGGCAATTCTGCTATAAACCAAAAGATCAGCTTTGTGCCAGTGTAAAGTTCTCCCTACTCTACGTTGACTGCAGGTGGAGAAACCCGTAGTTTGGGTGGGAGATGCAAACTCCACACCTCACGCAGACCCAGAAGACAACATATTAATAGGGGCTAACACAGGTAGCAAGCTACAAAGCAGTGTGCTGTAAGCTCTTATTGATCAATGAAGGATTGTTTCAATTTGAGCCATTTCCATCTCAAGCAGCACATGTGGTTTGGCAACAAATATTATGTGTAGTTATGGTTGGAGTACTTTAATTCGGAATATCATTGTTAACATTTATTTTTCCTGTAAATTAATTTAACTAAACTAAATCTCAGCAGCATTAAAGATGTATTTTAACTTCTTCCTATGTTTCAAATGTATTTAAAGGCTGCAGGTTCCCAATTCTGGGCAGCAGGATGGCTAAGTGGTTAGCACCTCTGCCTCACAGGTCCTTGTGGCTGACAGGGGCCTTTCTGTGTGGAGTTTGCATGTTCTCCCCATGCTTGTGGGGGTTTCCTCCCACATTCCAAAGACATGCAGGTTAGGTCAACTGCCTACTCTAAATTGCCCATAGACATGAGTGTGTATGGGTGTTCATCTCTGTGTTGGCCCTGCGGTGGACTGGCGACCTGCCCAGGGTGTACCCTGCCTCTCGCCCAAAGTCAGCTGGGATCGGCTCCAGCTTCCCCACGACCCTGACGGATAAGTGGTATAGAGGATGGATGTTCCCAATTGTCTAAATGATGCTCTCACATAACATTAATTTTGTATAGCTACTGTAGAAATAATACTAAACCACATGTGAGAATTTAAAAAGTGAGTAAACAAAAAAAGATTTTTTAATCAAGCTTAGCATTTAAAGACACTCATCACAGTGGTTATTCCCCTCCAAATCTACGGCAAACAGTAAACTGAACCAAGACATTAGGCAATGCAGACAACATCAATAACCAACGCTTACCAGAGTGTGGGTTCACTGTGAATTTGGAAGCTGTCGCTTGAGAGTCGGTGGGAGCAGAGTGGTGCCCCAGGCCAGTAAAAGATGAGGCTGAAGGCACGTAGGGTAGTCTCAGAAAAGAAACTCAACTGTGGGGCACTAAGTTATACTGACAGAGGAAAACTGAAAGACACACCCTCTGACCCCCCTCTCCCTCTGCATACAGTTTAGCGGCAGAGTATGTGTCCTGTGTCTACATTTAGGAAACAGGAAAGCATTGCATTTAGAAATGCAAACATGGAATATGAATGTGTTATAATCGAGACAATTTTATGCATGTGTCATTTTAAACATTCTTCAAATACCGAAAACAAGAAAGGAAGAACTCAAAATTTCAGCATTATATTTCAATTATATTCATTAACTGAAGAATATGTATTTACTCAGAAGTTGTTTGCGGCTGAGCTGGAGGTGAACATATGTAGCATAAAGTCATAGTGAAGCACCAGGTAGAACAAATTGCTTTCATTCTCTTTGACAGACCTGGGATCCTCTCTCATATGTGTACACTGTGGGTTTCACATGGATGGCCAGCTTTACAGAAGCATCATAAAGTAACACATTGTGATCCAGATGTTTTACTGTTCTTTGCACATAGGATTTGTTTGTCTTAATTGTAAGTCACAGATGGTAACAGACTCATCTGAATTAATACATTTAAAAAGATTGTCTTCAAAACCGTCTTTCAGTCAAAGTTCAAAGCCTGATCTGTTACAACTCCACATTCCCTGAGAGCGTGAAACGAGAGCCCGTTGAGTGAACATCTTCATCTACAGGTAGTGGCCATGGTCATTTGTGAAATAAAAGAAAATTGAACATGCTTTAAGGTTCATATATGTGTATGTGTATATACATTTACATATATGAAATGTTGAACTACACCTAAACTGTATTAAACAGTTTAGTCTGATTTACTTGATTTAACTTGCTGCCACTGTAAGACCTGACATGCCGAGCAGTTCACCTTCACAGCTGTACAACAAGGCAAAGAAGGAAACGATTTCTAAAAGTCCTGCAATTTCCAATGAGCCACAATCAGTGAAAAGCTCGATACACAGAAGAGCAACAGACTAGCAGACGGGGTTCTAGTCATTCCTCTGCTGAAGTATGGAAAACACTCTCTTCTACTTCGGAAAAGGAAAAATTAATGCAATTATATCAATACATTAACTGGAAATTTTTATACAAATCACATTGATGATGTTGCAGTAATACTTGAATTTATTTAACAGATATTCTCTGGTGTAAACAGCAAGCCTGAATGTGTTTCATTGAACTGTTATATTAAAATATTTATATATCTATCTAATATAATCTAATATATATATATTCTGTCAACTCAAAAAAATTTCAATTTAGACTTAGATGGAGTGGCTACTCCAAAGGGATTTATAAGACCCGCATACAAATACACACAAATTTCCCAGCCTCATCAAACTCACCAACTAGCCGAGATAAAAAGAAGCTAAACGTCGCTGGGAAAGCCGATAGAAAAATGCAAACGAGATGCAGAACAGTTCAGCGGTTGAGCTGGGAACAGTAATGCAAATTGGAACAAATTCTGCAATCAAGAAGGACACAGGAAGAGGAGAGACGGGTGGAAATTTGTTAAACAAAGTGCCCTCTCCAACTCCATTGTTCTTTCTCACTATTGAGGGAAATTAAGAACACTGAGGCTGGATTTTGAAACTAATGTTTAAGTAACTGCTGGCATCCAAATAATTTCACCCCATATACATGTAACATTTCTATATTTTTATATTCATTATGTCAATTCAAAAGTTGTACTGTGCCTTACCTGCACTCCCTTGTTCATGATGCATAGTATAGAGCTGAGGTGGAGTGTGAAGTTGACAGTCAGTATCTTGCTGATTTTCATTTTACGACATTCTTAAACACATTTGCAAAACGAATTGTAAGCTACTGATTTTACTCAAAATCATTTAATATTTTAATAACTTCTGCATCATTTCATTAACTTCACTGTCATAAACATTTGCACTCAAAACTGAATGTTTAGACCAATGCTCTTTAGGCTTTGTGCTGTTTCCAGCTGAATTAAGAACAATCGCTGTGCTTATTGTTTTTGCTCTCCAGTGACTATAAACATCTGAACAGCGAATATAGTCGTTTTTCTGAGTTTTTCTGAGTGATTTCATTTTTAAAAGAAAAAAACAAACACTAAATCAGTGCTGCACAAGATAAACTCGGAAAACGATCATACGACGATACCAAGAACAACGTCATTATTAATAGTAACTGAAACAACTAAATCCATCAGTCTTTGCATGTATGAAGATAGCTTTTACAGAACTTCCTTGAAAGCTTTCAGACAATTTACTGGGCACTGAAAGAGCGCATTACGAACTGTGATGGATGAAAAAGTGAATGACAAGGGGGATAAAAGATTTTGCTGCCAAACAAGCAGGAGAGCTCAAGAGGAAGACCTGGAGAGCCGAGGGGGTCCATGGTGCGTGGTGGGGTGCGGGGGCAGGCCGGCGTACAGTTGAGCCTGAGAGATGGGTGCTGGCACTAGGGACATGGCTGCAGGGCTCTGATAAGAGGTTATCAAAATGAACAGCGTGGGTGTACTCAGGAACAGAAACAGGCGCTCTGGCGTAGGGAGACATGGCTCAGACAGCTACACACACTCAGAACCGCACATACAGAGTGCACTGGAACCCCGAGGAGCACACAGTGGAACGAGCGGCCGGTCTGAGCTGCGCGCACACACACACGAGCGCAGACGTGCCGTACGCAGCTGGGGGGTGAGAACGCAGACCCAGCACATGGATGAGCCTGCAGCAGCACGTGACAAACGCTGCAGAAATACCCAAAGAAGTGCTGAGTCATGCGAGAGCAACCTGGAAGACAGGACATGCTGCTTGCTGGATGAAATCATAAAAAGGCTCTAAATTATTCAAAATGCCACGCATGTTTTTCTTCCCCTCTTACAATGCGGGAGAACAGTGCAGATGCCAGGAGTCAGGAGTCAAAACACAGATAAATGTGTTTAGTTCCTACCAATCGCTAGGTACAGCCAGCATCAGCATGCCTATCAGCAGTGCTGTGACGTCTTACTGAGTTCATCCTGTGTGTGAAGTTATGAGTACAGACAAAAGGTTTCTTCTCCTCCATTCTCCTCTGTGGCATCAGGCCTAAAATCCTAACCTAAATCGTAACCTAGACAGACCGTTGGACGAGATCCCTGTCAGACCCCATTCCATTCCTAGGCTGCTGGAAATCTTAGTACCCACAGGTCAGAGTTGATTACCATTGTGGGCTTCCTTTGCCAAAATTCTCAGGAGGATAGTGGCTCAGCTATTTCCCAAAATTAACCAAAGCAGATGCCAGAATATGGTCTTCACCCATTGTTGACTGCAGTTCAAATCATCCAAGACGGTCTTTTGAATTTAGCGATTTTAATCAAACCAATTTGAATGCTGTTGGAACTGTGGGAATGTAGTGGGAAATGCACGGAAGCGGGCACAGCAGACCAGAACGCTGACGGAGACGATGCTGGCTGTGTTTCTCAGCCTCAGGTTCTCCAGAAGGAGGCTTCTGTGAATGGGGGCTTATCTCTGCTGCACACAAGTCAGGGAGCCTTCTGACATGCATGAAGACACCCGGGCCCGCGACCAAAAAAAAGCCTGCATATAGAAAGAGCCACACAACAGACTCCAAGTTTAGAACCACACTTTAAAAACTGATTCAGAATGCGTCTCCATGTACGTTTTAACACACATCACCTTCCACACCACGTTTATGGTTATAAACATATCAAAATAAAAGTCTTAGTAGACAAGAAACGGGCGTGAAGCCATATACTAAAGACAGTGACATGATCATTCAGATCCTTGGGCCCCGGCTCGACCCGAGTTAAAATGACGAATCCGTCATGAACCTGACAGTACGGTGCTGCAGAGGACAGAGGGACTGAAATCATTCATTAGCAAAAGCAGGACACACTATTGAGTACTACTTAAAAAAGAAAAATCTGTCACAACTGTCAGAGCTTCCATACCCTTAACAGTCACACACAGGCAGACGCACCCCCCTAAGGCATTAAAGAGAGACCAAAAAAAAGGATTGGTCTCACGGGTCACAGAAGAGCACAACACACAGAAATCTCCTTTAGCACAGAGCCATGCAGTCTGGCTAGACTGCTAGCTTATCAATATGTGTAGCAATTCTGTGAAGAAACTGCCCTTTCGTCAAGGAGAAGGTCCTAGCTATCTGTGGTTATGCTGGGAAAAAAGAAATAATGCCCCCCCTTCTGTCACTCATTGCTCTAGCCAGCTATCAACAGAACAGTTTCCTGGACAGCCTTATTCCTGAAGGCACTATCAGCCTGTTCAGTAGATGATTCAAAGATAGCTTTGACACAGTTTACAGTGATAACCAAGTCATTTAATATTAAAGAGAAATTGCCCTCCAAAAGACCATCACACACTGCAGCTTCTCTATGAAGTTGTGGAGAGACCCAAGCATATTCAGACCAATGATGTCTAAAATCTTCAGCTGTACGTATAGGAAACCTGAAAGGAGAAGCATGCCTCCAAAACTGGTCAGCATATTAGGAGCCTGGTGTATGTTTAGAGTCCACCTTTATAGCAAACAAGCCTATAAAGACATTCAGAGGCAGCCCCATGCATGTCCTTGGATGAGTCCAGGATCCACCAAACTCTCCCGAAGGTGCCGGTCCACAGAGAACTCATGGGGAGGCTGCAAAAGTTGGTGACAGCGATTCCCCCCACGCTGAGGAATAGGAAGCTCAGAGTGGTGGGCAGGCAGAGGATCAGTGAAGAAGTAGGGGTGCAGCAGAGCCTGGAAGAGAACGGGAACGGACGGAACATTCATCAGTAAACTCCTAACAACCCAACAAGCTGTTTTTCTACAATTCCAACCATCTTCTAACTGCTTAGCCTAGTCAGAAGTGCAGGGGGCCTGCCGCAGACAGCACAGGGATGGGGTACACCCTGGACATGATGGCAGTCCATCACAGGGCACATACACGCACACATTGCCAAAGCCAATTAGCCTAAATAAATGTTAAGACAACATGCATGCAAACTCCGTATGCGGAGAACAGAGGTTGGAGCCAAACCCCCAACAATGACAGTGCCATCACCGAGCCCATGCCACCCCAAAAGAAAACATGACAACAAGTAAATTATTCTTACATCATCAGCCGAATGGCAAACAAGATAACCTTTAAGACCCGACACGATGGCTAACCTGGCCCGCTGGGATGCGCCGTTTGGAGGAGTAGACCAAGAACTTCTTCAGCAGGTCCACGGCCTGAGAAGATGTGTCAGGCACAATCTCCTCCAGAGGAATGGGGGCATTTTCTTTGAAGGTGATCTTGTTGTAATCTGGAAGCTCTGTAATCTCCTGAGCCAGGGAAGCAAGGGGCTTGTGAATTACACCATTTCAAGATCCAGAGTGTCCAGAAGACAGAGGGCTGATCCCTTTGACCAGAATCAAAGCATATTTAACATCATTAAATTTTTGGACAGGCTACCCTGTGTCATTCGCATCGACATAAGGCATCATGGTAACTCAAGCTTACCGGCCAAACATGCTGGTTAGGTGTTCCGAGAACCCTCAGCACACAGCACAACTGCTCTATGTCATTCTCACCGGGGAACAAAGGGGAGTTGTTCAGCAGCTCCCCAAAAATGCAACCCACTGCCCTGGTGCACACAACACAGGACTAGTATCAGTCTCCAAAACAGTTTCTGGAAACGGAACATACAGTTTCAGATAAAAGTTTGCCCACCACTGGTCAAATAATTTCATCTTAATGTCAATGAATGTCACAATCTTAATGTCACAATCGCTGCAAAATCCAAAGTTAAACAGGACACATGATTATCCTGATCACAAGGGGGCTTCGAACAGGTCCATAGCAACACTGGGCACGAGGCTGGGGTACACCCTGGACGGGATGCCAGTCCATCACAGGGCACACACACACACACACACACACACAAAATCAATGACACACTACAGGAAAACTACTATAAGCTATGCAGCATGCGAGAATATGTGATCTCCGTACAGAGTGGATTCAAATCTGAGACCTTGATGGTATGACATGAAAGTGCTACCAACTGAGCCATCGCGTTGTGAATTTAAAGATGGAAAATAAATAAAGGAAGTCCAGCCTATGCAAAAGCATCGCTGTCGGTCAGGACTTCATTAACACTGCCTCAGACGGAAATCAAATCGAAGTCTTTCTATTCTTCTGTTAAATTTTTTCCCCACTTGTAGAATTCATCGAGCTTGGAAACATCCCTAGATCTGATTCCCCATACTGGAAAGGGCATTCCAAAGCCATATTTTGCAGTGTAAATATGTCGTGGTTGATTTTGAGGTACGTAATGAATTGTCACACAGCTGAAATAGCCAGCCTCTCTTCACTTTCTTCACTCAGCTTGCCACATTAGTTTCACAGACATGGAGATTTCCTTAAATGCATTTTTTCTCCCCATCCCTTACATTTTTGTGTACCTTGTTCCAAAACGATTCTGGTTCTACTTCAGGAAGTGACTTCTAGGTTGAAGGGATAACTGATATCTCAATCACAATTTTTTGTTTTTTTTTCCCCCCTCAATCTGTTAGCAAATGAAAAGCAGTCATCCATCATAATGTGAAGAGATGTGTTTAAACATCGACTTGCAGAGACTGTGTTGACTTCACTTCTCAATCAAAGAGGTGGCCAAATTTTTGCATACATCTGTAGACATACAGTCGAGCTTTTGAAATAATGCTTTTTTCACATAAACTCAAGGTCCTCTAGTGTTAACTGGTGACTGACAGTATCAAGGAAAGAGTACTGACACCCCCTGCTGTACCAGAAGTGACCTGTAAAGTGGCAGTTTTCTATGTTTTCTAAGTTATCAAGCAACTCTTATGAAATTGTCCGACCTAAAACAATGAAGCACAAAAACCCCATAAACCCAAGTGAACTAAAAGCCTGAGTTGTTCAAGTTCAGATTCTGACACTTCAGTGGCAGCAGCCAACCTCCTTGATCTACCACAGGATCAAGGATCCTTTACAAAGTCAGCGAACTGTTTTCCTCTCCTGACCTCGTTTGCCACACAGTTGCAAATATTAACAGGGAACCCAAGAAGTCTATATTTCTTTCGCCTTTTCCTTTCCACTCTCCACTCCGAATCTTTTTGCTAACAAGAGGTGTAGAAACAGGACAACCATCTGATTCTGAGGCTTATTTAAGGCCAGTACTGTGGGAACGCACCAGAGATCCACACCTTCGTCATATTTCCGGGCACCGTAGAGAAGCTCTGGTGCTCGGTACCATCTAAAAAACATAGGGGAAGCATGGGATTTATTTACATACACCTGCAACAAAAATCTGAAAGAGAGTCAACACAAATCAAAACATAAGGAAACTTTGGTTTTGACAGCATATAATTTGCACATGCCGTGGTTTGGCAAAATGCAGCATTGCTGAGGATAAGAGAAGAGGAGCAGTCAGCAGAGAAAGCTCTGCTGAACCAAGCTTGCCACTTGCATACCTAGTGGCCACCTGGTGACTGTAGAGCCGCTCGCCATCATGGGAGAACAGCCTGGCAAGGCCAAAGTCCGCAATCTTGAGATGGCCGGTGGAACTGATGAGAAGGTTGGCTGGTTTTAGGTCCTGCAGGGAGAGGGCCTCATTTATAGCATCCGATGTAACCAACTTCACAGAGCACAACCAAATATCCCCGCTGTGGTTTCTCTAAACATATTATGAGTCCTATTTATGTGAGATTCAGCAAGGTAAGAGTTTCATAGATTCAGTATTAGCGGCTCCGGATATGTCCATGGTAGACAGCCTGTCTCCCCCTGCTCCGGTATTAGAGCCTTCACAGCAAGGCGAATGGGTGACGACTCGGCGGCATAGTCGCAAACCAAAGCCAAACCCTCATCGGCACCATTCACCCGTTCACGTTTCCAACAGATTCTCCGCCCTCAGTG
>JAACJT020000086.1:9884163-9914019 GCA_009936485.2 Gymnarchus niloticus | reverse complement strand
TGGGCCCGGGACTATGTAAAGAGCTTTGTGACCGCGCTCCGTGTTAAAAGCGCTATATAAATAAAATTGAATTGAATATTAAGGCTTTGATGAATTTCAATAACATGGCTGGCTCAGTATTGTTAAATGTACTAAGAAATATGAACGTAATAAATTCATGCATTGTCTGAATGCTTGTAGAACATGTAAAAATTATGGGTATACAAACTGTCTCACCCGATGCATGATGGAGTTCTCGTGACAGAAGGCCACCCCCTTCAGCAGCATCAGCATGTAACCTTTGACCTGGGACTCGGTGAGGGGTCGTTGGGAATTTCGAATGACCACGGAAAGGTCCGACAACATGTACTCAAATACCAGGACAAAGCCTGTACCATGAGGGAACATGTTCTTCAGCTTTACCACCTGACAGGGGGCAAGCAAACATCAGCTAAGCAATTCCACGCTTTACCTATAATAACTTAGAAACGGTTAAAAACATCTTTTATCCTGGGAGAATATTTACATATTGGTTGTCTTCAATCTCTTGAAGAGCTTTGATCTCACGGAGAGCCTGGTTAGGGATTCCATCTTCAAGCTTTCGAAGTGAAACTTTTTTCAAAGCCACGGTCTCTCCTGTCTACAGGAGCATTAACAAAAAGTTTTTTTACAAGTTATACTTTGGTTTTATGCATTTCTTGTAATGTGAGACAAAGTCTTTATCTGTGAAAATCAATCTTTTATTTTCATTTTCCATTTCAGCAGGGTGAGGATACGTCCTCTTCTAAATGGGCTTTTCTTTTCTACAGTCACTATTCTTTATGTCCAGGTGTCCCCCTGCCAAACCACCATCCTGCCCCCAGGGCTTCCTTTTTGAAAGTCAAAATACTGTCACCCTAATCAAGGTTCCTAACACACAGGGGTGGACAGAGAGAAGAGATCTGATCCTCACATTACATACAACCTAATCCAATCAGCATATATATTTTATATAGCTTTTGATCAATTTTTCCACTATCAATCGAAATATTATTTTACAAGTCTGGCAAACAGCCGACAATTCAATATACCCATACTGTATCACGAATTGATATAAAGACATAGTTTATCCCTGTCAAGACAAGCGGCTTCAACACGGATGGACGGATGGATTTCATCGACATGTGGGAGCAAACACGACGGCTTTAGATTTTCAAATGTCACTTAGTGAAAAGTGCGGCCAAGCACAGCCGAGATTTGAAGCTATTTATCAGGACGCTCATTTCCACTTAGGGCTTCTTTATTCTGTGTCCTGGAAGCCTTTGGTAAGACAGAGCATTTCATTTATTTACTAATATAATCCTTCTACAGTCCGGCCTGAAGCAACAGACGCCATCATTAACTAAGTAACTAGTTAAGCGCCACGGGACATCAGGGCGACATCAACTTGCCAGTTTCTCATTATATCCGTTACCTCGATGTGTTTTGCTTTAAAAACAATCCCATGGGCCCCTTCTCCAATTCTCCCCAAAATGTTGTACTGATCCATTATTAAATAGCTATAAGTAGGCGGCTAATATCCACCTGAGCTTCACCATAAGCAGAAAAATGATATTCGTCAACTGGTAAACACATCCAGAAGCAGTTGCCATAGTTACACGTATTCGTTAAGGATCATCCCTTCCGGTTCTGTTTATAAGAACCGGTTGGTCCATTTTCTTCTTCTATGTCCACGCATGACAAGCGTCCGCCTCCCTTTGCCCGGTGCTGCCACCTACCGTGCAAAAGCAGTATGGAAGGAAAAAGAATGGTCGTCCGTCACAGCTGATCATCCATCCATCCATCCATCCATCTTCCTCCGCTTTATCCGGGTCCGTGTCACGGGGGCAGCAGTCTATGCCCAGACCTTCTCCAGCGCCATGAATCGAAACACTTTTTGTTCAGTTAAATATTATAAGATTGCCAAGAAGATTTTGATGTATCACATCAGCAACAATCATGCATATCATAAGTAAGACATTTATATTAAGATTTTGCAGGAGTTTTACCTCCTTATGTAACCAGGCATACCAACAGGTCTGGCTATGAAGTTTTAAAGTGCCTCACAGGACGACTGGCTCTTAACATTTCTCAGCTTAATCACTTCATAGTCGATGTATGAAAATGCATCTTCAAGCATAATTTAAACATGTCCAGTAATAATAAAATGAACAGAAGGCAGCAAAGTTAACAGGCAAAGTGCTAAATGGTAATGTTGTTTACTGTAGCTTCTATCTGAAAAATATTTTATGAAACATTTATGAAGCATTTACTGGATCAGTACCAGAGGCACTACACCTTCTCCACGATGTGTATTCTTTGTAATGCTGTCTCTTGACAAAAGCATCAACTGAATAAATACAAGTAAATGTTACATAATTTAACTATCTTCACAATTCTACAAGGCACACTTTGCCATCAGTCATTCAGAATTCCATTCTGCCTTCATCCGTGGCCACATTCATCAGGATTTCAGATAGCGACCTACCATCAGGCACCCATGGTAAGGCCTTCTGTCTCTGCTCCAGTTGGCTGCCGTTTCAAACAGATGTGTATAATCACTTCTGCAATGACGGAATGAGGTTTCTTCAACAACTGTTACCCATCTGCAAATTTCTGGGGGGAAATCAGCCCCAATTACTGCACCAAGACATTTGTATGAAAATGATGTGACAGGCAACTGAAATTTCTTCTCCTTTCACAGAGCTTGAAGCTGACTGCTATGCCAGCACCTCCTCAGCAACTGGATATATATCTGACAGGAACACAATTATCCAGTTTTTGTAACAAGGCACTAGTAAAGCAACATGACGGTAACACTTTGAAATGCTGTTTAAAATGCAACACAAAGTAAAAACTGAGAAAGGAGGGACCAGAGGAGAGCAGTGACCGCAGTGCTGCTCCTCCTCCTCATGGCAGTGACATCCAACGTCTTACCTGCCCTACCACCTACCCACACACACCCCCCCCACTACCAACAGAAACAAAGAAAGCAAAGGAAACATGCTCAACGTTGGCTGTTTTTATTAATCCATTGTATTTATACAAATTCCGTATACCAGACACATTTTAAACAAACTACCTTCACACGAGAACCAAACTTTTTTTTTTTTTTTTCTTTTGACATTTGATAACATCTCTGCCAACTTAACTTATGTACACTACAGGGCAGGATTACATAGCTGACAACTGACAAGCTGCGAAAACACTGACCATTCAAAGTCGGGGAAAAGGACACTTCTGTAGCACAGGAACAAAAAGGGCCCACGTGTACGGTTTTATTCATCCTTCAGTTAAATCACAAACGTTCAGCTGCAAGTACCATTACTTTATATTTGCACCCAAGCCTCTCCTTTCAGTTGGAATGACACAGGTAACAAGATGGAGAGACAAAGGCACAAAACACACAACTGTGGAATAACCTTTCAGTGCCCAATGGTGAGAGGATCTTTAAGACGAATTCATAAATTTCTGTCCATAAACATTGAGATACCTTCTCTCTGCTCCTGGAGTTGTACGCTGCAGATTAAAAATCATGTACATTAATTTGACTTGAGCAAATATTCCGAAATGTGTAAAAGCAAATACTGACATTTTATAAAAATTATTCCTTTACAAAACTGCCCTCAACACATTGACCTATAACTGGGAAAAAAAACAATTCAGAAATGAAAGGCATTACTGAGCAAGGATACAGTTCTGCTTTTTATGTCGAAGAAAAAAAAAAAAAAAAAGCAATCGAGATGACCGACGTAAAAACTTGTTACAGATTTTTTTTAAAAAAAAAAGAGCGAACATTTCTTGCTAAATGAAGTAACTAATTTACAAGTGAGTCGAGTGTGTGGCTAAATCGATTCTTTTAAAGCCCCCCTTATCTACTGCAAAAAAAAAAAAAAAACCTATATTGAAGCCATTGAGTGGATGAAGGTGGAATAGAATGAAATGAAGATATTGGGAATATGCCTGCTTTTTTCCTGCAAGTCCTTTCATAGCCAGTTGGCCTACACACAAAAATGATACTTTTACGATGCTTTGAAAGTAAACAAGAAGCCGCCTCTTTCAGTCCCGTTTCATTTTTGAATGAATGAAACGTATTCCCCATTACATTAGATACAAGATTAACAGTGAATCAAACCAGGATTAAACAAAAAAAGTATATTACTATATATAAATTTTCATGACTCCTTCAGTTCAGCCTTGTCAGCTCCTACAAACACATGGAATATACAGACTATCAGGGAACAAAACAGTAAAAGAAAGTGTGGTTTAAAACTGCTCGGAAACACACAGGAAAGAAGTACTTTAAAAAAATACAAAAATAAACACGCAGAACATCTGCATCACTGCTTGCTAATTCAGATTTTTTTTTTGCCTTTTATTTTTTACTACAAGATTTGCTTCACACTGCAGGTCTACATCCAGACCATGTCCTTCCCCTCAGCTCCGCCAGCGTCCATTCCATAAGGTCACGCCCAGGTGGCCTTCAGGAAGGTACAAGCACACAGTGATGCAAAGGAACAAGTACTTGGGAGTCCAGGGTGGTCTATGTCTATCTCCGTCCAAAGATGAAGCTCCCCCCCCCCTTGAGAGCAAGTGCCGTTTCTGTTCGGTTTCGTGTGTATACCATTTGGATTTCCGTCCCGCACATCCTCCTTAGAACGTCACCCCCCAACAATCTCCCAATTAAAATTGGCTTTTGAAGAAAAAAAAAAAAAAAAAAAAAGCTACCAGACTACAGGCAGTTGTAACTGTTTCTATTCATTGTTCTTTAAAAATGAAAAAAATGCAAGATGCAGGAAGGAGATGCAACAAAATTTGGTAAGAAGCAACTAAATGCCTGCCTGAATGTTGCAGTTTTGGTTTAGCAGAATGCCAGCAAAAAAAAAAAAAAAAAAAAGCCAAAAAGTAAATGTGCTTTTCATTTTTCACCCTAATAATGGAATAAAAAATATATACAGAGATTTAGATAAGATTTAGATAAGGCGTTCATGGCACCACCAAGCTGTGACTGGGCTGCTTTTGCCCAAATGAATTTCATTTTATTATCTTCTCCGTTGCTGTAGTCTGACCCCATTGATGTGGTCCTGTCTCAGTTCAGGTAAGAGTGTGGTGCAGCGGCCTGGTGGGGGATGACCAAAAGGTGGATTCAATTTTATTACTGATCAGGAAGAAGACGACTGGCTTAGGGACTCACTGGTCTGACCTGGCCTTCTTTGGACCGGCACCTTTCCTGTAGTGAAAAGGAATAACACGAGTGAGCGGTAAAGTGTGGTGGTGAGGTCAACTGAGCTTGCAAAACTCATCAGAAAGAGCAGCTAAAGCAGGTTCAAGTGATTACTTCCCAAATGACAAGCGACTGAGGAACTCACATGTCAGATGAGACGGGCCGTTTTGTGGCAGGTTTAGCAGAAGCACCATCTTTACTGGACTCTGAAGCAAGAGCAGATAGAGAAATGGGGGGGGGGGGAGAGATTAGTAAATACCAACATGCACAATTTTCAAAAAAGCAGAAGACTGAATGAGAGCTTTGATAGGCCCCGTTCCGGACGACTGCCAAAGAATGGTCCTGCCTTGTCGTCAAGCTTTAAGAGCCTTGCTTACCTTGAAGCCACCGGACCTGCGTGGCTGGGCCATAGCCTTTCTCATTGCGCGCGGCAATGCGGAAGATGATCGCCGGTTTGGTGGTATAGTCGATGTGGGCGTTGGAGAGGCTGGATGTCTGCACCAGACACGCGGGACTGGGGCCACAGTAGACACGCATGAAGGCCAGCTGGGCGGGGGCAGAGGCCTTGGGCTCCCCTGCCTGTGCACTCTGGATGGCCAGGTACACAGAGTACTCTATGATCTTCCCCGACGTCACCGAGGGAGGCTCCCATGTCAGGTGAGCGCCATCTGGGCTCTGGGTGAGGGAGACAGATGGTATGATGGGCCATGACGGGAAAGACCACCATATAGTCATTTTCCCCATCATACTCAGCCTTACCTTGCTGATCTTGATGGCACAGGGTGCTCCAGGGAAGCCCGGCAGGCACGTCTTAAAGGCGGATATCTCAGAAAAGGTCCCACGGCCGCAGGCATTGATGCCGGCGACACGGAACTTGTAGGCTGTGCCAGGCTGAAGCTCCACCTTCTTCATTTGGCTGTAATCGGGGACGGTCCCCGAATCATCCTAACACACAGAGGTCTGCACGTCAGCACCCTCACAGAATCCCGGCAAGCCTAGCCACACACCCACACCTCACAACTTACGTCGGTGGTGGGTGCCTCATCCACTGGTACAAAGTAGTGGGTCACCACCATATTGGTGACCTTCACAACCCCCACATCAAACCACTGGTTCTCCTTCTTCACGGGGGCCTTCACCACAGCAGGTGCAGGACTTTGCTTCTACGGGGAACCACATGAGACACTTAACGGCATGCGCTGCTCTGATACCGGCTGGCAAACGGCAAAGCGAGAATTTTAACGTATGCTTCCTGACTGCAGCGCTGGGGAGCTCCCCAGTCTCCAGACTCACCTCTGGTGCAGACTCGAGGCCATTGGCCACTTCGGGCAGGGCAGCTGCTGCCTGGATCTTGACTGGGCTGGCCTCAACCACAGGCTGTGAGGGCACGAAGGTGCTTGATGGGGCCAGGCCTGCAGGCAGACTTACTTATTAGCATCAGTTACGACTGCATCTCTGAGGGAAAGGCTAGATGGCCTCCCAAAGCGCCGCTGGACACTCACTCTCGGCCGACGTGCAAGGCAGCAATCTGGCCACCGCGTCGGAGACAGCGGCCGCCATATCGCCGTGCCCGTTGCTCTCTGAGGCGGGGTCGTTCAGGCTGTCCGCGGGGGCCAGCCCTTCCGTGGCCAGGGAGGCAGCCTGGGCACCCAGCTGCTGCAGCTGCTGCTGCGCAGTCACCACGACGGCCTGCGCCTGCGCGTCCTGGAGCTGCTGCTGCTGCTGCACCAGGGCGGCCAGCTCCTGCTGCGTCAGCACGATGGGTATGGTGGTGGTCTGCTGACCGTCGTGCCCAGCGTCCCCTTCGCCTAGCGGAACACGAGGGCACAGGTAAGCGACACCTCCAAGCCCACCGTCTAAGGAGCACGCTAGCGCCCACCGGCCACAGCACTCACTCATGACGGCTTGCTGCGCGGCTTGCAGCACTGCCTGTATGGCCAGGGCCTGGGCCTCCTCCGTAGCCGCGGCCTGGGCCGCGGCCTCCGCGGCCGCCGTCACTGCCAGCTCCTCGGGCGTGAGGCCCGTCACCATCAGGGCGGTCTGCTGCCCTTCAGACATCAGCTCCTGGGGCAGCGCCAGGGCCTCCGGGTCCTGTGGTGCTCCCGCCTCAATGGGTCCATGCTCCAGCTGCTTGCCGGCAAAGTGACGGACAGATCAGAGAGGAGGACTGAGGACCATCCTCTTCCGCACCTGCCTCTGCTTTGTACCGTACGCCCGGCCCACCGCTTAACTACTGCTCTGACTTCACGACAGTAAAGATGGCCACGTTCATGTCGCCCTTTCGACAAACACATGGGCTCCCCTTGGATGAAGCCAGCTGCCACACTGGATCAGCGGTACCTCGGCCTGCTCCTCCTGGCTGTGCTGCGTCTCCATAGCCATCGGCAGCTGGTCCACTTCAGCCTGCAGCACTGTAGCGGCCTCTGCCTCAGCGACGCCTGCCGCCTCTTCCTCCATGGAGACCTCCGCCAGCTCGGCCTGACACTCCGTCTGCATTGGCTCCCCCTCTTCCTCTGGGACGGCGGCGCCAGCAGCCTCGAGGGACGCCTCCTGGGCCTGCTCGGCCATCAGGGCCTCCTCCGCCTCCTGCTCCGGCTGCGGGGTCTGCTCCTGGGTGAGCTCACCCGCGGCCTCCCCACAGGGAACGCCTGACCCCTCGGTGATAGAGGAGATGGTCTAGAGGCACAAACCAAAAGGCAAAGAATGACGCTGTACATTTTAACGCTGGCAAAAGGTCACAGTCTAGAGAACTCTACATAGTCAGCTATGCCATACATTTAGCGGTCAGTCTTCTGCAACCATGCCACAAGGTGGCAGCAAATTCCATTTTTTCTTAAGGCCAATCAAACCAGGCACCTTGCAATATTTTTCTGTGTAAAAACAGCTCCATTTTTTTCTGCAAACAAACATCAATGCTGCCTCCTAGCATCACTCTGCCAGTGTACACTGCAACGTGCCAGAAAAGTCAGACATTATGCCTATGTGCTTATTCTACCTCTTTCTGGGGGACTGACAGGGAGGATGTTTATCCTACTGCTGTGCAGTCAGTCTTCATAGTGTGCCGATTCCGGGTCTTCGTTTATTTTGTGCACTCTTTCTTTCTAACTGCCTGTTTTCTGTATAGCCCTCTTACCAAACTAAGCAAATCATTTCACGATGTGAAAACAACACAGGTCTTACGGGTACAGAGGGGCCAGGGGCCGGAGTGGCATGAGTCACAGTGGTGATGGCTCGGCTCTGACACATCGCAGGGTTGGGTGCTTCTGGTACAAGTGCAGGCGAAGATGCCACCTCTGCATTGGAGCCACTCTCTCCCTCCGCCGTTTCATTACCTTGCTGGGCTAAAAGACAACACACAAACGTCCCAATACGAAACTTATTTAAACTTGACCAGAGCCATGTGTGGTTTCAGATGACCAACACAGGACCTCTAGAGAGTAAACGAGGAGTAGCGAAGAGGGCAAAGACTACATGATTATCGGAATTCTGCTTCTGAAAGTCGCTGGCTGCTCGACTTGGGGTCAGTTTTCAATTTTGTACCATCTAGCTATCGAGCTAGACTGCAGCTCAATCTGCGTCCTGTGGGACGACGTCCAAACGTGCACAGCCACACTTCCAGTCAGGTAGTGATGCTGTATGCTACTTCCTCACATTTTCTTTTAGTAGTAAATATCGACCCGATTATGCTCAGAGGACCATATTTCATTGATGCTGCGGAATATGTATTGCTACAAATTGCTGTACAACTATATGTATTTAAAGTTTCACTGTGACCTGTCATATAGACGTGGACATCCACAAACAACCATGGCTGGCTTTTCCATGTGTTCATTCATTAGGGTTGCGAAACTGACTGGATGTAAGCACACGTGCAAGACTTCAGAACATTTTGATCAAGTGCAAAGACCTACACTACCAGTCAAAAGTTCTTGCACACACCAAGATCTTCTACATTTTCAAAAAGTTACTCACAATTTTCACAAAAATTCTAGACACTCAGTGTGTGTAAATGTTGTAATTTGTCTTTGCAAACCACAAAGTTCAACTGCAGCCCAAAGGAGATTTATGAATACCATAACGTAATAAACCATAAACCAGGCCCCAGGAGTGTTGGAATGAACTTGCAGAGCAATATTTCATGTCCTTGAAAGAACGCCTCGAATTTGGTCTGCTGTTATAGCTGCTAGAGGAGGCTACTTTGATGAACCAAAGACATGGCCAATTTTCTTGCTAATAAAGGTATTTGAAGGACGCTGAACATGAATGCCTTGTTTTTTAGCACTGAACATTGAGTGTCTAGAATTTTTTGTGAAAATCATGCGAGTAACATTGATAATGCAGAAAATCTTAGTGTGTACAAAAACATGTGACTAGTAGTGTAACTGCTGGCCTGAGCACAACATGGAGCGCTGCATGTTAAGTAAAGCTTATCATCTGACGCACACTGCCAGCTTAAGGCTTTACATTTCTCCTCGCAGAATTACCCATGCCTTCTCCAGTGTCCATGCTGGAGGTCGCTGTGGTGGCCGTGTTGGTGGTGCCCGTCTCGTGGGTCTCACAGGGAGGGTTGGAGCAGACCCTCTGCACCGTGCCAGTCTGGTTGGCACCCATGCTGCCTGAGGCCGTGGTGGCCGTGTTGGTGGTGCCCGTCTCGTGGGTCTCACAGGGAGGGTTGGAGCAAACCCTCTGCACCGTGCCAGTCTGGTTGGCACCCATGCTGCCTGAGGCCGTCGTGGCCGTCTCAATGGTGCCCGTCTCATGGGTCTCACAGGGAGGGTTGCAGCAAACCCTCTGCACCGTGCCAGTCTGGTTGGCACCCATGCTACCTGAGGCCGTGCCCGTCTCATGGGTCTCACATGGAGGGTTGGAGCAGACCGCCTGCACTGTCTGTCCACTATCCTTGCTGGAGGCTACCTGGCTGGTGGCACCAGCCGTGGGAGTTTCACAAAGGGGGTTGGAACAAACTTCTTGCCCCTTCAACGAAGGCGTCTGGGAAATGGGACATGAAGCGCTGCTGATGGACCGACGGTTCTCTAGTGAAGACTGTGAGCTCTGGACTGTGCCCGTCTGGTCAGAGCCCATGTTGGCATGTGCCGTGGTGGAAGTGTTTGTGGTGCCTGTGCGCAGGTTCTCTGGGCGCAGGATGCTGGGGCTAGCTTCAGCTTCGGGAGTGGTGCACGGCTGAGAAGACGCTGCATTCGCAGGTTGAAACTGGGTCCCTGATTGGCTCTGGACAGTGCCCATCTTGTCAGAGCCCATGCTGGCAGAGGCCGTGGTGGCCGTGTTGGTGGTGCCCGTCTCGTGGGTCTCACAGGGAGGGTTGGAGCAGACCCTCTGCACTGTGCCAGTCTGGTTGGCACCCATGCTGCCTGAGGCCGTGGTGGCCGTGTTGGTGGTGCCGGTCTCGTGGGTCTCACAGGGCGGGTTCGAGCAGACCCGCTGTACCCCACCCATGCTGGCAGAGGCCGTGGTGGCCGTGTTGGTGGTGCCGGTCTCGTGGGTCTCACAGGGCGGGTTCGAGCAGACCCGCTGTACCCCACCCATGCTGGCAGAGGCCGTGGTGGCCGTGTTGGTGGTGCCGGTCTCGTGGGTCTCACAGGGAGGGTTCGAGCAGACCAGTGTTACAGTACCAGGCATCTCCCCCCCAGCTTCAGCCGCAGCAGGCTGCTCAGAGGTTGGTGAGGCCAGGATGGAGACAGGAAGCTCCTGCACAGGCTGGGCCTCCACTCCACTAGGCGTAGTTATCAGAGTTACCTGGGTGGGCTGGTTGACCGACTGCAGGGGCAAAACAAGGCCAGAAAGAGTCAGATTTCAAGGTTTTGCCAACAAATACATTTGGTGTGTTGAGAACATTACAGCAATATTTCAAATCCACCTCAGAAGATGTTTAGACACCCATTCAGTAGTTTTTCCACCGAATCTCATTTGTTTGACCAATTCAAGACAGCCTTTCATCAAACAAAGCAAAATGAATTAAACAACAAAACAGTAATAAAACAAACAGGAAAGCGCCATCCATTTGCATCTACCAGGGACCCAAGTCAGTTACATTTTGAACCACACCATTACAGAAAGCATAATCTAAAGTACTTCTCAAATTGCACTACGGGGAGGAAAAAAAAAAAAAACAACCCCAAGACCAGGCTAAACATCTTCAGTAAGAGGACACCATAAGATTTAAGAAAGACGCGTGTCCAACCTGCATGGTGATTGTTGGGGTGACCAGAGGGGAAGCAGAGGTCAGGCTGGTCTGGGCGGCGGACACAGTGATGGCTGCCGGGTTGATGACCTGGCTGGACAAGGTCGCTATAGTGCCTAGGGTGGTGATGGGTGTAGCCAGGGAGGCGTTAGCACTAGCAACGCTGCCTCCTGCTAGGCTGCTGGAAACCGTGCCTGTCACTGTCCCAAGAGTAGTCACACCTAGAAAGAGGGAGGAGCCATGTTCAGCCAATCAGATTTTACAGACTGATCCAGATGACCAACTTCTGACTGCCCCATGTGTACACAAGCAAGATTCAGTGCAAATTCAGCTCTGCACAGACACAGAATAACAAAGTATCCCATAAATCCCATGACAAAGACAAAAAAATTTACTCTAGCAAAATGAAATGTTTACCAGTAGTTCCCTTGACAACGAGTGTGGTTACAGTTGGCTTGACAGCAGATACAGTAACCGGGGTGACGAGACGGACCCCACCCATTGGCACAGTGCGAAGAATAGTGCCAGGCTGACCGGGCGGCCCCTTCAAAACCACCTGAAAGGACAAAGGGGAGTGATGCCAGTACATTTAAAGTGACAAAGTGGTGACATTGATATAGACTAACCAGAAATCCTTCTAGCCTATAGGTAAAACCCACTGGATACACTGGTCAGAATAAGATTTATAGAAAAAGTCTGCTTTTGGGAATGGAAAAAAATCTAAATCAAAAACCGGCCAGGAAAAACTCAAGTCGCAATACAGGAAATACACCATTTATTCAAACCAGTAGGTCACCCAAACGCGAAGGCCAACATACACACAGATTATACTCAGTTTGGACTATGCACTGAGATTCACCCTCTAAACTGAGATCAGAACACAGGCTGCAAACCAGAGTTTGCAAATTTTAAAACTTCCAAACAATGTTACAAACAAATATACTAATAAAATCAGGAGGTAGTATGGAGGCTCAGAGAGTATCACTGTCACCTCACACCTACAAGGTGGGAGATTCGAATATTACCTCCGCTATGTCCAGCATCTCTAAAATTACTTGCGGTGTTTATGTGCCCCGTGATGAACTGACATTCCATCCTTGGATAACCCCTATCTTCTGCTCTATGCTGACTGGGGACCCTGTACAGGATAACTAGTTGGAGAACAGATGCATTAAAAGACAGAGTACCTGTGTTACCCCTTGTTGGCCAGGCCCGGTTCCTAGCTTCGGCACAGCAGTGATGATTTTGCCAGGCGTCCCAGTGCCCGCGGTCATCATCTTGGTGGTGATGATCGTAATGGGTGACTTGATCCCCGTGCTGCTAGTCACTCCTGCTTGAGGAGAGGAGGAGCTTTCGGTAGTTACTCACAAGCCCTGGGTCAACGCACTGCAGAAACGGGGTGGGATCAACTGGTCATGCTGACCTGTGGCACCCGGCTGTGTCATGATAGCCGACATGGGAATGGTCTTAATAATGGTGGTGGTACCCGGCTTGGTGGTGGTGGTGGGTGACACGCTGCTGATTCCCAGGATGGTAGGCTTGCTTCCAGTGCCACCAGCCTGCGTGGTGGTGATGATGGTGGTGGGCTTGCCATCTGCTGAGGTCACCAACTTGAGAATGGTTCCAGCGGGTAGTGGACCCTTTGTCTGTAGGGAGGGAAGAAGGAGGTAGGAGCTCAAGACCAGTTTGTGGGAACATGAACAAACCAGGAACTCATCATAAAGGAAGTGGGGGGGGGGGGGGCTCATCCAACAACTTCACAAAGGCTGGAGAGAAAGCCCAAAAGGACATCTGTTTAAACTAGAGGGTTACTTTAACCTAATGCTGAGCAGTCCAATTCACTATTTTATAACCTTTTTCCAGAATTTAGTAAGCACTCATTTTATCGTCGTTACTGACCTGTATAATCTGGGTCACAGGGCTGCTGGAAGCCTGGCCAGTCACAGCAGATGTCTGCACTGGCTTTGTCTGTACTACGGACATCACTTTTCCAATGTTAGAGATCTACATGAAGCAAACAGGCCAGGGGTTATGAGACCAGCTGTTAAACACGACAGCCACACAGGCTCCTTGGACCAGGCATCCAGAAAGACCCCGGTTTTGACAATGCTGTCTCCCGCTGTCCACGTACCAGGGTGCCACCTCCTCCCATGGTGAGGGGGCTCTTGACGAGAGTAATGGTCTTGGTGACACCACCCACCACGGTGGTGACGACCTGGGCTTGCTGCGCCACGGTGACAGTGCCAGACTTGTGCACGGTGATTATTGGGCGCGTGGGGGTGTTGGGCGTGGAGACGCCGGAGGTTCCAACCTGAGCAGCCGCGGTCTTCAGCATGCGGGTGGCAGGGTTACTGACCTGGGTGGCCGGAAGCAGACGGGCACAATTCACCATAGCTATTTACTCATTAAAGCCCCCAGTAATAAAGCATTTCTACAACTACTGAACAACCTTTATTATTAAATACGCTGCTGGTTCATCATTCGTAACCTGCCACGTGCTCGAATCAGCAGAGAGCACCACTTTCACACTGATGGGGAGCAGAAATGCACTGCAGCGAGTTTTTTTTCCCCCCACTGACATCAGTGAAAGCTTGGCTTCCGGCAGCTGGTAATAAGCCCAGAGACACCAAAACACACGCTACAACGAGCGTCGCTCACACGGCACAGCCTCACTCACCATAACCGGTGAAGCCACTTTGACGGTAGCTGGCAGGGTGGCGGAACCGGGCGTCACGGCCACTGTTTTGACAATGGTTGCACCGGCAGGCACATTAAGCACAGTGGGCGCCGAGGAGGGCGGGATCTTCTGTGTAGCGGCCGCAGCTGCGGCGAGAGCTGCCATTCCACTCATCTGGGGACTGCTTCCAATTGGCTGCAAAAAAAAAAAACAAAAAAAAAAAAACAGGGCATCCCATGCCATTTAGTCACCAAAATGGCTCCAGGCATATTGGCTAGTGCTGCATGCCTAATCTGCTTATACACAGCCACACATATAAGCAAAAATATACATATTGAAACGAAAAACCATCCTTTACTGATAGCAAAACCCATAAACAAAAGCTAAGGAGGAAGTTTACAGTCTCAGCAGCAATTTACACTGTGAACAAAGCAACAGAAAAACACACATCAAAAAAGCAAATGAAGAAGGTCCATACCGTTCCTTGAGTGCTCTGTGCAGGGACAACCATTCGGACGCCGGCAGGGAGTGACGTCACAGTGACGGGAGATTTACCTGCCTGACTGGCAGGTCGCACAGTGACAATCGAAGCTCCAGCACTGGAGTGAGGTGCCGCAACCTTCAGGATAGCTGAGGAGCAGGAGGCGAATCAATAGAGGGCCACAGAGCAGCTTTCAGACCCCCTCTTGTCAAGTGAGGCCAAAGCGAGGAGGCAGTGGGGGGGGAGACACGTACCAGGCCCACGGGCTGTGGCGGCAGCCAGGGGACTGCCGGGCATGGAGCTGGTGGGCGAAGCCACCTGGGGCACAAGCGTGATGCCAGTGAGAGGGAGGTTCTGCGAGGAGGGAGCTGCGGTAGCCGGCACGGGGCTCTTGGGAGAGTTGCTGGGCAGAGACGGTGTGGGGTTGAGGGCCGGAGATGTGGCGGCGGCTGCTGCTGGAATGTCATACTTCTGCAGCTGCAGCAGGTAGGTGTCAGCCGTGGACACTGGGCCCCAGCTCACCTCCAGGGAGTTGGTGTTGGCGCGAACCAGCTGCACACGCGATGGGGCAGGTGGTTTCTCTGTGACCGACAGGAGCACAGCCCTTGGAAGTGCTTTCAAAACAGGCCCAGCCATATCACATGGCTCCACATGAGTGAGCACTACACTCACCAGTCTCCAAGTACCAGAGGTCTTTGCAGCAGACCTGGTTGTTCCACGCTTTGCGGTAGCCATCTCGGCCACTCCACACATACAGCCGGGAGTTGATAGCTACAGAACAGTGCCCTGCACGAGCCCTTGGGATGTTGTCCTCCAAAGTGTCCATCAAAACTGTCTCCCAGCTCATACAGTCTGCCAAGTTAGGGAATAAGGAAATAGTCTTTGTGGAATAACTACATAAAGTACACTTACGAGACTTTGGTCAAGCATACAATGTGATCCAGAGCTATAGAGCCTCAACCATTTCCACCATGGCCAAAAATGAATTTCTACTACTTAAGGTAGTAATGTTTTAAAATTAAACATTTCAGGGTGGAACACAACAGAACAAAATTATGCCAAAATTGTACAGCCACGATCATTTCTGATGGAACCGACTCAGAAAGACAGTTAAAAACTGAGGGAGAGTGAGCAGAGTAGGCACGGCATACCCAAATTCAGGCAGGCCAGAGTGTTTGTACATTTCCACTCCTTTTCATGCGTAGCCACTTTCACGTCATCCATGACCAGGGGCACCCAACCCCCAAACACGTACATCCTGCAGGGACAGAGCAAGTAGCTGAGCTGCGTCCCCCCATCAGCCTCTACGCCAGAATCTCACAGGAGAGGAAGCACTCACTTGTTTGTGATGGTGGTGGCAGAGTGGAGGCTGCGAGGGAGAGGTGCCGTGCCACTCACTGAAGGCTTGTTCCATGTGAGGGTGTCTGACAAGCAGAACGGGACACACGTCAACGGGAAGATGCGGTAGGATGTGACGAACACGTCCAAGAAACTTACTTTCCAGTGCAAACCAATTCAAAAGTCCGTAAGCAAATCATTCAGATTAACCTGAGCAGTTTACCCAGTTTGTAGTATAAGTTGGTTTCTACCATCTACTTCACCTAACACAGTTTTAAAATGGCAAAAGTATTTATCTAATACGCTAATATGGGGCATGTTACACTATAGCCAGAGTTGCTTCTCAAGCTCGTCCCAATTCTCACTTTCCAAAGACTTTCCCACGATTCAGATTTTTTCCCCTCAACCTAACACCGCACAAGAACACAGGTCACCGACGATGCCCAACAAAATCTGGACCAATTCTTCTGATTTCTATTGAAAGGGCATGCAAAGAGCTACTGTGTCAGGTCTTCAGATAATTACAGCAGAACACATAAAACCTGAAAACAGGTGCAATTCATAGAGAGAAAGGCAGGTAAATGATTTTTTTAAGCTTCATGATTGTTAACCACTATGCTACAAGTTGCCCCTCTCGTCTGCTGGCTGGGGCTAATGTACACACTAACAAAATTGCAAACGCTACAGTTACCAGAACTGTCCATTACATGTAGAGTTTCACCGGAAGCTTTTCTTAACCTTAACATTGACCTGGAAAGCAAGTTGGCTAGAACCCTTCGAATGCTATTTCACGTTGCCATATCTTCTTAGATCCACGAAGAGCTAAAACATATGTTGCTCCTCACCTATGTCAAGAGTCCAAAGGTCACCCAGACGGCAGCCGCTCATCCCGCCATAGATGACCAGACGGGACTTTTTGTTGTTCCTATCTGTGTACACCACCGCAGTGTGGCTCTCTCGTGGAGGAGGCAGCACGCCATAGGTAATGGGGATATCCCACCCCACCACATTAGAGCCTGGACGAAGCTCCAGGATATACAGGTCATTCAGGTACCTGGGCATACGGAGAAGGTGAGGTCAGGAACACTGCCTTCTTCACTGAGTGAGTCAGTGTCTCATTCTCCAATCCCCCACAAATGAAAACATCACCCATCTGTCTTAATTTGCTGCTACCCTCCCACCACCGCTGCCTCACATTGGTCCTACAGCACCTGGGAATGTTGTTTTTGGGATCCTCGCTGTCATTGGCCAGCCCTCCAAAAAGGTAGCACTTGCTCCCAACCAGTGAGAAGCTGTGTCCAAGGCGGGGACAAGGAGGGGGGCCATTTTTGGGAGCCTTGGGCTTCAGCTTTTTCCATTCCCAACGACTGGCCTAGTCATGAACGAGTGGAAAGAGATCATGACAATGACCTTTCCAAAATGACATTAGATTCCACTAGTCAAAGTCTGACTGCAAATGCTTATTATGGGAGGCTTCAAAAAACATCTCTACTCTGTTCACCACCTTCACTAGGGCACAGAGGAAAAAAATACTATGGCACTGCTGTAAAACAAGGTCTCTAACTGTATCTGTCAAAAAAAAACAAAAAAAAAACCCATTGCCTGAGCTGGATGTCATAAAAATAATCACAGAGTTTGCAATCCCTTACCTGTAGCTCATACAGATCATTGCTGTACTTGCCGTACTCCACCATCCCTCCGAACACCAGCAGTCGTGTCCCATCACACACAAACCCATAGGCAGCACAGCCTGGTGGAATGTCACCACGCACTGCTGGGATAAACCACTGGTTTGTGGCTATGGAGAACAGAGAAAGACTGTTTTATTACAGGACTGCACATTAGCTGCCATCCCTACAGAAGACTTGAGACACCCATAACTACGAAAGCCAAGAATACTCATTACACACATCACACTTAACCAGTGCATGAAAATTGTTATTTTTATGGGCAATCAGTCTGGGGCTTAAATGTCCAATGCCTTTGTCATAATTTGACATTTGTGACTTAACAGGACAAATACACATATACAAATGTAGCTTTAAAGTTTAGGTCTAAATAGGATACAGGATTCAATTAACCAACTGTATTCCAAAATTAACTTCTGCAACTATCAACACAAAGATTCCCCTTAACTTATTATGAGCCAAGCAGAAACATACCAAATCAATACTAATTACGTTATAGTTACCATTAGAGTAACAAAGCAAATTTAAACTTTTTGTTTTATGACTGGTTAACTTGTCCAAAACAATTCTGCTGGGGGGGGGGGCTATTATTTTGGGCAACATCCCCCCCCCCATTTAGCTACAGGAGCTTTAGAAAAGAAAATATTTTTGGTACATAAATTCAAAGGTGGGATGGAGAATGAATTAAATTCAATCCCACACTTTAAACTCATTTACAATTACCTTGGGATCGACATTAGAAGTAGTCACTACATAGCATCATTTAGGCGGTTACTGGTGCGAGTAGCTGTCTGGATGTGACAACACTAGGGCTGCAAAGGTGCGGGAAATTTGGTTAATTTTGTAAATTTTCCATGGGAAACTTTCCATGGGAAGTTAAGCAGGGGAATATAAAAACATAAATATCGACATTTTGTTTTAACCAAGATTATGCGGCAAGATGTTTTTTCAACTACATTTAAGTTCCCTGTTATTGGCCAACCTGCAATTTTGCAAATTTCCCATTTATTCCCGTCAATAAATTTGAGTTTGAATAAATTAATAAAGTTAATAAATTAAGTTTGAAAATTCCCAGAACTTTGCAGCCCTAGACAACACACGCCTACTGTATTCACGGCTGACCCTCACACCCCCTTTAATGATCTCTTTCGGATCCTGTCAAACACTACACCTTACACGATAAACCTTCCAAAAAACGTCCATCGGTGCAGGCATCATGTGCTTCCTACTGCACATTAAATCAAAGTTACATGATAAAATTAACCTCCTTTAAACGAAAACCATAACAGTAAGCTCAAACTTCTAGATCCCAAATATCCTTTAAGCGGTTTTTAAAAACCCAGAATGTCCAGCGACAGCTAAAACCCCAAACATTTCGTGCTCCCCAGTAGAAGGTCTTCTGTGGTTCTGAACTGAGCGTCATTAATACACCGGAATACGAATTCGTACAGAAAGTGGCCTTGCAACACAGCCCCCTACATTTAGTAAAAGAACTATTTTTACATTTCAATACAAGCTGCCATCTAGCCAGGCTTTTTAAAAAGCCGCTAAAATTCAGGGATTCGCAGATTATGTGCCATACCCACCTGACTGTAAACCTTGTTTTAATGTTTGATAATCGAAAGTTTGTAAGTCAAATGTAGACCACGAAACTGTCTTACTTTCATTCATTAACGCGTCGCCTAAACAGGGCCAGCCTCGTTAACCAATTCCGTTTAAATCAGCCAAGAGACGTTAATTAATAGAAGTCGGTAGTTAAATCACATTGATGTGGGTAATTAGGAGCTAACGAGAATTAACAGCCGGGCGCGAGCTGAAGCGGTTAGCGGCGCCCATTTTAACCCGCCATTTTTCTTTGTATTTCCCCCGCTTCCGAGCGACACCAGGCCCTCGAGGTGCGGCTAAAACGCACTTCAAGTCGCCTGATAAGCCAAGACACACGGTCCAAGGTCGACTCGGCGGGTCCGAACTGAGCCGAACTGCCAGTCTGTGCTGGCCCGTTTTTATTTCATGGTAGCGGCTGAACCAACGCAGCGGATCCCAAATTTGACCGGCTAGCGAAGCCGGGGACTCGAACGGAGCACAGCCGATACACACGGACGCGCGCGCGCACAGTGCCTCACCTGTGTCGCACACGGACGCGCGCACAGTGCCTCACCTGTGTCGCACACGGACGCGCGCACAGTGCCTCACCTGTGTCGCACACGCGCGCGCGCACAGTGCCTCACCTGTGTCGCACACGCGCGCGCACAGTGTCTCACCTGTGTCGCATACGCGCGCGCGCACAGTGTCTCACCTGTGTCACACACGCACAGTGTCTCACCTGTGTTGTAAACGTGCAGCTCATCCACGATGCCTTCGTTGCCGCCTCCGAAAACAACCATCAGCTCCTTAATAGCCACAGCTCTGTGGCCGTGTCGGGGTCGAGGGACCGGGCCGGACCAGCCCAACACCCGCTTCCACCGCGGCTGCAGAACCGAGCCGGTGGTCCCAGTCACCGTGGAACCAGGTGCAGACATGTCGGCTTGAATAAGAAAAAGGGGGAAAAGCTCCGGCGCTAAAAGGCTTAAAACAGCAGGCGTCTGGAAGAATTGCGGTTTTGACTTAGCTCGCCTAAAATGTACCGTAGCGAACCGACAGAAGCAGAGAATAGAGATGAAGCCGGCACTTTAACCCCGCGGAAAACGAGACGACGACGAGTAGCTTTAAAAAAAAAAACAAAACCCAAAAAACCAAAAAAACCCGCTGCTGGGCACAACGGAGCAGCGAAGTATCCCGGCGAGCCGAATATCGAGGGCTCCCAAATGCCATTCAGGAGTACGTGAAATCCATGGGAGCCGCCATTTTACTCAGCAGGAGAAAAAGCCGGCTGCCGGGGAAGATCGGCGGCCGCCGGCCGACGGGAGCGTTCAGGCGTGGCGCCGCCGGCACCCAGACTGGTCTAGCGCGGCTCCGTGCTCAGCAGAGAGCCCCGAGCACGGCGCCGTTCGCCCAGAGCCCAGCAGAAGCGGAGCGGTGCCCCTCCATGGGAGCCGCCATCTTGTACGAAGCAAACAAACCTGCGCCAGGCGAAGAAATGGCCGAGTTCGGGGAGGCGACGGAAGGAGGCTTTTATAGCGCGCAGCACGGTGTCCAGAAGCAGCCGGGCCCGTTCGCTTGGTGCCGAGCTCGCCCGATGCGGCAGGACGCGACGTTCATGCCTGTGTGGGAGTCGCCATCTTGTCGAACGGTGGCGAACGCACGGCGACGCGGGGCTCGGTGGGCGGTCTCCCTGTTCGCCGAAGACGCCCGGCTAGCGTACGAAAGCTACGGCCGATTAACGGAAGCCGCCGAGCGCACGCGGTCCACGGCGGCTACTCGCTAGCATCAAAGAGCCGAGTGACGGAGTCGGGCTCCGCTGACGAAGGGCAGGTTCGGCGGCTGCCGACACGTCAGAGCGGGGCTGCTGTTCACGCGCCTCGGCTGGAAGCGGCCATCTTGCGGGCTGCTGCTGCCTCGAGAAAAATGGCGGCCGGGGAAAAATGGCCGCGCGACAGGAGGGCGTCGAGCGAGCGAAAGAGCGAGCGAGCGAGCGAGCGGGGGGCCTTTCGCCGCCGCGCCGAGCGCTTTACTCTTTCGCCTCGGTTCTCAGGGAAATATTTCGCGAGTGCGGTTTTCTGAGTGTAAGCGCGGTGATCTCGCTCGGTTCTGGAGAAGATGAGCTCCGTCCTGCCTTCCGGGACGCCACCATCTTCTTCACGTTAGCCGCATTAGCAGCCTGACGGCAAATGGTGGCCGTCTCCTTTAGTGTACCTACAGCAGCTTCGGTCGCTCTGTTCCCGAACTCCTGCACGAATTCAGTGGGAAAACATCTGCGTAAATAGACGGCGGACACGTTTTAATCTTCGTATTGCACTGCAGAAATTCATGTGCTTTTCAAATAAAAGGGCGCGTTTTCTAAGTTAGGCTTCCGTGGCAGGAGTATTACTTCACTTACGTCCAACTGTAACTTGCTTGCAAAAAGTACTGTCTCAAGCTCAAATGTTTAAACTGGTTTCATTTCAGCTGGACATGCTTTTTACTAAGAGGAGCCAACAGGTTCGGTTTAAAAAGTTAGCAACCCTCGCAATATATATGGCAGATAAAAGTCACTGCAAGCTAGTTGTCGATTACTGTAAGTTTTATTCAAATAACTTGGCCTATATCAGCCCTGCTGGGAAAAACCATTGGAAACCATTAGGGTTATGAAATAATTCCATTAGAAAACCACAAATACCACTATAAACCGTTACGGCTTTCTAATGGTTTCTACTTAATTTTTTCCGGCAAAGCTAGCATATGAAATCATAGTACTAGCTACATGTACACCTTAGCATCCCGTTACTAATTTTGGGCTAAATAGCGTCTGGTAATTACAATCACGTCTGATACGGTTTATATTACAAATGCCCAGTCATGTTCACATTTGGAGACTTCAGTTGTAGAAGGTCCCATAGGAAAACAAAGACAAATCTGGAAGGCACCTATCTGCTGTCTTATTGGGGTACTCGGACAGCTTTAGAAACACCAGCACACTCATGGAGAAAGGACATACTCTTCAGTTCCTATACACCGGTATATCACCAGGACAAATTAGCCCCTTCAATGAAAATTTATGATAGCACATATAATGGGGGCCCTATGTATACTTATTTATTAAACCCACATTTTAATTGACATTTGTTTATTAGGAACTAATGCTAAAATCGTACTGTTAAGTAAGGGGACGTGCATGATTATCGGTGTCAGATGCCCAGGGACTGAGATTCAAATCCCACGTCTGTTTCTTTTGCGTGTGGAGTTCACGTTCTCTCAGATACACTTCTTGCGGTCTGAAGACATGCAGTTGGGCTACATGGTATCTCTAAATTGCCCCTAGTGGGTGTAAAAGTGCACGTGTGTATACATGAACCACGCTATGCATGGACTGCCATCTCATCTGTGATATGTTCCTGGTTCCTTCCAAGGTTTCTTCTTCCTGGGGGAGTTTTTCCTGTGCCACTGTCCCCTTTGACTTGCTCTCCAGGGACCATTGGGCCTCGGACTATATAAAGCGCTACGTGACAATACTCTTTGTCGAAGGTGCTATATAAATAAAATAGAATTGAACTGGAAAAAAATAAGCTAGCATTTTAATTGAATTTGCATAATCATATAACAATCAAAATAAATAAAATATTCGATACACTCAGTTTTACATTATGCAAAGACGATAGCTCAAGATTCCAAGAAAGATACCTTAAAATTTACTGATTAGAGTTAAGACTCCAAAGGAAACTGGATGGTGATGCTGTGGAATTAAAAGATTCTCTTTTTACTATAACTTACTTGTATCGTCTTTCTCAATGGGAGTGGAGTGCTTACATTATAGACATGACATAAAAGCTTATTGTCTCTCTGGGCAGCAGCATTACCTACATATGGTCATTAAGTTAAAGTTTGATCAGCTGTGACTTAGATCAATTCCTTTCTGCAGATCAGAAACAATCATGCACGGAGTTCCAAATGTTAACACAAAGTTAACTCAGAAACCCGTACATGTTTATATATGGACCTCTGTTTCCCCCACACGACATACATTACAGATAAAAATCCAACATATAGCATTGATTACTGAATATAGCACATTAGTATCTATACTATGCAAAATGTAGAAAAGTGTGCCATGTAAAAATATGGCTCGTACAACATAAAGACATGTAAACAATTTTGGTCGTGAGAACTTTAAACTGAGATCTTCAGTCATACACAGACAGATTTATTCTTAAACTTACACATATGTATGAAAAATGTAAAGTGAAAACGTACCGCCTGTCTAATTCAAATAAGGTTGAATTTCGATTGAACTAAATTAGTTCTGACATAGTCCCGCATTTTCAAAAAAATATATTGATATACTTCATATAAAAGACAATCAACCTCAATTCAAAAAGATGAAAACCGGGAGACAAGCAGAGGGCCAAATCTCACTACTTAGCCAGTAATTGTCAGTATGTGTGTTGAAACGGCCCCCCATTTGATTTACGAGTCTGAGAGAACATGTTCATGTACCGCAATCGTATCTAAAAAGCTGTGTGTTCGGATACCCGATCTGCTTGTGCATCTGAACTTTCAAACTCATCACTCTCCACCGGTCCTCGGCCTGGATTATAGTTGCCTGTGAAACAACAGGAAGGTGATCAAGAAAATATCAGAAATGGAGATCATCAGCAAATGACAGGGTGAAAAGATCTATAAGTACACTTAGACATTTCAAAAGGATGAATACATATCACATAAAAAGCTAAACATTAAGCCTACGAATGACTTTTTAAATTTCAAAAACAAGGGCTTACAATTTTCTTTGGAACACGCACAAATGAAATTCATGATAACCACGAATGCTGTAATATTTTGGCATCAACTGTTGGGAAACTGGCCAGATGGAGTTATGATGAGATGTACATTCAGAAAATGTTGCCAGTAAGCATTTCTTTAGAGGAATTCTTCAATCCAGGCTTCAGGCACATTACCACCTTACATTTTTAATCTGTCCCTCCATCTGTGTATCCAATTGTACTAGTTTACTAATTATCAGGCAGTCCACTTCCTAGGTCACAGTCTATATGTAAAATTCCACCATCAGAGGGAATGAAAGTGCCGATGCTACAAAAAAATACAAAATATCATAACCATGTTTTTGCAAGGGATCATTCAGATTTGCTTTGACTGGCTAAGGCATTAGCATCCAACAGCCACTCCCTTTCATGCATTCATCTGCATACCTACAGCTTACCCGTGGGATAATGTGCTCATCTGAAATACCCTATAGAGGGAAATTGCCCAAAACCAGCCAGAGGGGTAAAGAGATTAACATGCCTAATTTTCTGTTATTTTGTTAATAGTAATGTCTGTGACATTTGCTAAACAGTCCTTATATTCTTATGACCAAAACAAAACTAGTAAATAAGGCCTCTGCTAGAGCAAACAAATGTTTTAGTTGCTTTTGTTCCATTTGTAATTTTGATATGCTAATAGCACAATTTAGATTTGTAAAGTATACCTTAGCTGTGTTACAGCGTATTTGTCAATCCCAGTATGTGTTTAAAAAGTACTACATAAGGATATGTCTGGATTCAGGCAGCATCAAAAAAAAAAAAAACAGACCTGTCAAAGTGTTGAACCGTGTATCTGCACTGGCAGTTTTCCATTAAACATGGCAAACACCAAAAACAAGTCTTACCATCAGATGAAAGGAGGTCAGATGTTTGGATCCTCTCCTCCTCATAGAGCGCCATCTTCTGGATAAAACGTTGTTTGATAGCATTTACAACTATCCCTTTACTGTCAAGTTCTGGTGAAGATTGAAGAAATGTTGGTTTTAAAAAAAGCACTTAACAAGACTCCCAAACAGTATCCTGTACATTATAAGGCATATGGAGATGTTTCTGTCCCACCTGTCAGAGAGCAAGCCTGTGTGGATCTCAGAGAGCTTCCCTCCTTCACCTGACAGCTCTCGCAGAAAGCTCTACTCCAATCACCACATGGCTGACAAAGCGATGACTGAGCAGAGACAGCATATTGTGAGTAGCCCTGACTCTCATCAGATTCACAGGGGACCTGGAAGGAGGGTGGGAGTGGCCCCCACGTCTCACTGCCCGTCCCCGACAGCTGTACCGCTGACTGAAGTGTTCTGGGGTGAGGCAGCCCAGAGCGTGGGCCTGAGTGGCAGTGGTAAGTATCCTC
This sequence comes from Gymnarchus niloticus, assembly GCA_009936485.2. Taxonomy (NCBI): domain Eukaryota; kingdom Metazoa; phylum Chordata; class Actinopteri; order Osteoglossiformes; family Gymnarchidae; genus Gymnarchus; species Gymnarchus niloticus. The sequence goes on along the minus strand of JAACJT020000086.1, from coordinate 9,888,672 downwards.
TTGGGGTTCCAACTTGAGCTTTCGCTGGGTGAGGGATGCCAACGACTGGTCAACAGAGACTGAAGGTGGGGCAACAGGAGGAGACTGGAATCCAGGCACTGAGCTGATGTCAGGTTTGGGAGAACTCTGAGTGGCAGTTTCTAGTCCTGTGCTTATGCCTTTAAGAATTTCAAATACCTGAAAAACAAAATAAGCAATGCAGAAATAAGGAAGGAAAAGCAAGAAAGAGCAAAAACACAAGACACTGCTGTGTGTGTGTGTGTGTGTGTGTGTGTCTAATCAGCTCCAAATAAAAAAAAAAAAAAAATCAAAGAGAATTATTTTTGATAAGCAGTGTTGGTCTGTTGCAACTTATAGCCACCATTTTATCCAGTAAATAACTATAAAGTTTTGTTCTAGATACAGACGCTCATCTAAATCTTTTATTTTTACGGGCACCACTGTCTGGCTGGCAGCTCCCCACTTACTTCAGTCATGGGGGGTCTCTTCTTCTTCTTACGCTCCAGACAACGGCAGGCCAATGACGAGAGGTCCAGGGCCTCTGGTGGGCCTTTCTGATCTGCTGGTATAATATGAGGATCCAGGTGTTTCCTCCAGATGTGTGTTGCAGCTTCATCATATTCTCTGACCAAGTCTTTCTGTTTGAGGAAAAACAAATAATGTTGGTGGGTTGCGTAGTTAATTTGTCAAAACTACAACACACTGTAATGCTTCCTTGTCCAAATTGCAGGTTTTACTCCTGTATGTTTAAACACAAAAAATGGCTTGTCCAAGCTTGCCAAGTATCCTCAGATGTAGCGGAATCAATGTATCAGTTGTGTAATGCTGGTGACTCTTACCAGATACGAGGGTCGAGATTGGCTGTCTACTTCCATTGCCCTGCGACCAGTCAGTACTTCCAGCACAACCTGAGGAGTAAAGGAAGCAGAATATGCCTGTACATTTATTTCCAGTGTCGCACCCTCCAGTGATTCTTCTCATGCTTCACTCTTCTGTGCTTCCTCACGATCCACGCACAGTTTGAGTGACGTAAATTTACATCTGCGGTGTCCGTGCAGCCCAGATTTTCTATCTAGTGGCCATTTTGCACGTCCGTCCATGGTGACTGTGTATGTGCAAGGAATAAATTAATGCGCTGCTGGGAATTTCCAGCAGATTTTGGCAAATTTATAAGGCCGGATGTTCGATGAAGATGGAGTAGACGAAGAGAGTAGACAAGGAGAGCATTTTAACCATGAAGGCCTTCGACGAGCTGCTGTGCTAAGCGGTGAGGAGGTATCCGCACATTTACATCTCAACTTTGAAGGAGCACAAGGGCGCATTTCGCTTTAGCGGGTGCTTCCGCTTAAAATTTCATTCATTCCTCGAGGAGGACATGTGCCCTCTGCTGGTCAGTGGAATATTATTGCTGCCAAATGCAAACATACACGGACAAGTGTAACATAGATACAAAGGCCCACGCGCTCGGCTGTCCGTGGTCCGTGACGGAGCATGGAAAAGTGAAGTATGAACTAGGTTTAACGGTCTCATTGTTCTTACCACGCCAAAGCTGTAGGTATCAATCCACAGGCCCAGCTCACCACCCTGTATGTATTCGTCAGGCAGGTAAGCCAGCGTCCCCCGCACAGTTTTGGTTTGAGCCACAGTGGTGGTTCTGACGGATCTGCCATGCGGGCTTTGGCAGAAGCGAGCTAAACCAAAGTCCCCCAGCTTTGGCTCCAGGTGCTCCCCTAAGAGGATGTTTGAGCTGTGAGAAGATGAGGTGAAATGCTTTATGCGAGAGGGCAGAGAGTCACTCAAAGGCACAGTCACAAGCAGTGCCATATTACCTGTGACATCTGGGACTTTATTAAAAGTGAAATTTAAAGCTCATAATGCAAAAAACCTACTGTAGAGAATTGTGGAAAAAAAAAAAAAAAATCAATAGCAGGCAGGATTATATAGTAACATGCCAGGAGAATGTTTCTGAGGCTGTTGTCAGTTGTGTACGCTGAAATACGAGCATGCAGAGTGATCACAAATCAGCTTGTGATACAGCCTGAGCAAGTATTCCTCTACGTCTCAGGGGCAGGTATTCCAGTTTAAAGCTCATTCCTCTTAGCCTAAGTATTTATGAGTTATTCAACAGCTACAGTGACTGTTCAAAGAATGATTCACCTCTTAATATCTCCATGAATGAGCTGTGGACTGCTCTCGTGTAAGAACTGAATGGCTTTTGCTGATCCAAGCAACACTCTGATACGCTGTCGCCAGGAGAGGGCAGCACTGTTCTGAAAAACACATGCATCTGTATTCAATTATGACACATTTGAACATACAAAATAAAAAAAAAAAATCATATAAAAATATAATGACAGCACATGGTGAGAGTCATTCAGCTGGCACTGAATGCAAGTAATATGTTAGTTACTTTTTGAAGAAAAAAACACCCTGTAAATCAATGCCTGTTTTGCTCATTAATGAAGGTGAAAAGGTGTCTACCTTCCCATGAAGCCAGTCTTCCAGAGAGCCATTGGGCATGAAAACATAAAGCACGCAGTGCACCCCTCCTCCCACACAATATCCCGCAAAATCTACAATGTTAGGATGCCGGTATCTGTAGGCAGAAAAAGCACAAAGACAAAACAATGTGTGTTAAGCAGGACAGGTCTGAGTACAGAAGAAAGATTTACCTTTAGCTGAGAAATCAACTGAATCAGCCAACTGATAAATAAACACTAAAGCTAATAACTGTGGCCTTTAATGCTGCAAACACAGGCTGACAGGCACTGTGAAATGTCCTTATAAAGTATCATACTACTTCAGTGTTCAGAATAGTTACAGTAAGAATTTATTACTGAATAAATAATGTAAAATCCAAGTTAAAAAAAAAAAAAATGTTTGTTGTAACTCAGTCACATGGCTTCTACATGTTGAGGGGACATGCGGGAGTGGACCATCAAGACCAAGCTGCTCAGCCTGAAGTAGGGATTACGTTCATACTGAATATCAAATGGGCACGTCCCTGTTTAAAGCAGAATACAGCCCTGCGCTCCCCGTCATAGTCTGAACATATGAAAATGTCACAAAAATCCGCAACAGCTAAGGAGGAAGGTACTGAACAAAATACAGCATACTACATTGATGGGTTATGGAGAATATCAGCCAAAGAACTTCTCAAGATTAAAAAGAAGGAGCTGGGCAGAGAACAGCCATGTTAGAGATGAGGTAGATGACGGTTCTGGACTGAGGTGTACTTTTGTCCATGTAGTGTGTGCTCTCTTCATTTATACTCTATACGCTGTAACAAACCCTTACCATACTAGTTTTTTAAAATAAATGAAATAAAAAACACACAAATAAAAATGAATTATTTAAAAACAGAAATACTGTGGAATGTTATTCTGATTATAACAAGCATTGGCAAGGTAATACAATGAAAAGTTATGACACGTTTTTGCCTACTTTCCCTACACAATACTGCTCTCACTTGAAGGTAAAGAACATGTCAAAGCAGAACATTGAGCACTACGGGCTTCAGGGATCATTACACAATGCCCTCGTATTCACAAGGACACGGTATCAGAGGCAATCACAGCTACCCTTCAGGACCAACCATGGGTACACCGTAACTTGCATTTCTAATGTTCACTAAACTTGGCAAATTTTAACGGGAAATTTAACATAGAGTCAAGTAATAAAATCCATAATAAATTAGCAGCATATAAGAGAAACTTGTACCCAGAACAAGCTAGAGAAGGTACATCTTACTCTGCTAGTTTCTCCACCTCAGTCTTGAAGCTTTCCTTCACAAATGTCCAGTTTATTCGAGAGTCCTGCTGAAAACAGCATCACCACGCATCACACGTCAATACGTCCACACTAGACACACCCACTCAGTAATGATGTGCCATTATACATTTCTGCAGCCACAACACTGTTAGGCATCTCATGTTGCTGAATATTTTGAATGAACACCAGAGTGCACAAACATTACTATAATCATACGGAATTCTTTTTTGTTTTTACAAAGCACCATTTAATGACCACACAGCACTGTCGCAAACCACTAGACCCCAAGAAAGGCATGGCCTTACCTCTTTCAGTCTCTTAACGGCATACTCCGTGTTCCTCATGATCGCCCGATACACCTGTCCAAACCCCCCTTCTCCAATCTGCCGGGCAGCTGAGAAATTATCTGTCCCCTGCTGCACCTCTTCAAATGACCAGCACATGGCGTTGGAGGGGGACACAAGAAACACCGTGGGCTGTCAAAGAAAGCCAAAGAGCGAAGATGACTAATTGCTATGGGAGCAACACTAATGAACATGCAGTTATTCCTGCTTTGATATCTACCACTGGAGTTGGGAAATTCAGGTCCAGAAAGTAGAAATCCAGACCAGAATTTTGTTTCAGCCAACCTGTTGAGTATAAAGAGTCACTAAGAGCCACACCCCCTTCAATGGATCACTGCCTTGTCGTGGCGAAGGGGCTTGCGTAGTTCAGTGAAACTATGAGCTAAGCCGTGTA
>JAACJT020000086.1:9867163-9878645 GCA_009936485.2 Gymnarchus niloticus | reverse complement strand
ATAATGTGACAGTAAAATAATAATGTAACAGTAAAATAATAATGTGACAGTAGAGTGATAATGTGACAGTAAAATAATGTGACAGTAGAGTGATAATGTGACAGTAGAGTAATAATGTGACAGTAAAATAACGTGACAGTAGAGTAATAATGTGAGAGTGATAGTGACACACTGTAAATGCCAGATGGCTACAGGCCAAATGAAACTAGTGTGAGCTACAGAAGAGAAGCATACATGGAAAATGGAATTTACACTGTTCATATCTAGACTGTGGGGAAAAGGACCACACAGGATTCTTCTGAACGTCAGAATGGATCTGTATGCCAAGTGTTGTAACAAATCATACGAGCTTATCTTCATGCAAGTCTAACAGTAGGTGAAGAAAAGGTAATCAAAACAAAAGCTGTCATTTTTCATCTTTCTTTATTGTGCACATTTTCAGTATTCACTGTCATTTGCCATACATCTAAAAGCTGGAGTGGTGGTTTCAGTGTCACTTTTACCTTTCAAACAATATGCAGTTAAAGAACAACGTGTACAGTACATTCCCTAGGATAAAGGTTTTGAATTAGCTAGTGTAATACCGCTGACCAGCAGTAAAAAAAAAAATAAATAAGAATAATAATAAAACAGAACTTTATTCACCAGCTTTGCTTCCACACTATGTGGCTCACTGCTGGGAATTCCCATCACCAACCACCATTTGCACCTTACAGTGAGTAATATTTTTCTAATAGAGCACCACCTACTGGTACGGCAGACCAATTTCTCTTTATAAACCAAATAGTGCAGCTTGAGTTAGTACCCATCATCCACCCCATTATACTGGTCAGGATCACTCTGGAGGCTACCCCAGGCAATATATGGTGCAAGGCAGGGGTACACCCTGGACAAGATTCCAGTCCATCACTACGCACATACACAACAGACAACTTACTGCATGTTTTTTGGAATACAGGAGGAAACCAACATAAGCAATGGTACAATATCAGATAAACACAGAAATAAGCACCAGAGACAATTGCTCCCAAATGTATGCCAGCACCCAAACCTTATATACAAAAGAAAGCTGCCAGACACTGTCTTCTGGTACAGCAGTGTAGGAAGCCATGCTATCGTACCCTGCACTGTCTGGCTGACGTTAAACCAAATGACTAACTACAGTGGCTCAAAAATAATTTACTCCACTTAATGTATAGGTGGTTGTAATGGTCATAATCATACATTTCTCTTAGGTTCCATAAGTTGAGGAGTATCCGTGCTTTGAGCAGCCAAGTTATTCCTAACTTCTGAAAGTCTTCATATATCAGAGCATACTTGGCTGTAATCTGGAATACCAAGAATACCGTGCAGTCCAATATTGTCTTAGAACTCAAGCCCCAGACTTGGACTTGTGTCAAACTTGAGTCAGAATTTTCATGATTCAGACTTGGACTCTGACTCAATGCAATCACTATTCGGACTTGGACTCAATCATCTGAGATGCGATAAACAGTATGTTGCTAAAAGCTCATTAAGTTGTGTGCAATGAGAAACAATTCACTGAAAAAATCTTTAGCATTCATCGATCATGTATTCAAATTTGCTTGCTAATTAGGCTTACAGTAGTCTGTCATATTTCAAGTATCCCTTCAAGCGTAGGTTAGCAAGTACATCGTGATCGGAATCAGAATCAGCTTTATTCACCAAGTATTTTGCATTTTCATGATCATTATGTATGCCGGTTGTCAGGGATAACAAGTAGTCTGCACCCAGAGTAACTAAATTTGGATTCATGGATTTTAATATCTAGAACAACAAGATAGCAACTGTTTACAAAAATTGCAAAAGTAGAAACTTGGAACATCAAACTACATCTGTTGCCTTTCTCATGTTCATGTTGAAAAGTAACAGCTAGCTATGTATTCCGTGCATTGGCAATTTTCATCATACACTTAACATAGAATACCAAAAGGTTAACTGCTTTTAACTGGTCAACTTCACTTAAAACTAGCTAATTTACATTTTAAATTGCCACAGATAGCGTGTCAATTACAGCCTGTCACATTTTGTGGTGTAGCATCACCAGCACAGACAAACAGAAAAAGATGTCACGTTCATTTTGGAGTATGATATTTTGCAGAAGCAAGCATATTCTGGTGGAGGTGACACTGAAAAATATAGATCAGTATTTCCCTTTTTGGACTTCAAAATAACTTGGATATTTCCTTTCCATCCATCCCAATAGCTAACTTGAGTAGACAAGGAGAAGTGCTTGATTTTCCCATCATATATTAGTGTTGAGGTAGCGCATTATTTTTCTTCGGTAATTACGTAGCGAGTCACTCTGTGTTTCACGTGAATGACTTTGGAATGACGATGAGTTGTACAGCTCATGGAGTTTATATAAGTGTTTTTCTCTATTTGATCGAGTTTGCTCCATTTACATTGGCTACTCCCTAAAATTGTATTAAAATATCTGTGAAGGCTTCACCATGCTTTTGTCTAAAAAACATCACTCAAGGGTTTCTCAAATGACGCGAGTATTTTTTGCTGTCCCTAGCAGAAACAATGAGTACAAATCTCTTGATTATCATCAGGAGATCATGACCACTTTTTAGTATTTTATATTTTCTATTTCACTAAAAGCTAAATATGACCATCCACAGCAGGCCTAAAATTTGCAATTATTAATTTCTCCTTCTTAGTGAACTTCTGGTAATAGTTAAATTCTGTCATATTGGGATTGCATAATTATCTGCATGTGAAAATCTCTGGACTTTTGTCACTTTTACACTGATTTGGACTCACTCACTGGTTACTCCCTGATTGGACATTGACTCAGCCACTGGTAACTTGATACTCTTTTCAGATGGGGAGTGCTTATTAAAACTGTATCAGCTTCCTCTATTTGTTATCAGAGGTGAAATTAGAGTTTCTCAAAAAGAAAAGCCTGTGTCCTTTAGTAGAGATTTGGGTTCAGTCTCTACTGGACCTATCTGGGGCAAGGAGGCTCTACAGAAATGTGTTCTGCAAAATGGGAAACCTCCATCCTTCAAGCATACAATTCAATGAAACCTACAGCACATAAAATTTATGATGTTAAACATATTTCCAAATGCTTTACAATTAAGAAATATTACAGTGTACACATACTGTACAACACTTAATTTTTCTTCAAGTATTTTTGCTCTAAACCAGCCAAAATCTAGGACATAAAATCTTCAAACCTTCTTTACCTTACTTCATTGAGTTATAATCATAGTGGCGATGGTTTGAAAACGCCATCGCCATTAAGACGCACATCATCCTGACATGCATATGGACGTACGTTAATGAGTAGAATGACGCATTTCTCTGTGGACCAAGGATTTATTACTGAGGTTCTGCTTTCTGGGATCAACAGGTGAAGTGGGACAAGGAAGGGCCTCTGGGGCCAATATTGTAATGTTGACAGGGAAATGAAGAATGCAGACATTACACACACACGCACGCACACACACGCACGCACACACTTCATCGCTGGTGTTCTAAATGGACTTGAAGTAAGCAGTCCTGGTTGGCATAGATTTTGTCAGTATAAACAAACACTAAATAAAGTCAGGTGGAACACATGAATCATGGTCACCTGATCTATGGATGTTGGCTTTTTATATATATATATATGTATTACTGAAATATATTTTTTAATATGTAGTAGACTTAATCCTGACACTTTTTGTACTGTTCTGTTCTACTTAGAAATGCATCTATTGAAGTCAATGTAATGTAGTCACTAATTTTCAAAAACCATGTGCTGTACCAACGTGCAGAACCTTCACACACAACTCTGGAAGTGTAGGATGAGGCAACATGGGCCATTCAGCCAACGTGGTTCCTATGGTAGCAAACCTATTGCACATTTTAATTTGACAGAACTGAAAGTTTGTGGCTTCACATGAATAGCATATTCGTGCTGAAACAAACTCACAAAACCAGCTATGCTTCCTGTTAAGGTTTGGTACTTATCAAAATGAACCAGAGCGTTGCTTTCTGATAAAAGGAGGCAGGAAGTTAAATTGTAACCCTTTAACCTTAAACCATTCAGCTACTGGGGATCTTTGTTTCTTCCCTATAATACCATTTGTTGAGAAACAGAATTTCCAGTGCAACTGGAGGCAATTCTGTGATGTGTTTTACATCTTAATCACATTCAAAAGGCAGATGTACTGATCATGGAAGGAGCTCAGTACTGCTGCAGGCCTGAGACCACGGTGCTATGCACTGTGCCACATTGCTAATGAATCAAACTAAATAATTGTTCAATATGTGTAATTATACATATGCTTTAAAAGATTTTTAACAAGAGAAGGATGTTTAATGAAATCACAAGCTAGCAATGTGTGGCAACATTAAAGCCAAGCCTTGTGTCTTTGATGCAAGCTTTGAACTGGTTGTCAGATGATGTCATGTGACGCCCTCTCCTCTTTCTGCATCGTGAGATGCTGATGATGCACTGACCCAGATCAACCAGCAATTTGGGCATCTTTGATGTACTGGTTGCATTTCTCCTGGTTATGCTATGTTTCTCTGTTCAACCACAATACAACGTTTCAGTAGCAATGAAGCTTCCTTTAAGAGCCCAGTATTAGGTGCCAGCAAGAAACAGCATGTATATCTGATTGATTAAAATCTGGCCATATAAACCAGAAAAGCCCAATTTAACCCATTATATTATCCTAAAAAAAGTAGCATATCGAAGCAATAGGAGTTCCATTAGTTTAAAAGAGACCAAATGTCAACTCACACAGGATCCCTAAAAATCGAGAACTACTTCTACATATTGCATTGAGGCCTTGAGGACATCCTGTGGCTTGCTGGTTTACCACAGTCTGGTCAAATCTGCGCACTACCCAAAGAGTTCAATACATGAATGAGCAAATTGTTTTCTACCTGTATGGTTTCTTTTCACACATTCCGGGGTTATAGGAATAAAATAGACCTTTAAAATCCATCCATCCCAACTCCTAAATATAAGGCACCATAAATATCAGTTAGGCTGCATGGCTTTGGTGCATGTCTAACAGAAATCTAGCATTATTGCATTGAAAAGACTATTGAAGTGTTTCCAAACGTGTTTTTGCAAAGTGAAGTAAAAAACTACACACTTGATTGGAAACAAGATGCAAATCACAGATATTACAGATTAACAGCTTAGTCACAACATCAAGTGTGCATTGCAGCTGATACCTGCTACTGACGCACTTCCAGCGTAAAGAAACTCACCAAGCTAAGATTTCCATTTGCACAATTTGACAGCTGCTTCTGCAGACCGGGCTTCTCCTACAGCCAGTAGTGCAACAGGGTAACGTGAGGGAAGTCCATTCGTAACCCTGAGATATTCGTATGTTTCGACCACCGTCCCTCTGTATGACTGCAGGTCATCCGGCGTCGCAGTCATCAGGTCGTCAGCTGAGAAGACAGCATGGATCCATGGTGGTTATAGTTAATAGCTTAATTCAAGACATGCCGCTGTTTCATTCCAGCGCTTCAATTAGGTCTGGTTTACTTTCTAACTAATCGAATAATCGCTACCCTTTGGCCGTTTTTTGAAACCTTTAAATGATGTAACTTTGCAGCGCAGCTGTCTTCTGTAACGTTGCCATGATTTCTTGTATCCCGTCTAAGCTGCAAAATTAACACAAACGCTCACTATGATGTCTGATTATTGCAATGAAAATGAGCCTCAGTGCCTGAAAATGCCTCTTCTCTCATGCTTTTAACGCCCGATGCAATCTTGATATTTGCCTTGTTTTAAAATAAATGTAAATTGTTATATAACGTAAATGTATTTTGGTATATTATATATAAAGGAAAAGAACCTCAAAAGTAAGCAAAATACCTTACTGAGATTTTATTTATAATCTTCTCTTTTTTTGCATTTTGTTCGTGTTTTTAATTACAGTTTTACTTTTTAAACCAGTAATCTGTATTGGAATATATTTTAGAAGTGCCAAGTCATCGGCTTTATTAAAATAATGATTCCGCAAACGTTAAACAAATATCCAAAATCTGCATACTTTATTTTCTAAAATCATACATGCATATATTGAATGATAAATATATATATTTATATATATATATGGATGCTCAGAATATACAACACGCTCCTTATCTTTTGAAAGGGACTAAGTGACTATATCAGCATAAAGCAGTCATCTTATTGCACGTTTAAAATTATTACAATTTACTCTACAACATGATATATATTTTGAAATGTCATACAAATTTTACAAATGCATCTTATACTTAATGGCACTTTAACGTCGAAAACACATATTTTGAGGTAATACTTTTGATGATGAAGAAATGTGTTTCACACCCTCGTGTTAAGCAACATCAGCATACAGGATCAGCTCGGAAAGAATTCTGCCTCCCTTCCCTACTCCAAGCGCCCACCCTACAGTATATCCCCTTTCCAGGATCTTTTTTCTCCTCTTTCCCTAACTGTCTGTAAGCCAGCTTAACAATGCAGGAGTGTTTTCCCCTCGTCACAGACCACCTTCTTTTGGCCGATTATGCTGACTGTTGTTCTAGCATCAGGTGGAACTGGTAGTCATGAGCAGTGGCAGCACGTTTGGCGCCCCCTCTTGTCCGGGCAAACATCCTGCCGAGGTGGGCTGGGGGCGCCCTCGGCAACTGCCCATGTCGCCTATGCCAGAGACGGCCACAGGTCATGAACTCCCAAAGGTAAATAAAATTTAAAAAAAAAAAAGAAATCTCTGCAGGAAATGGTGGGATTAAAACATTACTTTTATTTTTCCCTCTCTGTACAGGGAATCGCCCTATATGTAAGATTTCCTTTTCCCAGTGATTTTAAAAGTATAATATGTCAGTCACATTTGCCATCCAATGTCTATCACCACGTCGTATAGGCTGGAAATCTTTTGAGTATTTTCACCATTCTTGACACAGACGCTTCAAACACAATCTAACAGCCAATAACACAAAAGCACAATATTCTTCCTCTAATTTTTACCTCAAATGAAGAGACATATTTCTAAGAGCTGTAATCGCTGCTCCAAAGAGTCCTGTGACTTTTCGACCATGTGTTACAAGACTTGTGACAGGAAATGAGATTGTGCTCTTGGTGAGTCGCTTTTTTCCTTTTTAATGTCTAGAGTTCAAACAGGAAATTGGTCTATAGTCATAAGTGTTTTTTTTCCTTTTACAATACCAAGTTCAAACAGCAGTCACTCTTTGATCTTTGAGTTCACGGAGACACTGCAAAAGTTAATTCGATGAATCCTTATCAGCCGTCATCCACAATCTTGTCATCATACCTCCTTTTTCTCAGTGTACACTTTTCAGAGTGATGGATAGGCGTAGGTCAAGAATTTCCCCCTCAGATGAATAAAGTTTCTTTCTATCTCATCTTACATATCTGTATGTTATACACCATAATAATGCAAAGCCAGCATAGTAAGATGTGTATAATTATAAGCAATATACTATATATAATTCTTGAATTTGAAATCTCAGGGTAGAAATCAGTTATCATGAATGTATTTTTTTATTATTTTTTTGTGGAAAAAAAATATTGACAATTACAACAACAGCTAAATGTTAAAAAACAAAATGCTGATTCATTCCATAGGATTCCTCTTTGAATTTAACCAGTTATATGTAATTTGTATTTAACATTAATAAACTTTAACCAACATTTTGTTTCAGTTTATAACTGTAAAGTAAGTTAACTGAAATTAAAGTCTTAGGCACTTGACAAAAATCCTGAAATATGGACTTCTGAATCCGTCATACAGTGGAAATAAAAGAAAACATGGAAAAGAGCTTTTGAGAGTGGTTTACCTTTACTGAGGGAGATCAACAATAAGACAAAGGAGGACACAGTGTCAGATTCATCATATATTTTAGCAATACACTATTCAATAATAATTACAATTACAGTTTAAGCTATTGTTAAGTTTCAGCTTTTAATATCAGAACAATTATTTTACAAAAATAAACATATGACCTCATATAAACTTTTCAAGGTATGCAAATATTCTTTGATTCTTCATTTACCACTTTAGAGACACCAATTTACAGGTATCACTTATGAGAAAAATAATCGATATTTTATTAATCTGAAATTTTTAAGAAGTGTTCTTTGTTAATCTGATTTGACGATCTAGGGACCCACAAAACATTTTATTCATTGTTTAAGATCCATTTACGATTGGAAAAAGACCAGAGTGTCACCTTATGATTTTAGAGTCGTTTGCTAGGGTCTTTGGGTCAGTGGGATCACCTTCCTAGTTCTGGGGCCTTGTGTACATGGGAAAGAGCAAGAAAGAAAAAAGGGGGGGGGGGGGGCTTTGATAAAGCAACACAGTGAGGAGTAGGTCCCCTGAATAAAGGTTACTATATCAAATCCAAATATGCTGCAGGGGAAAAGCATTACACAGTAGAGTATTGGAAGAGATGCTCTCCTTGGTGTAAGACCTGGTTAGCAGAGAGGCATAAGTGGAAAAGAGCAAAAAGTTCAATTACTAAAAATGAAGTGATATATCTCTAAAAACAGCCAAACTGAGAAGATATTCACACACCAACTAATAAAGTTTTACTGATATTCATTAATTGATATGGTTAAGTAGTGCTATGTATAAAGTTTTTTTTAATCTCAAATCCTGCTAAAAATATCTTTAGAAGAACTGTGAAAAGTCCAAGTGAAACAGGTTAGAGAAATCCATTCTTTAAGTGGTTGGGAACATACAATTTTCAGAAACTCACAGTGGTACAAATAATAATAAAGGACCGTATAGATGTGACTCTGATTGAAAATGTTCAGTTTCTAATTATCATTGATTTGTAATTGTACAAAAATATGAATTTGCATGCTTACGGAGTATTTGCACATATATAGCAGCAAGTCTGAATAAATACTAAATAAATATGAAATGCAAACATACCAGTTTACAGACCCCTACTAAGAAGAATATAAATGTATTATTAAGTACCACATTGCACTGGAAGTTTTTGGTATCACTCCATTCATAGACTGAGGGTGTAACATACAGATGAGGTGACATGGGGAAAGTATGAGGAAACTAAAGGGAGTGAGAAGGGGGGGTTCTGACAAAGACACAAGTCAGTTGAACTGTACGTGCCTTTCTTAATATCTTTATGAATCTATATCATTTTGTATTTTTAGATCAATTTACAGATTTTACGATGATTTACAACTTTGAAGAGAACGCTTGTTTAATCTGTTATTTCAAAACAGGCAGCAGATTCTAAGATACGCATTCCATACACTAAAGGCTAAAGTCTGGAGGTATTTTATTTACTCACTTAGTACTGTACAGTAAAAGCGTAGTACAGACTGCCATAATTCATAGTAATTTTGAAAACTTTCTGAATGCTTGCATTGCTCACCAAAAAATTAAACATTTTAATGGGTCCCTTTAAAATTACAAAAAAAGAAAGCAGAGTTCACACATTATAGAACCTTTCAGAGGCAGAACAAAGCCCTTAGAAATAAAAGCCTAACTCTGAAAATAGGAACATGTATGAGAAGCCTATGTAGAGGTATGGGGGGGGGGACTTATCCCCAGAAAGACATTAAAGGAGGTATGATGAACAATCAGACCAATATTTCTAGTTCATTTTTAGCATGGCAGCCAAAGGTAAGTGCAGCAAAATCGAAGTCCCAAGGAGAAAGACAAAATCTTACGGGGAATTTAATCATAATATATTTAGAAATATAGACCCCAATAATTCAGCCTTCAGTAAAATAACATTAATACAGTATATACCTACGTATATATTGTATAATTAAATATTCAGGTTACTATAGCCACATTAAACTATATATATATCGCATGAGGAAATTAAAATAAAAAGCCAAAAAAAACAACTCATACACAGTTACATACTCATACAATTTTCATAAAAGTGCAAATATTCTACTGAACAGCAAGACAAATAACAGAAGTCAACAAAAGACAAAATTTCTTTGACTAAAACAAGGTAATGAATGAAAACCATCTGTATGCATGTACAGTATGTATATACAGCCAGTGGGTGTTGTGTTTGTCGTTTCTGCGAGAGGCTGAGAGAACCGTGGTTGTCTTTTTAAGTTTCCTTGCAGACAAGATATGCTGGGTTACAGCATGTGAGTCTCACTTAGCCTGATGGCCAGTAGACCTCCTTAACGTCAGTAGAGGAAACACAGAGAAGCAGGGAGACTAGCACAGCCTTGCCCTGCAGACATATTGAAATATGTTCTCAGTAATGCGTACCCAGGGCACATCATAAACGCATTGAACCAGACACGCGTCTCGGTCAAGACAGGAGCCTGAAACTACAAACACTGAACATTGTACTCTGTAAGAACATTCAACCTAGACATCAGGAAAAAAACTAGAAGTGTTTCTTTTTTTTTTTTTTGCTTTTTTTAAAGACAAGTATAGAGGTCATGTTTCCATTGATACCTAGAATATACCTCAAAGTGCCAAAAAAAAAAATCTAACTAAAAATAACTTCAATTTTAAAAACCAGATTTCCTTAGTTGACTGCCATACCAAAGGACCTATAATGACTACTCAAATAAACATTAGTCTTTCAGTTTTAATTCTGAAAATGTTGTAAAAATTAATATGGTTTATTATTGTTATAAATAGACTTTTCCCCCCAAACAAAGTAAGCATTTGTGCCCCATCATTTGATACACTTTGTACAATCAAACACTTAAAAAATTACAGCATACTCACAGTTCCTCTATTCACAAACAGGTGAAATGTCTTTATATCATCCATCTTGATTCGCTTATTTTGGCCTCTTCCCAGAACTATTCACAGATCTTTTTTGTATAAAAAATACAATCTGAATTATCAGCTGGGGTTTAGAATTGTAAATTAGCTTAATGTTATTCTGGTATTAATTATTTGGAGCAAAAGTTGCACAGAAGGTCTTCATTTTCAGCTGCAAAAGGAGGAGTGCCGTTGTAACATCGTGATGTAAAGACAAATTACACCACAAGTACATTTCAAATAAAGGTTACAGGAAGATGTTTCTCATGGGGAGGATTTCTGAATGTCCGCTCACACCAAACTCCGACTCCCTTACACTTCAGTAATCGCACTTGATCACTTTTTCACGATGTACTATCTTTCAGATGAATGGAGGGAAAACAGCGGCGATCCTAATCCCTACAGCTGTCTCTTTCACTTTACCAATCTGTACGGCACAGACGTAATGCAATGCTGAAATACTACGTTTGAATACCCTGTGATAAGGTCGCTGCGGGTGTCAAAGGGAAGTGAGCAGTTCTGTGGAGCTTTCAAAAACTCTGACAAGAGATGTTGAACTTCCACATACAAATGGGCATTTCATTGAAAGAACTGGCTGTAAGGGTTTGAGAGCTGCTGCTAGGTGACAAGAGTAAAAAAAAAAAAAAAAAAAAAAAAAAAAAAAAAAAAAAAAAAAAAAAAAAAAAAAAAAAAAAAAAAAAAAGAAAAAA
>JAACJT020000086.1:9835119-9859724 GCA_009936485.2 Gymnarchus niloticus | reverse complement strand
AAAAAAAAATAAAAAATCAAAAAAAACTAAAAACAAAACAAAAAAAAAAAAAAAAAAAAAAAAAAAAAAAAAAAAAAAAAAAAAAAAAAAAAAAAAAAAAAAAAACCTCCCAGCCTATTAAATACTTTAAATACTATGATACAATGCTAACTTGACTCACTTTCATTTCTAACCAGGATATCCATACATACATCGGTTTTCAAAATACGCTTCCCTAAACAAGGGTTGAGCTTTCCTGGAGCCTCTCTCAAAAAAAGCAGAGCACAGCCTGGACAGGTCTCTGCTTTAACCACGATAAGATGCCTGCTGAGCACCCCCATGATGGTCTGGGATCAAGGTATCTATGTGAGGTGCACGGGAAACTGTACAGTTAGCATTGGAGCAAGCTTAAAAGGCCAACATGGAAGCTCCTCAGAAATCAAAGGGTACAGACATCATTGCCCTTCACCAGCTGACAGGAAGTTCTTATCGGACTGTGGTAAAGAAAAAAAAAAAAAAAAAAAAAATTCTGTTCAAAGCTTCAGTGGAAATGGAGCAGCACAAGGCAAGTGACATGACACCTATAAGGACCTATAAGGAGACCCTGCATGAGCCGTGGGTCCCCCTACTACTGCTGGAGTGGAAACAGGAACATCATGACAGCCAGGAGTCCACAAGCCCCGGCATATCATGTTTTTATTTGCCAGGGATAAGGGAGAGAGAAAGAAACCTGAAACGGTGTGAAGACTCTTCTGGAGCTTAACTTGGGGCAATAAGAGGACAATTTTACATCTCGGAAAACACAGTTCAAAGACCGGCTCGTAATGTCTGCTCACCAGTCAAGTTTCTAGTTGACCTCTAGCAGATAGCCATGGCTTGGTTTGTTCATACCTCTCTCCCTGTCCCCTAAGAGTGTACTGCAAAATACAGGAAATAAGAAACGTTCACTGAAGAATGGCTTTCTTCATTTATGATGTAATTAAATCATTTTCTGTTTAAGTAGTAGTCACATAACCAAAGTTTTATTGACTTAGAAGAGGTTCTTTTTTTTATATAAGCCATATGCAAAATATAAACATTTTTAAAATGATTTGATCTTTGGAGAGGGAAAAACTATATATGGAACATCTGGACAGATGTAAGCACGGCTTTGGAGGGAAGGCATCTGACTGGTAGGTAAACCTATCAGAGAAGAAGTACAAGAGCCTGCATGTTGTCCAGATCCATGAAGCTTTGAGAGAGAAACAACAAGGGGTGGCTGATGGGATTAAAAAAAAAAATAATAATAATAATAATAATAATAAATCCATATATGGTATATAAAATAATAATAATAATAATAATAATAATAATAATAAAAAGCTGAAAAAAGACCTGTAAATTTATCAGGAAGCAATCTGTTTTTTCTTTTGTCATTATCATTGTTGGTTAAACAGCCCAACCCACAGAAAGAACAAGACACGACAGCTGCCTTAGTTTCATCATATATACACATGTAATATGTATATACATATATATACACACACATATACATATATGTTTATACATATATACACACGCACACACGCACACACACGCACGCACTGTTTTTTTTTCCTTTTTTCTTTTTTCAAAAAAATGGCTGCTCGCTGCCAACATCTCCACACGCCTGCTCACATCTCCACACGCCTGCTTAAGTCAGTCAGCTCACTCTCTCGCTGACCGGCGTCCGGGACTCTACCGTCTCCTCCCGGCTGGGCCTGGGTACAGCTGACGTGGGCACGATGTCCTTCATCTCCCTTCCCTCCACCCCCTCGCCCACCCGGTGCTTGCCTTTCAGGTCGGTCGCCACTGCCGCCGCTTGAGTCTTGGTCACGGTGTCCCTGCCGGGACAGCTGTCGGCTCTGGCCACCTCTTTATGGGCCAGTAGCTGTTGCTTGTCCTCGTGGCAGGACCTCGGAGTGCTCAAGTCCTGGGGCTCGTTGTCTTGAAGAGATGGAGCCCCTCCCTGTTGGTGTGTGTGGCTCGGGTACGGGGCCGGCTGTGACGGCGGCAGGGGCGGAGGTGGGGGCGAATGTGGGTGGTGGTGGTGATGGTGGTGGTGGTGTTTGTGCTGCTGTGCTCGTTCTTTTTTCTTCTGAATCTTGGAGGGGCTGCTGCTGCCACTGCTGCCCCCACTCGCCGGGGACACCGGGCCCTCCTTGTGCTTCCTTCCGGGGCTCTTTGGCAGCTTCTGTCCTTTTTCTACCACATCCACTCCAGCCACCCCCGGCAGAGCGCTCGCCCCCGGGTCAGCCCTCAACTCTGCGGCAGTCGCCGGTGCCTCCACCTCCTCCACAGTCTCTCGCGTCTTGCGTTTCTTGATAGGAAGTGCCGTTTCCTGCACCGGCTTTGTGGAAGACTCCTTCGGTGCCTTCTTCTTGGCCTCTGCGGCCAGCGTGACGGAAGTTGCGTAGGGAGTGCTGGAGACCACACCTCCGGTCACGGCGGCAGCGGCAGGTTTGCGACCCCTCTTTTTGGGAGCGGTCTGCGGCTCCTGCTCCATCTTTCTTTTGCGGCCAGGGCGCGTTTTGGGGGCTGCGGCTTGTCCCGAGGGACCGCCGACCTCCGTCTTGGATGTGGCGAATGGCATCTTGACCAGCAGTTTGCCAGGGCTTTTCTCCACCACCCTCTTCATGGCCACACCCTCCATAGCCTGCCGCACCTTGCCGCTGCCTTTCGGGCGACCTCTCCCCCGTCCAGAAGCCTTCACCACCTTGGGCTTCTTTGGGGGCTTCTTCTCCCGCCGCGAGGGACTCCCCCGGCCCGTAACCGTGAAGTCAAAGTCATTTGGGTCAGTGGTGGTATCTCCTACCTTTTGGAAGTATGCAATCAGCTCCACTTTGGAACGGAAGGCTTTCCCATCTGGGCTGAAAAATAAAATTAGATTTTTGTTCATTATTCATAAAAACACAATATTGTAACGCTTCCAGTTCTGCCTGTTAATACGATGCCCTGTTTAAAATGTCCTCTAAAATGGAAAAAAAAAAGAAAAAAAGTGATCTTTGTATTCTCAATTCCACATATTATAAAAGTACTATACAGCATCATAATAATAATAATAATAATAATAATAATAATAATGACTACTTTATTAATTACTGTGGGGAAATTCAGTTTTTGTTTTTTCCCCATCTTGCTCTCCAAGTTGGGAGCCGAAGGTCAGCCGGTATCCAGCACCCCCCGGGGGCAACTGGGATTAAAGGCCCAACGGTGATATGGACACTTTGGCTGGCTGTAGGATTTGAACCTGCAACCTTGCGGTCACCAGCACAGCCACATCACATCATCACCTGAACAGGGAGATTAACATCGCAGCAGTGAGGCAAACCACTCTGGCCAGCTCTGATTCCTTTAAAGGTTGTCTCTGAGGTCCTACCACTAGCCCCCGATTCTTTTCCCGTGGGGACAGCTTGTAGAGGGAGCCCTGCAGAGAGGCACCCTGTAACCTGAGAACAGCCTGCGATATGGGGCACACAGTTACGGGCGTCACACTGACCCACATTGTGTTGGGAGCACCAATCGGGCACCTCGGTGTGCCCACAAGGGACGTTCTCCAAGGCACGCCACCAGGTCAGATTATACAGAATCAAAGCACAGCTTGGAAATCAATCCCTCAGCCGCCACCCCCATCTTCACAAGACACAATGCTCCCCATTACTTGTGCTACCAGGCATGTAATCATTATCCGTGTAGTAGACTGTTAATAAAAGTGATTTAGGGTGCAAGAGGACAGGGCACTCAGAGGTTTCTTTGGACCTTAACAGGCTGGCCATTTGTCTATGTGCCACACACTGGGGCGGACCTGACCGCAGGAGAGCACTGACCATGGGGGCTTCCCCAGCCAGAGAAACATTTCCAGCCCCAGGGCCCCACTCTCATAGGTCTTCTGCTGTCCTCAATCATGGACCCTCAGCTTTCCATCTCTTATTTTTTGGGCCGCTAATGAATGTCACGTGTGTTCAGATCTTGAGACTCGCAATTTATCAGTAACACCTGCATTTAAAATAAAAAGCAGACAAAAACTGAAAAGGAGCACTCATCTCCAAGTAGCTTTAATTAATGGTTATTCATTAAAAGCGAGCTGCGAATGTCATTATGTAATCATATGCTGGCACACATGGGGACACCCTATGTCCTGTCAAACAGTGTCACCATGTTTCATGCTGGTGATGGTCTTATTTATATGAATAAAAGGAAGTTGAAAAATATTTACAATTCTGGATTAAAAAAAATAAGCTGTGTTGAACTGCTTCCAAACTGATAGTATTCACAAAACAGGAAGTGTTGCTTGCTGAAACATTGCTGTCAGCCATCCATGTCTTTGGGTTCATACCTCATCAGTATGCAAATACACCAGCCTCCACCCTCTCAGCTCGTGACTTTCTCCAAAGAACACCGTGACCACCCCCCAGCACGAAAAGCCAAGCTGTGATGGAAATACAGCTCCTCACATGGCACTGCTGTTGGACCGACAGCAGCTCGTGTCGAACACGCATCCACTCAGTGTATGCAAAACAAGAGCCGATTATCCGCCTAGCAGTGCTGTGTCGGTAACCTCCATGTATTAAGCAGGTCACATTTCGTGGTCCATGACTGATGATCTGCATCCTGCCCTTCACACATTTGACTGAAAATGCATTCCCAAAATGCGCCTATTCCAATCCGCTACGTGGGTTTTTCTTTTCCACCAATATTTTCCCTGCTTTCTTTAAAATATTTTCAATACGGAAACAGAGCACCAGCAGTGTGTTTAATAAGTGGCTGCTGATTACACACGCTATAAACATATGCAGTTAATCATACATACAGAATTACTCTGAATCCAGCTGGAAGAGTACCAGACTCATCCAGCGAATGTAGACATTTTTGACAGATGTTCAAAGATTTTATGCATATTGCAATGGGTTTTGCTAATACCCACAGGCCATCTTTCACAGGTTTGGGGTCAAACTTTAAATGTAAACAAAAAGGCTTTTTTTTTTTTAATATGTGCGATACATCCACAGAAGGCCAATTTGGAACATTCCCTTTCCAGTTCCCAAGTCGTGATCAGATCCAAGTCCATCTATTCAAACTCAGAAGTGAAATGCTAACCCCCCCATATACAAACACGTACCGTACATATAACTCACTGAGATACACCCTGAATGAGACAGTTTAGAGAGAACGCACTGTAAATTAATTAGCTGCAGCCTGATTTTATTTTAAAGCTGCACCAAGCTCAGTGCAGCACGTACCTGCCTTGTATGCTTTCACAGAAACATCACAGTCACGTGAGTTAGCTTGAATTCAAACTCCTTAAAGTTAAACACGTAGCAGGTGACGCCGGCCAGTGAGTTCCTGTGCACGCTCCTGCTGTGTAGCGACTGCATCCTGTGTGACGTGGGGCTGCACCGCTTGCTCAGAACGAAACTCCACGGGCGGAGCCAACATCGTGGGGCTGGAGGTGCACCAAGGCTGCCGCTTGGTGCTAAACTCAGCCGTTGGGCCAGGCGGAGTTTCCGATCTTTATTTGAGCACACACCGGTTTCGCTCGGTTACCGTTTACTTAGCACTTTTACTCAGCCAGGATTCCATTCGTCTCCTTCTCAATCATGGTGGTAACTGAGGTTTTTAAACGTAAGCAAGCCAGCACATTACTTCAGTCAATGAATTACATGCATTTTGTTTCTTGTTAGCTACTTGTGGGCTCTCTGCTGAAAATTTACACATTTTAAGTACCCCGCAACATTAAAGGACAGTTAGGAAAGTGTAAAAAACAAACAGCGACCTTCTGCTGTACTCTGATCAACTCCACGGCCACAGTGACGCTTTCGGAAAAAGGAGGGCCAGAGTCTGAGTTTTCGGAAAGAGGGATAGCGAAGCGGCAAAAGGTGAACGACCAGCCTAGTGTACCTATGCTCTTACCCTCCGCTCAGATTTACTCAGCAGTGCGTTTGTCAACGACAAACGCCTGAATAAACAGACCACTTTATTGAAGAATTAGACCCAAAGCTTCATCTTCGTCCTCTATGGAAAGCGGCATACAGCTCTGCCACAAGCCTCTCAGGCTGCATGAAGGCACTTTGTGGAAAGGATAAGTACGGCGAGTACATGGGCAGTGAGAGACTAACTGCAGACTAACGTACACACAGGAACGGTCACAAAAGAAATCACAGCCTAATTTAGGATGTGAAAAATACAAATCCCACTGTACTACAATTCAATTCAAAATAAATGCAAATCACATTACTTAATAGTAAGTGCTTTAAGCTGTGATTAAACGTTGAGGTTATTTGTACTAAGAGCTGTATAGCTTTAATTCCAAGAGCAACCAGTGGGCGCTTGAGAAGAGCCAAATGCCATTAATATTTTCATCTATCAAATAAGCAATACCGCACAAGACAGATTAGGGCCTTGCGCTGACGCTCCTTGTTGCTTAATGCACTTCTGTGCACCAACTTTGGAATTTACTTTGTAGAAAAGCATCTGCTGAACTTTAAAAATAAATATACATATAAAAAATAACAACAAGTAGCACAGAGAGAACACAACAGATCGGATATATCTTGACATTTCAGGTCAATCACTTTGTCCCTTCCAAGAAAAACCCAAATCTGGTGAAAAAGGCCCACGTGGAATGGCAGAGCAGAGCAGAGCAGAGCACCCAGAAAGGGAGCTGAATTTGGTCACCGCTTCAGAACTGAAGCAACTCTGACCTACGCTTGCTAGAAGGCAGCCAATAGGAAAAGCAGCTCTGCGCCAGGAGCTGTGGCAGACCTTTTTTGTACATCTCATAGCAGTCAGAGGGGCAGAGGAGGCACCGAACGCAGACGTTATGTGGACAGGCCACGACAGGATGTGTCTGACAGCGAAGCGAAGACAGAACACATGGCTCTGACACTACGTTTCCTGGAATCGCAGTTCTGCTTTCACCAGTGCTGCACCAGTCCAGCACCACCCGAGCTTCAGTCAGAAAAACGCCACGGAAGCGTTCATTTTACGGCCGGCGAGGAGCGAAGCAAAGCTGCAATTATGACAGCCTGCCACCTTTGACACGTGCCACAAACAACCAAACTCGGGCAGACAGAAACTCCTCAACTTCTCAGACTGCACAATGTGGAAGTTGTCATTTAAAATTCCAGAGACAACACGGGTTTCAAAGCACTGCCTGTTCAAATCTCATGGAAGCTTACAGGTCAGCTGGTACTAATCAGCCTAAAGCATCTCCACGAGTGACGATACGGCAGAGCTGCCAGTCCCAGGGCTGCATCTTCATTTGCCACTAGGTCTGCTTTCACGTGAACAAATGCTACTACCCGCCTCACTAAGTCAGCCAGACTCCTGACTGACTAAATGGGGCCACTCGAGAAACACAGACCCATCTTAAACAGTGTAAAGGAGAGGTTCTGCACACAGTATCACTCCTCTTAATAGCTCCGAGATTCAAACAGGGCCCTAAAAGATGAATTTAAGGCTTCACACCCTACAGACCACATCCAATCACCTCCAGAAGTTACTGGATGGCACAGTGAACGACTGCAGTAACCTTATAAAGGCTCCTTTTTAAATTAAGCCCTCCACGTGAAATTTAAATATTAGTGCGCTGATACACCACACCTACACTCAACTCCCACCATCCTCATCGTTATGAAAATGAAGCACTAATATGACACGCAACACTTCTGGCTTAGACCAAAAACCTTCATGAATGTCTTCAGAGCGTTGACTGACTGCTGAACATCTGATACCATGAGCCAGATTACCATGATGTACCAAACCCACCCCCCACTTGAGGGACAGGAACAGATCTTGACTAGAAGAACTCCGTTTCAGCACCTTTCCCCTAAGGTCGTTGGCTTTCCTCATGGAGAGGCCCGTGTCTAACCGTACACTTCTCCAGCTTTATGACTTTTGAAGGACAAAAAAACATCAATGGAAACCACTAATCAAGAACCCCATCTTCAGTTAAACGGTGCAGCTGAACAAAGAGCTGAAAAAATCCAAGAATATTTCGTTAGTACGTGAAGTCAAACCAATTGGGGGGGGGGCATTCTCAAAAAGTTACATTTGCTATATTTATCCTATGCTCTAGGGGGAGTATTGGTTCAACATTGCTGCAGCTAAGTGTGAGAAAAATCACTGGAAAATATGAGACAGAGCAACACATGATCTCCCTTTACAAATGCTTTTCACTGTCAACAACTTTAAATTTCACACCCTGAAATCATGAAGAATCAAGAATTTCTCTGCACAAATTTTACAATTGTGTAAAAAAGGGCCATTTTTTAAATTCTTTCTGATGATCAATTGCATATCACAGACATAAAACGCTGGGACCTAACGGGTTTTACCCAAACTAACAATTCCAAACAGCTCAAAAACTGGTTATAAGTAGGCAGGAAAAAGCAAAAGGCTTCAGGAAAGAGCATGGTCCCAGCTGCTGGACACCACTTACTTTATCAGGTAGACATCGTACTTGCCGGCCGAGCGTCCAGACTTCCTCTGTTTCAGCCTTCGCGTCCAGCCCGGCGGCAGCGACGGGTCGTCGTATAGCGGCCCGCGGTCACGGATTATCGAACGCCGTTGTTTCAAGGAGGCAGAGGCTTCTGGGGACGCTGGCCCAGCATGGGGCGATGCTGGCTTCTGGTCCTGGTGCTGCTCTGCTGGCGCGGGAGGCTGACCGGACACCGTCGGCTCCTCCCGCTCCTCATCCGGCCGGTCCCGCTTTACCTTCTTCAGCTTGAACGTCTTGTCCTTCGAGCCCTGCTGGTCATGCTCCTCGCCCTTCTCCTCACTGCAGGGGATAAATCAGGGCATTAAGGTCACGAGAGGCATCGCAAGACTGAAAGAACACTGACGTTAACTGCCTCCCGGCACGCCGACAGTCCTAAGACTATTAACGGCAGTGCTGAACTTCTGACAAAGCAGATGTGACAAAGAAGCTGATGCTTAGATGAAAACATACTTTTCTATGCACATTTTTTTTAATCCCGTGTCCCAAATGTCAGATCGCGGTGATGAAACAACATACTTGTTCACACTGCAGGCCAGTTCTACACAAGAGAAACAAAAGTCAGACACGACTCACTCAACAAGCTGAATGAAATGACACGCATCTGAACGGTACTTCTGAAGGCAGTTACTGTGAGAAGGGCCACGTGGGGGTGGCCAACCATTACTCTCAAATGTTATTGGTCTACATGCATTCAAAAATATACCGCATGAGAAGAAGCCCATCGCTTTGTCAGGCTTCATTTCCCTAGATCATATTTGCTTTTGTTCAAATCAAACGGACGGCAGCATAACCAGCCTATATCTGGAAAAGAAAACGCTGCAGGGATTGCGTTGTACGGTTTCAGTTTGTCATACTCGCACAACTCATTTGTGAAAATGGTGAGCTACTGGGTACCTTCCATCATTAATGTCCCTCCCAACTTAATCTCGTCACACCACCATTTCAAAGAGCAGAAATCAGTTTGTTATATGTATCAGGCAGTCTTAAAAGAAAAATTTAATTCAACAAATAAGCAATCTGAAATCTGTATGTGAAAACACACACTTGCACAACTATTCCAGAGAGCCAACTCCTCAACACTGTTACCCTCCAAGCCCATCAGACTAGTGACACCGACTTAAAGGAGCATGACATATTTTACCGTGTTTAAGAGGCCCAAAACTTAAGACAATTAAGCAAAAGTGAGTCACAGAAATAAAACCACAGATCTACATCAAAATGCTAGAGCACACAGCTTGTTTCCACCAGCAGTGAAGGTGCACAAAGGCACCTCACATTAGCGTCATGGCAGAAGCCTCTTAGGAGTTGGCTTATTGGAAACCGCCATGGCGGCCCACACCATCACTTTCACCATCCAAAAGTCTTTCTCTGAAAGTCTCAGCAAAGCAGCAACACAGAGAGCTTGAGCAAAATGACAGCTTTCATGGCTGTTGAGGTGGATTCAGCTGTTCCATCAAATCAGGTGCACCATATTATGGCCTAGTCAAGAAAAAGCGTGAAGTAAAACACTCAGGTACACCACTCTGAGAAACACGTGCTGTGTAGTGCATGAAATAGGTAACGCTTTTCAAAAAGAAAAAGACAATTAGTTTGGAATTGTCTAATATCACACCGCATCAATACCCGTGACAACCTATTACTCCTAAGAGGAAGATAATTTGATACGTGAACCAAAGTTTATTCAGCAACAGCATGGGCACGTATGCGACTCAGAATCGCCTTCCTTTGGCATATAAAACTGGGCCATAAAAATCCAAGACCCATCGCTGCATTCTTATTTATAAATAAGACCGGCAAAGGTCAAATAAGACCATCTTTCTCTCTACACCCAGGTTCTGAAAAAATGACATTTTTGCATTTATTTCGATGTCAGCTTAACCATTAAATCGACTGATTTAAACATCCTAGTCCAATATGTTTATTAACAAACATTATAATTTTAATTTGCGACTTATACTTTGATGCCGCACCAATATTGCTTACAATGAGCAGTTAAACTGACCCTAAACACCAATATTAACCCTGCATTGAAAGTATTCCAGCCTGTCAATGATCATCTTTCAAATGGCAGTTTACACCTGCAGAATTATCACATTTAAGTGTCATACAATGTAAATATCAAGGGTGAGATTTTGTGATGTGCAGTGGACGCTAAACAGTTTCTGCTGAGACGGCCGTGGAGAGACACCAAGTCTTGAAATGCAGGTGATTTTTTTCCATTGGTTAGTTTAGTGGGTAAAACGTCACCTAATAAAATGCTGGGTGTGTTCCTCAACCAAGATTTGTGCATTATGGTGTAGTGTCTTATAGATCTGGCAAATCAGCTCAAAAAAAGCATAATGAAAGGCGTTTTTCCACTTGTGGGAATTTTCAGGTGTTTTGTTAGGTCTAACATACGAGTTAATGTGCATCTTTAATGAACTGATCATGTAATCACATTTACACAAACAGCGGTGAGCGAGCTTAACTCCAGACACAAACAAAAACCGGCATAACAGCGGCCAACGGTGACAACGGATTTTGATTTTCCATCCATCCAAGATACCATAGGTCACCTGCACAGGATACAATAGTCAGGCACGGCGTTCACACACAACCATAGAAAGATCTTCCCGACATACTCTGTCACTGACCAGATAGTCCTACAACACACCGTGAAGACATCATCAGACCAGAGCTGTCAGATGACTGAGGGACATTACGACGCCCTCTGCCTTGGGAGGGCACTCAGCATCGCCACAGAACCTAGCTGTGGTCTAGGCCCACACACCGGCCAGACTAAGAAACAGCTTCTAGCCCAGCCGTGTCACCAAGCTGAGCAGCACCTACCAATGCTAGGCTCCCCTCCTGATGGGGCCCCACCTCCCCACCTGTTGGATTGACCCTTCTAGATTGCGCTTCTGCACTACTGTTACTACCATACTGCACTCTGTGTAAATTACAATAAGCTACAGCGCAACACGACTGCCCTCACATTTTACATAATAGAGCACGCGATCCGTATGTTATTAGCCAATGCCACACGTTGCATGTTATTCATTCATACTCTGAACACACATCCCTGAAAGCTGCTGCTAAATTTAGTTGCACTCGTGAAAGCTACTTCAAAACGACAATAAAAACCCTTGATTTTTCTACGACTCCTATTCAACAACGAGTAGACGCTAAACACACAACCCGTAGGCAGGAGGCCACAGTATCGCCACTTAGAGGATTTCTCAGTATAACCCTGCCAATTCGTTTCGATTGCTCCAGCAAGTAAAGCTCTTCTGACGAGATACCGATTTCTTTAAGTTTCTTCTTTGGTACAACTCTACAGCTAGATGATCAGTTTCCTATAACTGCTATATTTTTCATAGTTATTGCATTAAGGTCAGTAGTTTAAGCTTACTGCACCCTAAGGAAATTATGGATTTTTCCTTTCATAAAAAAGGCAAATAGACTTTCAATGTCAATTCCAATGTTTTAATTAACAAAACCTCATCAGCTGCAGACAGGTTGACAAACTGATTCATTTCCAGGTTGACATCACAGCTTCAAACCGGAGACAAGTACACTGAACTTATGGATCCCCAAAAAAACTTTTGACTTAAAACAAGATTCACCTCTGTGTAGTCTTTCTTTTAGGAGTTCCAGCTCAATGCCTGAAAGCAGTTTAAATGACAGACACGTATTTGGAGGATTTCAGATCCTTCAGCTGTGACATCATGTTTACAGGAAAGAGTAATTCATAAACTATGCTGGGAAGATGTCTAGGAAAGCCTTGCTTCATCCATATCTCATCTACATGATCTCATCTGTCATCAGCAGGGTCCTGGGAGAGGCCATCGCACAATCACAGGAGAGGAGAAGCTGCACTTGCTGAATTCCCAATATCAGAGTATGGAGATAAGGTTTTGGTGTAATGCAGAAGGGTGAGCAGACCACTAATCCAAAACTGGCCACATTCAAAGAAAGTGTAGTACAAAGGAATCAATGAGATGCAGAAAGGCTCATTTTCATGCCTGCTTATCACACCCATTAACTGAAATAATTATACCATCATGTTGCAATGCGGTCACAGAGCTGCCACGGTCTGGGAAAAACACAGCTCGGTGACAGCAAACCAAACTTTGACATGGCTGTTGGTTGGTGCCGTATTCTCCAAAGCAGCTCTTGCCATAAGCGCTTGACAGAGGAGCCTAGAGATTTGCAGAGACCACCTGGTGTTAGGAGGACTAAATCATTTAGCTGTGCAAACAAGTATTTTAACATCCATAAAGCTGAAAGGCAGATTCTTCTACATTCGAGTCACACCTTCCTTCTTCCCACTCTTGTTGGGTAAGCATAGTTCCAAATTGTATAATCTGGAGAATTTGAGGGGAGCTTACAGTACATTCATAGCTCAGCACTGTGGTACGTTTTTGTCACACCAAAGTCTGCCTTGCCTCAGTTGCTTGTACTCTACAGGCATTGCAATGACTGATAACTAGCGTGCGCAGTGCTCAGAACCCAGCCGCGACCGAGCCCGCGCACTTTCGCGAAAACAGTACACAATACGGTATGCTATAAAAACTGCCGATTTGCTGCTGCACAGCATTACCGCGGCAAGCGCGCTCCACAGCAGTCATCAGCTCTTGCTGCAGCCCAGCCGGTCATGTGATCGGGCAAGCGAGGTCAGCTACACATCCTGACTCCGAGGGCCTGATTAAAAACCCTCCGAAAAAGAACACAGCCCCGTGCTAGCGTTAAGAATGAAACACTTCAGCTAATCCAAGCTGGATCCCAAATGCTCGACATCGTTTCTAAGTCTGGCATTTTGACAGAAATTGCAGTAAAATAAAAAAAAGTGAAAGAGCAGATCAAAAAACATTTTGTACCGACACAAAAACCAGCTTTGGCAAAGTGTAAAACTTGCTCTTTTTTTCCCCTGCTCAGCCTTCCTCCGCGCATGTCATGCTGACACTGAGTAGGGCATTTAAGGTTCCAAGGTACTTTGAGTTCATGGCCAACAAGCTTAAATAAGTAATCAAATTAATTGGCCAGCTGGAACATTAAAAGAAAAGGGGACATTATATTCTAGAGACACTAGTCTTAAGTTCACCCTGAAAAGGTCAGAATGGTGTTGAAGCCCAAAATAAATTGTGTCCTTAAAGGAGAAAATGCAGGTTGTAATTAAAACCGTAACAAGCAAAAACACTTTTACCGGCCTACCAAAACACATTTAGCAGATTTTAATCACGGTTCACATTTAGATGACAAATTACT
This sequence comes from Gymnarchus niloticus, assembly GCA_009936485.2. Taxonomy (NCBI): domain Eukaryota; kingdom Metazoa; phylum Chordata; class Actinopteri; order Osteoglossiformes; family Gymnarchidae; genus Gymnarchus; species Gymnarchus niloticus. The sequence goes on along the minus strand of JAACJT020000086.1, from coordinate 9,845,980 downwards.
AAATCTGGAAACAGTCCATTTGTGTGTTGAGAACACTTTCCCCCCCCCCACACTAAATTCCACAGGCTCCCAGCTGAAATCATGCTCAGTCTTACTGACTCTCTTTTCTTAAACGTTGCTTAAACCAAAGTTATCATTAGTGATAATAATAAAAAAAATTTTTAGTCCTCATAAATCATAAATGAATAACAGTGGCAATGCTACAAGGCTGCCAGTTAACCACATAATGCCAGCAATTAGAAATTATTCAGGCAGTCGGGCATTTCATTCAAAGTGAATGCATTTTTACAACATTATAGGACTGGATTCAGCAAGCATAACCATGCAATTACATTCCTTGTAAATTTACAAGCACATTTTGATTTAAGGGTTAACTGACAGCGGTAGTGTGACTTTTTATGAAATGTCCATAAATTAGCACGACTGACAGCTCAGCCTGATTAATCCAATCTAACATGCACTGCGCACAAACTAACATGTGTCTTGCTGCAAACTGCAATACCAGATATGCACATCAATTTCTCGCACATCGTCTAATGCAGGAAAAGGGCTGACTTTAGGGGAAGTCAATGGCCAGTATAGGACAGATTAACTTGCAGACAAATACCAGCAATCCAAACACTACACTCACTTTAAATGAAACATACAGCAGGACGCGAACAGACATGAGAAAAATGCTGCTCAAAGTTCAATGTACACTCGTGCAACAGAACAGATGACCACCACGCTAAAAATTCATAAAGCAATCATATACAAAAACAAATCAGTGTTGAAATTCCAACACTGGGCTTGTTAAATGCATGCTACTTCCTGACTCATATGCAGAAAACCCAAAAACACCACGCATGACGTTTTAAACACTAAACTTTACACTAACTAGTGTAAAAATCCACACCCCAGAAAACAATTAAAAAAAATATTAAAAGTAAAAAATTGAGAGAGACTAATAACTGACCAGCTTAAAATATCAGCAATACAGGTTTTAAACTGCAAGTTAGTGTGTTAACATTAGTCCAATTTTGGAATGCCTAATTGGTCACTTGTCACTTGTCTTTTTCAGCCACTGCACATTTACAAAAATTACTTTGCACAATTTGAAATCTGTTGTGCAGACAACGAGCAAACAGGACAGCAAAGCAACACCCTGCAATTTCATGCTCAAATGCAGCCCCGAGACCAGGCAGGACTGCAGAGCTGCACCCTGCAACTGCACACCTAAAGTCAGCCTTGCACATTTGTTCTCACTGTATCTGCACGCTTTCCTCAGACGTGCCTTTCAGAGAGAGAGGCGACCGAGCGAGCAGCCTGTGTGGGCACCCTGTGATAAACTGATGCTCTGTGTGCACAGGGACCGTCTCCAGGCCCTACATTATTGATAATGGGTCAAAGGCTGAAAAGTTCAGGAAGATATGGAGAAATAAATTCATCTTTGCAGTTAGGCCCAAAACGGTTTACGCAGTCATGCCTCGCCTTATTTTTTTTCCCTCAATATACATAATGAATAATCAATTTATTCACCTGTTATCAAATTTGAAGTCTTATTTGTGCATTCCCTTAAGAGATTAAAAATCACCATTCAGGTTAAGCCACAATACTATATTTGGACTGACTTCTAATATCTTGACAAACTATAGTAATTGAAGGTGAGACATCAAATTCATTAGACTAATCTAAAAAGAGTGCATTCTCACAACCGTTAAGCCTGATTATTACCTGAGAAGAGGGGGAAACAAGAAATTCTCCACCATCACTTACTCTCGTTAGGATCATGGATGGGACTGAAGCAGATCCCTGGATGGTATGCCAGTCCATCACAGGGCAGAAAAACCCACATGCAGTCACACACTACGGGCAAGTCACAGCCCTGAGACACTGATCACCCTTAACCGCAGGTCTTTGGACTGTGGGAAGAAAGCAGAGTTTCCAGAGAAAACTCAGGAACACGCCCATGCGTTCGGTGACACCCAGGTCACAAGCATGCAGCATGCACTCCCTGTACACATTTAGATACACAGTACATCACCATCAAGCTCAGCATAAATGAGTCAAGTCATCTCGATGGTAAATTGCATCCTTCAGCAGGTGTCAAAATCCCAATAATCAAAAATTTGTTTAGGGGGAAAATCAAATGAAATTCAATGACTACGGATTTCTGTGTGTTAAACGGCTGGCTGACCAAACCATACTGCAGAGTGTTTAACTGCTCACCTTCTGCTTAAGGAAGAAGCCCTGACAGCTTTGATAAAGTCAATTCAATAAACAACAGCAGGGAAGATACACACAACGGGAAGCAGCAAACTATAATGGCTACTATGCAAAACCGGCAGTTTACGTTGTGAATGGCTGGTACAGCATAGTAACTGGAAAGTATGTAAACTTCGGAAATTCTTTCCATTTAGTATCGTCTGTCTCTAGCACAGCTGCCATTTGGACTGAAAGCCACTTTTCATAAAACAGTGCTGAACGAAGCTAAATTAGGTTTTTATTTAGATCAGTAAGATATTTACTGTTAGGTGATGTGTATTTTTTTTAAACTAAGTTGCCAGAACTTGACTTTAAAACCCAAGAGAGTTGCCATTTTTTCAAGACCGAAGTACATTAAAGTCAATGCTGCTATTTGATGGTTCCTTTTCAACATTCCAGTCTGATTATAAGGTAACGTACTGCAAACTCAGACTTGACATCTTACCAAAGTCTAATGAGGGGACTAAGAGCTGAGAGAAGTGGTAAGACTACTAAGGCCTTAGTTGTGAAGACACCATTAAGTTAAAAGTATCAAATATACAAGGTTTAGCTACTCAACTGACCAAAGGTCTTACAGACGGCGTTCACTTGTGTTACCAGATGCAGTAAGGGATTGCTGATATAGGTTCTTATCCATGCTTGTGCCGATCTGGTGAAGGAGACAGAAGAAAGCTGCATAGAATGCAATGATATCTGCAATACAATATTTCTGAATGAATCACTGCCTTAGCAAATGGCAAATTTTAATACATATCAATTTTCCATAATTGTAGGATCATTCCTCTTTAAATCAAATGGTGCAGACAAAATGTTTGCACTTATCAGTCAAGTCAAATTAAACGGTGGTGTTTTCTGCCCTCTTCCCTCCAATCGTGTCCATTTGAGAAATACTTTTTGCAGCAGAGTTTGGACTTTCATACATAACAAATGCAGGAGAGTAGGCCTATAAATATAAATCAATTTGCACAACAGAAACTAAAGTTGTCAGCCAGTAATTAACAAGTGACACGGCGCTGATCTGCCTTAAAAATGAATCTTTAAAAATGCAAAATAATTGCTTTGCATAGATATCCTGTAATTTACACCTAGATGCATAATCAATCATGTGCCTTTGATAACTACTGAACATTTGGTGCCTGCAGACAAACACTAAACACACTTAAATGCAGTTTGACATCTTACTGCTGTACAATCGATAAAAGATACATGCACTAATCACAATCTCATTTATAAAGGCTAAAACTAACACTTTACAACTTTAAAAGGCTAAATAAATATAAAGCCCTTGGAAATATACTGGTGTACAACTCTGACCACTCTGATTTCATCCATATAAATGAGATAATACTCTTTACACTAAAGTATCAGGGTTTGAATCCTTTCAAGTCAAAATCAGCGTCAGTTATGGAGATGAATCAAACACTGCTACATTGGTTTGACATTTTAGTGACGTTTAGTTTGTCGTCAGTGAAAAGGCTCAAGCTGGTTAGAAAACTGAAACTGTCCTCCTGAAATTGTCATTGGCCTGCATTTCATTACCATCTTAGTGTGACATTGGATACTAGTAGCATTCTAGAGTGCTAACCGCAATAAGAAAAAAAATATGAAATTGTTAAAATATCACTGAATATTACTTCAAAGTTAGGTAACATTTTGACCTCCACTATCAATCATTTAAGTTTTTTTTTTGAAGAAGCTGAGCTTCACTAAGTAACGATAACTAAAGTCACCGATTCGATCTGCACGCAACACGCCTACGCATTACGTTACCATCGCAAAGCCAACAGTGAGGCCTAGTATTCATTCAGTGACCCTTTAACAGTTCAGGCAAAAAGCTCTCTGTGAAGAAAATTAACAACAGGACAGGAGCAGGGCAAAAATCAGACAAGGATTATAGGCACTGAAGCTTTTTGCATGCTGTCCATATTAGTTATGCAACAATCACGAACTACGAGGTTTTTTTTTTTTAACCCCTTGAAACCAGTGCCAGATGTGCATATTAAACTGATCCAATACGACATAAGACAGCACATGTGTTTCTGTACTCTGTAGATGGCCACAGACACAGTGAGAGCCGTCATAAAAATGTCAGAGATCCGTAAACAACTCTGCAGGCAGCAGAAGACTGCAGGTGGTTTTCTCTTGTAACTTTTAAATGTAAAGGTTTAAGAAACGGTAAAACAGTATAAAATGGGTAAGGCTAATAAAACCTCTTGCATAAAGCAGCCACTTCAAATAATTAAGGCCTTCATTTCTGTACGACTCATCCTCTTAGTAACCAATGCAATCAGTTTAAGAGTTTAATTATTTTGTGACAACATACATCTAACCAATGAATCTTAATTAGCAGTAATTTCAGTATAATTACATTTCAGTTTGGACAAAGGTACTAGTGAACAAAATGTGCACTAAATGCAGTAGTCCATGGTGAGGGGCTGAAAGAAAAGCTGACAGATATCACCTTCAATAGTACTTAAGACCCCTCCTTTGTCTATAACCGACAGAGTCATTTATCCCCCGTTTTGAAGATACGGCATCTTAATGAATCCCAACAATTGCTAATAACATGGAAGCCTTCTTAGGAGCCGTTGGGATAATGTGGGATTTTAAAGAAAGAAAAAAAAAAACAAAAACTATTGGCATCAAGCCTTATTCAAAGGAATAAGGCCAACATTCAGTGGTGCACATCAATGGTTAAGCAGCTGTAGTGATTACTGAAAGGCACTGGGCATGGATGCCTGGTCGGCACCCAGCTTAAGGTATTTAACGTTAAAGTAACAGCAAAGGAACAAGCAAAATTTACATCCATCAAAATTAAAGCACAAGTAGCAATAAACATCACGTTAATAACCGCAATGGGATTGATTTTTGCAAGTTATGAGTAAACAATTTGAAATTGTTAAGAACCGCAACGAATGTCCAAAGCAAATAAACCGGCACCACTTCAGACATTTCAAATCTATAAAGGATTCTGCAGAAAAATCCAAGGAACAAACACTCCTGAACAAAAACTGAAAAGTCGGCTCTTTAAACGTACACTAATACACCAGAGCTAATGGCAAAAATTAATTGCACACTTCGTTTCAGTTTCTGTTAGGCATTTGCCAGTGGTCTGCAATAATATCCTATGAAAAAGGCTTGTCAGTCATTCATACAAAATTAATGACAGTGTTCCCACTTTATTTACCAATATTAATATAGCACTACATCAGCAAAAGGAAACCGTAAAAATGTATGAAACGGCAATTTACTTTTATGGCCAACTGATTATTAAATTATATTTGAATGATCAACTGCAAGTGAGTAACGTATGAAATTATATAGGAATATTAAATTCTAACTTCTTTAGACCAGGGTAACGGGGGAAAAAAAAGTTCACGAATAATCATGACACAAAGACCAGGAGTCTAACTAATCAACACCAGATCAAATTAGGTGACAAATAAAGCAAAAATTGTTAAATTATTCTCCAGTTTGTAACTGCCAGATTTACTCCAAGGAAAAATGTGTATTTCAAAAGCAGTTTTTAATATGACTTACAAGCATACAAAACTGTTCACCTTATTTCCACATTAATGAGGAAAACAAATTAAACAAGCAAAAAACAGACATTTACAGGCAAATCAAGATATATATACAAAGAACATCCTCATTTTTTTTTATTAGGTACCAGTCAAACAAAAGAGCAGATGATGCAAACACTACAGTTCAAAATTGAAATGTCTGCATGTTTAATCATGGGGTGTGTTTGCTCTGAAGACACTGCTGTCCATAGCATATCTCACTGCTCACAACCAGAGACTGACCTTCTAGTGTCACAAAACCAAAATCACTTGTCCGTATATTTAGGGGAGTCTTCGCTTTCGATTGTACAGGAACCTAGCAAAAATTTTGGAATTTCAAATCTTTATCCAGTACGTTTTTCAAATTGCCATATACATCAATATGGTGAGTTGTACAAATCAACCCAGTTGAACAGCAAGCGTGTTCCATGACATTTACACTAAATGGAGAAAGAGTCCCTTAGAATTCTTCTGTGATGGGATTTAAAAAGTAATGGAAAATTTAAACAAAACTCAGAATACATTTCAGATTATGGTGAATCCAATGGCCATAATCATTAAAGAATCGTGGGGGGGTCACATGCAAAATAGTGTTTCATACAAATTCAAATGACAAGAATCACATGGTTACTGAATTTCAGCGCATTTCATTTGTAAGCACTGCTGTCAAAACGACGGTTTTTGCTGAACCAAACATTTGTTGAAATGTTTTCTGTCGTGTTGCTCCTAATACAATGAATTTGGTTACATTCCCAAGTTATAAAAATGCGAAATTTCACAAAGATGCTTCTGATATCTTTATTCAGCGGTCTGGTACATCTAGCGACAAAACAACACCAAGTACACATGAAGTTAAATGCGGTTCAAAAGACACTTCTGGTGTGGGGAAGCAGCAGCAACGACATAGAAATGCATAACTGGTTCATCGAAAAACAAAAACGAAACCCCTTTACACAGCAAAAAAACTTTACTAGCCAGATTCTTTTGTGGAAAGGATGTGGTTTGATTCACAGGCACTATTCTCACATGCATCCCTGCATGTATGCTAAATTACCGTTCAGTCTTAAAGGTCTAAAACGGAGGCAAAACATTTGCCTGGTTAACACTGCCTTTCACAGTACAAAATAAAAACATGCGGCAAGTGTTTACTCCATGAAGAACGAATCCTCTAGCCAACAAAACAAGCTTTTCTCATGTTAACCTGAAGTAATATTTCCCAAACCTGCCATCATTCAATGAGTGAGGGGTGGTACAGTCTGCCAGTCTCTCCCAGGCTAGTTACTGAGCACATGCTTTCTACAGACTCGTAAGGAACCTGCTGGCTGCCAGAAGTTAACAGAGAGAGACGCATTGCTATGTCCTGTAGCTCTTAATTTGAAGAGTGTAAGGAAAATCTTGCACCTTAAAAAGAGCGATCACTACAGCATCTGCCGGGCGACTATCTTCATAAAAGATTATGCAGCCCATAAACCGACTACAAAAAGGAATTGATAGCAGGCAGAAAAGGTGAGAGGCCTTCAGATGTAAATGTTTAGTTGCTTTTGAGGTGACACTGGCACGTGTATTTAAAAGGTAAACAATACCACACTGGAAAAACTGTGCTTAGGTCTACATGTGAGGAACCTTACTGCATTGTCATAATCTATACACTACGTCAAGTTTCTATTAAGTTGCAAAGATTGTGTTTCAAAAAGATCTGAAAATGTATAAACATGACATGCCCATTTTTGCAGCTATGGGACTTGAACTGATCAGGCTGATCTGGACACGTGACCCTCCAATGTTTCATGACCAATTAGTGCCTGAGAAAATAATATGCAACTGACAAATGAAAACTGCACATTTCCGAAATTACATTTTATGCAGCTTTGAAATCTGTAGTTTCTAAAAATGGTGTTTTGTCATGTCTTTTCTATCTGTCAAATATCCCTTGGTGAGTACCGCATCTTTTACTGTATAAACAATTACAGAACAATACTTAAAATCACTACTGCATTTTCTATCAGTTAAATACACGGAAGATAAATCCTGAAAATTACTCTAATGCCACACTCATCAAAAGAAGCAGGGCATTACACACGAGTATTGCACAGATATGCAGTTCCTCAACATGAAAATCAGTTGAAACAAAATGTTTTTCCATCAACTATATAAATTAAATCCTTCAGCTAAAAATGTACAAACAGCAACACGCAAAACACTATACATTCCAAACCACTGAAAACGAACATTCTCAGCGTTTAAAAATCAGAACGTGCACCTTCCACTATAGTGATGATAACGCTTAACCGCTATTCTGCACGAAAGAATCTCTAGTGAAAATCCTGAAATATCTATTCCCAACAGTATGCCAAAATCTACAAAACTGAAACTTGTAATACATTACAAAACAACTGGATGACAGAGAAGTGTCACATTTAAAAGTGCAAAAAATGCAAATGAATCTACTGCAGCATTTTAAGAATGATTTGCCGGTAACGAAATGTGTTGGTCTGAAAGATACATGACACTCCAACATGGCTTCTTTTATCAAAGTCTGGATGGACACAGGTGGTTGTACTGTCTGCCTCATTAACACGCTGTGAATCACCAAATCCAAGATGATAATAATAATAATAATAATAATAATAATGACTTACCTGATCCTTCATCAAATGAACACCGGTGTCCTAGCAACAAATTAACAAACCAAAAGTTCTGTAACAAACCAGATGCGACTCAAACTAACAGGTTGGGTGACACCAGACCACGTCAACAACTAATTTTAATAAGTTTGTGATTGGATGAAAACTTGTATACTACACAGCCCCAACTGACAACACTGGCACAAAAGCACAAGAGTACCGATAAAAATTTAAGCTAATGTTATAAACAAATGATTCAGGAGAAGAGCATCTTTTCAACAGAATCACACAAGCAAATCTACTATAGAGATACTCTGACACTCTCAGACTATTCACAGTTACTGCAGATTTTTCAAGAGGACCCTTTAAAACCCAGAAACACTACTCGGAAATGTATTGACTGCTGCCACTCAAAATCATTACCCAGTTCCAATACAAAAACAAAAACAAGCCAAATGACTTGTGAATTCATGCCAAAGTATCGGGGCGGGGGGTTTACCATTTACAAGATGGATTATTTCATGAAATCTAAATTGTTAAACCTTTTGCTTTGTTTGAGAACACAGTGAAATCCTAGTGTTTACCCATTATCTGGACAGGTATTCTCACATTTGGTTAGGCCAAATTAGGCCTAGTCACTGTGTGCCAGAAATCTTTTGCCAAAACCAACCAAGCAAAATTAGTACTAACACACATACAACTAGGCTTTTCACTGCAGTCACGTTACAAAAATCACCATTAATATAATTACCAGCCATTTTTGGGTTTTGTCCAAAAAAAAAAAAAAAAAAAAAAAAATCTACAAATGTTTCAAAACTAGAATTTTAATATTAATAAATTTCTTAGAAAAAAATGCTAAGCCCTCATTATAAAAAGGTTTCAGTGGCTTTGTTTTATTTAAATAGCACTAATATTTTACAGGGAGGCACCCTTGATCGTATTTCCCCTGTGTTCACAACAGCTCTAAGGTCAGTCTGGAAAACAGACGGATCTTCTGTTAGGGTTAAGTGAAAGTGGTGACATTCAAATCAGAAATGCGTTCGACTTTATTAACATACTTTGTCAAATCCCATATGAAGTTTAAACTTCAGCACCTGGAAATGATCATCGCATTAAAAAATAACTGCTCTGAAAATATGGTGGGCAGTTAAATTTTAGAAATTGCATTACAAGACAATCGTGTCAACCAAGCAAAGCCATTTTAGGCAAGATGTAACACACAAACACAATCAAGCAGCAAAATAGGTACTAGAGGCAAAACAAGCATTCAGGAGTGCTTGATGGACTAAAGACTTTCATCCAAAACTGACCTCACAGTCAGCCTTCATAGCTATCACACATAAAAACACATCAGTGCCAAAAGCTATGCCCAAAGAAAGTGGAGGCACCTTAAACGGTCCTGAGTGGTAACAGTAAATGTATAAACATTTCAATACTAAAAGTCTCGTTTTCTTTATTTAAAACATTTAAAAAAAAAAAAAAAAAAAAAAACTGGATGATGACCCTCTTTTGCAGTACTATATAAATCACAGGACTATATCCAGGCATACTCACAACAGACACAAGTAATCAGACTGACAAAACTTCCTTCACAGTTTGACGGAATAAATGCGTAAATGGCCAGCGGTAAATTAATCAATACATGGGATAGGGTTTATGAGCGCAGAGCCAAAAAAAAAAAAAAAATAATACATATTGTGCACACACACAAACAAACAGGAAAGATAAAGGTTGAGGAAAATAAGATTTTAGGTGAATACATTCCCATTGGTGCAAAAACACTGAAAGACAGGCGGGCGATCCATTCCATAACATGTTTTAAGTTAAGAGGTTTGTACAGCCACAAGTTGTAAGTTGCCTAGACGTCCATTTCTCAAAATCTGTAACCAAGACGAGGTTGCTGTTGAAAACAGGCATCATCTAATCTCCTCACTTTAAGTCATGAAGGATCAAGCAGAGATTCCCCAAATTATTTCACTCAAACTAAGTTTCATAGTCTAAGTACACGCGCGAACTGTCATAGGAAAGAATTACTACCACTTCACTTTAAATGTTCCTAAATATTAATATATTTCACGCTTCCTCATTTTAGAAAAAGCACCTTCAAAAGGACACCAATAACTGAGGATACGTCAGTAAATCAAACCCAAACTTCACTGGGACATATTCCGTTTTTACCCCCCAAATTGCAAAAAGTAGGCCTAGTAGCTCACGGGTCAGGCCTACGTTGGAGTAGCACTTGTGAAGTCTGGGATGAATAATGTCAAAGTTAGCATTTCCTATGCTAAAGGAAAATGCTGTGGCCACCTCCTGACATCTTGCAGCTAGAGAGAGTACATTCCTGGAACGATTTCTAAGTTCGCTGTGTGTTTGGGTGTGTGTGTGTATGTGTGTGGGGGGGGGGGGGGGGGGGGGGGGTTTTTTTTTGTT
>JAACJT020000086.1:9802140-9832954 GCA_009936485.2 Gymnarchus niloticus | reverse complement strand
CGGCGACCTCCCGTAGAGATGTCGAAGAGAGAGGGCTTCCGAGCGTGGAGCTTTTGTTTGTGGGGTTGGGGTTTGGGGTTTGGGGGTGGGGGGGGGGGGGGGGGGGGGGCTGTGTTTTGATTTTTAGAAATGCAAGAAATGAACAAGACAGCAGTCAACACAGCGACAGTGACAGGGCGCGTGGTCCCTATCACTTCAGGGCAGTTCCTGAGTAGCCAGATAAACGCCATCTAACGCCACACAGTATCCACTGGTGACGGTCAGCTTAAGAAGTTTCTGAAAACCAGTCAATTTTCAATACATTGTTACCCCTGAGAAAGAAGCGGCCAAACGTGTATTTTCAGCACGCAGCGTTGAAGTTTAAAGGCGAGCGGCCCCGGCCGCTCCTTCTGGGGCCCCCCGTCCAGAGACCCTCTTCGTCCCCCCAGGAGTGACGCACTTAGACGCCAGTGGCCGCGCGCTGCCTGCTGTCACGCGAACTCGCGCTAATGTATTCGTCTGCATCCTAATGACACGCCGCGAGCCGCGTATGGCGCATTTCGAGAATATTTTCCGTATTAATGGTCCTTCCAAAAAAAAAAAAAAAAAAAATGTTTTTCCAATTCGGTAATACAAATCACACGGTGTACCGAGAAGGCAGTGGTATTTTTTTTTTCTGAGACGCCAAATAGCTGGCGGAGACTATGTCCAAGGGCACAAAATCGTGCATTTCTAGCAGAGGATCAGTAAACACGCATGCAGGAGCCTGTCGACGGCTGTAGAAAGTGTTTAATGCGCATAAAGATGTCAAGCTCCAGTCTTTCTCCAAGCATAACAAATGACGCAACAAGCCTCTCGGTGTCTTTAAGGTGTTACGGCGGACACCTGAAGCAGAAAGGCAGGCATGCCGACCTGTCGGGCTTACATTTTCACCACAGAAGCCGCTTTTAGGGAAACACGCCAAAGTAACTCAGCGCTGCCTTACAGACGCCGAGTCGCGGCTCGCATTTAGAGACACTTACGCGTTTCTCCACGGCGACACGCAAACAAAGTAGACAACAGAGACGGCGATTTGCATTTAAAAACACGCGGCCTGACACACATTTTCCTGGGATAACAGAAACGCAGCCATTACGCAATACAGCAGGCTGCCAAAGCGTCCGGCAGGCTAGGCTGCTAAGAGGCGGAATGGCAGCGAGTCCGGCGTCCCTCCGCCGAAATGTCGCCGTGAGCAGCCGAGGACCGGCTGGCGGCTGGACGTAAAAGCCGCTTCGGAGGGGTGTGGGAGCGCCGGGAAGAAATGCCCCAAGTGCAGGAAACTAGCGAAAGGCAGCGGCTCATTGCGCTAATTATGGCAACTTTAGCTGGCTACAAAGCAAAGGAGTTTTCAGAAACGTCAGAAAACGACACAGACAAACACACCTCCTCCCAGCAAACGCGCAAATTAATTTTCTCCTCATGCCACTGAGACGTTAAAGCGGGAGAAAGCGACTCTGACGTCTCTCCCCGCCTCTGCACGGCGGCTACCGACAGCCGCAGCCCAACTTAAAAGACACAATTACACCCTGGACGGCGACGGCGAGCGCTTCTAATGGGCAGAGACGCCGAAATGCGAGCTTGCGTAGCTAATTCACACTTACAGTCTCTCCTCTCCGCTCTCTGCGGCGGCCATTTTTTTTTTATTTAAATAAATAAATAAATAGAATTTCACTACACATCTTTTGTGGGCGCCCCCCCCCCTTCCCTTCGCCGCCCTCCTCCGAACGCACGCACGCACGCACGCACGCCGTCTCCGCTCGAGCGAAGTCGCGCGAGATCTGCTGCGCAAGCAAGCGCGCTGAAATCCCGCGAGAGCCACAAAGCAACTGCGAAAGCGTTCTTCGGCCGAAAAGGATCCCCGGCAGTCCCCGCCTACGAAGTGCAAATCGCTGCGTTGCCGATTGGCTCTAAAGGACGTCATTGACGTTCGGCCTACTGGCATTGGCTGCAAAGTACAATTTGCATGTCGATCTTGCGCCACAGTTGGTCGGCTGAAGAAAATCCCTCCGGTAAAAGTGATTTTTTTTTTTCCCCCACCAAATTAGGAGTCAATATTTTTCGAAAACAAAAGCTCCACGATTTGGTAGGCTTACCCGGGTCACGTTGATTCTCTGGACCAATCAAGTGACCGAGGTTGGCTTTTCTCACGTATCGTTACGATCGAACGATTCTGTAGATTTACTCGGATTCTAAGACGAGCGTCATTAATGTGTCCCGCTTTTAATACGTACGCGAGCGACTGATTTGATATCCCAGCAGCGCAGCGCAGCTCACAAAAGATGCGTGAAGGTTTCATCACGGCAGAGCAGCCAGTCGTGCTTCTGAAATTCACCAGGCTGACTGCTCTAAATGTTTAATGGTGGCCCCGTGTGTCCGGACCTCAGGAGAACACGTGCAGTCTAAACTTAACCATGAAATAACATTTTGATGAACGTGATTTTCCTTCACATTCATCCAAGATTGAATTTTTGTGTTTTTTGTTCTTATTCACTTATTGAATTGAATGATCTGACCTTATGACACGAAGACATGACAGGGATGTTCTCCAGCTAACTGCCTCTCACAGCCAGTTGTTAAATTATGTCTGGGTAATAAGCTTCCTCACATGCTTTACATTTGCTTCACTTTCATTTCTCGGGGAAACCGTGCTAATTCCATGTATTGTGTGACGCAAAAATGTGTCTATTATTACTTCAAGAACCGGAATCGCTCCCACTAGTTTAATCTCACCTCCGAAAGCAATTTGGTGGGAGCTTCCATTACAGCTATTACTGGGAAAAGAATATTTTATAACCTGAATTAGTAATATCTCGTACCAATATCTTACATAAACACAAATTTAACGATTCATTTTGACAAATCTAGGTGCTTGCTCCATGAATCACATCTAATCAAATGTAATATAGTGGGACTTATATGATCCTTTAAAATATTAACTTGATTCCCACCCACTCACACTAAAATAAAATAAATATGGCCGAGCACTATAAGTTTAATCGCTTTAAGCCTTTTTAGCAGTTGCCGCGCTTGAAATATGACATTTCTGCCACAAGGTGGCGCTAAAATGCTAAAGTAAGCCTTGACTAAAACTAAACGGACTCAATGTACAAAACTATAAGTGTACGTCTGGTGCCGAAGAAACGATTCGCAGAAGGATTCGCCACTTTCCCTGTCTAGACAGAGTTCGGAAAAAATTAATTTTTCATTATGGTACTATAAAAAATGGAGAAGTATTTGACAGCCTCGGGATTGACTGTTCACAGCCATAACAGAAAAAAAAAAAAATTAATTTTGCAGAAGTGAATTTTTTTTTTTAGAATTTTTTAGATACATGAATGTTAACATTCATCTATTTTCCATACTGCTTAATACAGAATAGCAGTAGGAATAAATCACTAAAAAAAAAAAAAAAAAAAAAAACAGAATTATCATACATTTGCATCAATATTATATTATCCTTCCATCCATCTATCCATTCTCTAAACTGTTTAATCATATCCAGGGTCATGGGTGTGCCTGGAGCCTATCCCAGGCAACCTTAGGGCCCAAGGTAGGGGACATCATTGATGGGGTGCCAACCCACTGGAGGGCACAGTCATGCACTATGGACAGTTTTGCCATGCCAATTAGCCTACAACACATATCTTCTGACCGTGGGAGGAAACTGGAGTACCTAGAAGAAACCTGCAAACCTGCATGGGGTGACTCCAAACTCCACACACACAGCTGTAGGTGGGATCTGAACCCACCTGGGAGGAAATGAGGGCACAGAGGTGTGAAGGACATAGAGGTCCAGGTCTTTAAGAAATTCAACAAAGTTTAATTAAAAAAATAAGACACAGATAAGGTGGGTTTACTGACAAGTGATATCAACACACACACACACACACACACTTCCTATATGTCAAATTCAATCACTACTACCCATAACTCCCTTTAAATTCTCTAAGAATCAAGTGGCTAACTGCTTGATAGTTGTATGGATTCCTCAAGTTCAACTATTTTAAAGTCAACACACCAGAGTTTACACAACCTGTATATGAAGTACAGTAGGGTGGTACTCCATCAAGTGGGCTTAACAAATCCTATAGTGCAATCTCATTTCCGACTGGAGAAAACTGAAAGCCCTACTTCAGGGTTTGTCAGTTCTCCAGATCTCCACAAATTTCTCTAATCAGAATTCAGGTTAACTATAGGAGTTGTTGAGCCTGTTTGATGAAATACCTTCGCAGGAAAGTGATCCCTCCTTTTCCTCGTTAAACAGTTAAAACAAATGCTACTCCTAAACCCCTAGAATTTTCAAGGTCTAGCTCAAATGATAAATCATATTTACAATGAAATTATGTATACTGAAAACATGCAAATGTCATTCAATGAGATTCAAATAATTAACCACGTTATTCATATAGTCCGTAATTTGAAGAATAAATTAAACTGAGCATTTCTCGAAAATCTTGTTATACGCTGCTAGGATGGTGTAAATGCATATGTGGGTACTGCGTTTCCACGTCGCCTCAGTCGTCTTCTTTTCTCGAAACCTTTGCTTTACAGCACTTCCAGGATCTGTTCCTGCTGACAGACTTAAACACTTCGGAAGCCTTTGTAAGACAGTAAATGTCGGCTCACAATAGTGTATTACCTCAACTTTCTCTGAAGGAGCTTTTCTTTTCTTTTCTTTTCTTTTCCAGACAGTTTTCTGGCCACATCAACACTGATCGCTGTGTGAACTAAGCGTGGGAAACGTCATGCCGGAGCGAAACACTTTGGCCTCGATGGATGCACGCATGACACACACGTGCTGGTCCTGATCAGAACAGCGAAGCAATTCCTCAGATTTTGTTCCTTGGACGAGAAAAAGCAATTAGTCGTGATTAGTAAACTGACAAATTAGAATGTGGCACGTGCTTTTTGACACAAGGATCGACTTTCTTTATTTCTATTTGTCAAAAAAAGAGGGCCGCTAGGTCGTACTATCAGGATATAGAGCCAGTGTTTGCCATCTTTCAGGAGACGCCGAACTTGGTAAATAACCGTAAGGATGCTGAGATCCTGCATGCTGCTCTCCACGGAGTTTTCCTCCACCGAGACGTCCATAAACAGCCTGTATGTTTCTTCCTCCTTCTCTCCTCCGGCCACAGCATCCCTGGAGGCGATCATGTGGATCCTCGTCGCTCTGTGCGCCGCCGCAGGCTGCTGGCCGCCCTGCCGCGCCGTCCTGGCGGAGGAGGGTCGAGCTGAGCTCCAGAGGCTGCGAGACTTCGCTGCGCAGCCGGTCTACGGCGAGTGCTGGCTGACGGCTTTGGACGGGATCCACGCCGGCTGCCGGCAGCTCAGCGAGGAGACGCAGAGCAGGCTGGCGCTGGCCTTCACCTATTGTCATCTTGGCAGGTGATGATGATGATGATGTTGTAAAGCCGCTCGGGCGAGAGAGCGCCGTGTGGCTGGAAATGCGCCTTTAACGTACGTCCTGTTTAACCGCAGGTCAAACCGCCCCCTTCCACAATGCATGGATAGCAGTGATGTGAAGGAATGTACCCAAGACATGGATCCTGTGGCCTTCATGACTTACACAGAGTTTTTTACCCATGTCCACAGTATCTGCCACTACCTGGAGAGTGAGCGCTGGCAGCACCGTGCAGAAAGCACCATCCACAGGTGCGCAAATGTGGCCGCATCGCGTCTAACGTAGAGACTTCGGGCACCTACAGCTCCAGTACCACTCCTGCAGGTTGACCGAGAGTTCGGCAGGTGTGGCTGACCAGCTGGCCTCTACTCAGCGCATGGCTGAGGACCTGGTACAGGCTCAGAGTGTGGCCCTCAAGTCCCAAGAGGCCATTTTGCGTAACGGGGAGGAGCTCAGGCTTACGCTGCATGACTCAACACAAGGTGGCTGCCTTAAAACCGGCAGAATGGACCTGTACTCTGCTTCCCTAGTCCATGTGCCTAATTTCTTGCATGTTTTAGGGCTGAAGGACGTGTTTGCGAATCTGCAGCACGCTGCACAGGAGCAGCAGTTGGCGTTCTCGGAGATCTTCAACCGCGTAGCCTTCCTGCAGAACTTTGTCATGTCAGAGTCACACGTGCTGGGCTCCCTGTTGTATAACACACTGGGGCTGTGTGTCGTCTTCCTTCTCACGGCTACAAAGCGTACGGCTGGAGCCAGGTGGGACTCCTGTTGAGTGACTCAACATACTATCAGTTTTTTTTTTTTTTTTTATGGCATGCTGTAATCATGAAAGTATTCAGAAACCGAAGGTCATAAATGCTGCTCTTCTGATTACTGTATAATCTGTGGCGAGTAAAAGCATTACTGTTATGGGGGATGTTGACAGGCCCCTCCTTGGGTCACTCAGCAGGTTCTTGGAATGTGTCAGATGCTGTACAACTTCTCAGTGCCACTAAAAAAAAAAAACTTGTGGTGAGCTTTAAGGTAGTGAATTGTTTACATGCAAAACTTTTTTTTTTTTTTCCATAGGCTAATCCTTTTTGTGCTGGTGGGTGTAAATGTGTACTTGGAAAGGGTGATCTGCAATGCTGTGCTGGATTCTGTGCATTCTGGGCACCAGCAGATGGTATGTAACTAAATGTTGTTCTGTAGATGCCATGCATAAGCTCCTGGGAAAAGCTCAAATTAGTCAGCTGTCCCCATTCCTGACAGCAGCAGAATTAGGATTTGGGTATTTGAGGCAACACTGCTCTGTTTGACAAATGCCAAAAAAAAAAAATCTAGAATTCAGATGGGGAACCCAAGGAATTCTTCCAGTATGTTCTTGAACAGGAGCAGATTGACCACCTGGTGGGGCTGCTCCGGCGAGGCACGCTCCTCCTGGGACTGCTAGTTCTGCTGTATATGGCAGTGAGGTTCAGGGATGTGAGCATGGAGAGCCTGGAAATTCTGACTCAGCTCAAGGAGTCCCATTCCAACCTTCAGGTGGCTCTACAGAAAGCTGGTGATTCCTCTTCCGTCCTGCCACTCTAGTCCTGTGTGCCTCAGGCCTTTGACATTGGCTGCTACTATGGTGTCCGACAGAGGTTTCCTCAGTAGTCTTCTCTGTCTAGAATGCTTTAGTAAGGCAGTGGCTGAAGAGAACCTGAAGAAGGAAGTGAAGGAGAGTCTGAGGGTAGAGCGTTGGAGGAGACCGGTCAAGGATGAGACTGAGGACACTGTACTGCAGGAGCTCTCTGTCGTCCTCTCCGGCACTTCAACACCTCAAATACCACCTGTGTTACAGAGGCCTTATTGTTTGGACTCGGAGGAAAGTAAGGCAGCCCTCCCACCCCCTCCGTGAAATATGCCAGACTAGTCCTGTCACTTAATTCTAACCCCAGCCTACTTCATGTACACACACCCTCAGATCAATTGCAAGAGATGGGCTTCTTGCAATCACTTTTAAATGGGTGAGATGTTTTGGTTTAGACAACTCATTACATCCAGTGCGATTTGTCTAAAGCAGCATAGTTGTTGGTTGGTCTTTGTCAAGCTGAGAAATACTTTTCGTAAAGTTCTGCTCTGACAGAATATTGAGAATTTATACAATCAAAATGCCAGAAATGTGTAAGAGTGACTCGTTGAATTTTTTTTTTTTTTTTTTTTTAAGCATGGGTTTGTGGAAGCATAGCCTTGGAGACCCAACAGAGGCTGGATCAGCCCCGGCCTTCAGGTTCACACCAGAGGCCCTCTTCTTTCACATATAGCATCTTGGTTAATGACGAGCAGGTAGGTATGAAAGCCAACAGAGCAAGTAAAGCAATCAGTACAGTAATGGAGAAGGACACACTTGTATGTAAGTGTGTGTTGAATGATAGTCATGTATCAAGATGTGCCAAAAAGGCCTTTGGGTGATTTTGCTCATTTCCTTGGCAGTATGATGGAGGGAGGGTCTGCCTAATCAATCATAATTTGCTGCCTGCGTAAAGTTGATTAGCTTGACATTATTCTATCCGTGTTCCTTTCTCAACACGGAAATCTCTGTGGGAAGCAGCCAAGGTACAATCTACGCAGCAGGAAGTCTCTGCCAGCCCCCAGGGGGAACCACTGACATGCTAGATGCTGGAGACTGCACATGGGCTCGGGTGCCAGCCAGAGTACTGATATTTCTTCTTGTCACCAATAATTTGGTTCCACAGCTTTGATGCTAACGGTCTACATAACAGCTGTGTCCATTTATACATCAAGTTTAAGGATAGTAATTTTAGCTGAAAATATTAGTTTGACTATAATACCTCATTCATTACTAATACTGTCAGATTAGTGTAATTGTATGCAAGGGTGATGTTTGTCTGTATTTTAATTTTGGTTGCTGCTTCAGCCTGACCGTGACTGTATTCAGTAAGTGATTAGGGAAGATGGTGCTTCAGCCTTCCAACTTTAAACTGCTTGCTTTTTTTTGGTCTAATTCTCTATAGGAAAATTTTCCTATAGTTCAACTGTCCAGAAACTTTTTTTTGGAAACATCAGTGTAACGGCATTAAAGGGAATTACTGGATCTTATTGTAGTAATACAAAATTTCCAGAGTAGTGCGTGATTGAAAAATGAATTTTAATTTTTTTTCCTGTATGAGTCAAGATGCTTGACTGAAATAAATTCAACTTTTCTTATTGTGTCTGTAGTGTTAGACTAATGACTGTACATTATTGGCTTCAGAAGGGTGCAACTGTCACTCTTGTCCATGTTCAAAGCATATTAGCTGCGTTTAAAAAGTCAAGGACATTTCAGTGACTCCCGGGGCAAGACTGCCACCTTCTGGTGAGATTGCAGTAATGGCAGTTCTATGGCCTGTATGATGAAGTGGAGAATGGGCTGCAGTGTATGTAAAAACTTAGTAAATTTGCTATAAAAAAAAAAAGCCAGAATGTATAAAAGTAGCTTATTCCCCAGCAATAGTTGGAAAAAGTCAGTCTATTTTGGGTACTTTAGAAAGTGGCTGTTTTTAAGGGTTAATTGCCTCTGTTCTGATGTTCCTGATCTCACATGAATGTTGACAGGAGTGCAGCTGCCCTCAACCCTTCAGCTGCTTATCAGTTTGTGATCTTGGTATGTTGGACAATATAATGAAACTTGCTCTTTTAAAAAGGCCTGAAATTCTTAGAATTCATGAGTTTAGTTTGAGTAGAGGAACTCCTGTGCTCTATGTGGGGTCTAACTGTGACTCCTCCACTTTGGGCTGGGACGTGGCCCTGGGTCTTTTGACCATATGTCACATTAATGCAGGATTGCACTCTACAGCTGGACTTGTGTTTTCCAGTTGTCCTTATGCTGCAGTTCTCCTTTCTACCGCCATTCTCTCCTCCGATCCTGTTCACATACTACGCTGTGAACAAATGTTAATTCCCACGCTTGCCTAATTCAGCAAGGCCAAAAACGGCTGCAGGGCTGCCAGCTAAATGAGACCTTGGTCAGTCTCACCCTATGGGTGGGCATGTGTCATTTAGAGCAGAATGGCACGTGAAAACTGAACTTAGTATGAATCTGAACAGCCAATAATTAAATTTGGAAGGTAGTTTGACATATTGCTCGTTAAGTACGGCGATTAAGAGTCGTTACTGTGCTGATAGCAAAACCTAACCTAGAAAGTGTGAAGTAGAAACAGAAAATTTTGTGGGTTAGGACTACACTCACGTTCAAACGATTGCCGGTTTGAATCCCGCAGCTGTAGAGTGACCACGTCACTCTGGGGCCCTGGTGTAAAGCCCTTGACCGCCGGTTGCTTTAGGGGTGCTAACTGCCCCTGTGCTCTGGCCCCCGACTCCGCACTCTACTGTATATGGAGAATTAGATGGCATATGTCAAAACAATCCTCAGATGGATAAATACAGCATAACTATTTTGTCATTTAAGTCAAAGTTTTAAAATCGTTTTTGGAATCACTAAGATGTGTTCTTGGAAGGTTGGCTGTTCTGTAATTATACCCATAGTCTATGAACCATTTGAATGGTCTGGTGGTTTTAACCTTTACTGGTTCAAATGAGAATATTGCACACAAAATATTATTATTATGGGTCATTGGAACAATTTACGATAAACACAATAAGGTTTTCATACGAATATATTTTTCTCTCCCAACCACCCGACTCTCCATGCTAGGACTCCCCTTATTCTAAAGACTTTTACATGGATACTTAAAATGACTTCCCCTCAATGGCAGTAAATGGTTATTGATGAGAGTCAGACAGCAAACTTCAGGTCCATAGGCGTCTCTCCGAAGTCGCTTTGCCACTTCTACTATCATCAGTAACGTATTACTGCCATCGATGGAAAGTCATCGTAAGAGTGGATGGCGGTTGTTGGCCATTCTTGTGAGAGAAGTAAGACTTTTCTCAAAGCTTCTCGAGGAATCGGATTTCATGCACAAACCTCTTGGGGGGGGGGAAAATCTGCAAAATGAGAAGCAGACTTTGGAAGAAGGAGATGGCGGAGGAGGGGGTGGAAGCTGGGTGTCGGATGTCGACCGACTGAGGCAAACAGGAGCAGGGGAGGGGGAAGCGGAGACTAACACAGCGCAGTGTGTAACTGTAGTGTGACTGTGTCCTTCAGTGCTACACAAAGAATGGACGAGGACTAGGAGGAGGACACTGTGTGTCCCGGAGCTCGATGGCTGTGATGAAAAAGGGGGACCTTTGTGTAAACTTGACCAAGTTAAGAGGAATACACACTCCAGTGTGTCGTGAAGGGGACGCACAGATGTTGAGTCTGAAGACTTTTTATGTCTGATTTGAATTTGGGCTGAAGAAGCTGACTTTGCATATTGCTGGGATAACATTTTGGAAAGGAAATCGGGGAAAAACCGAAGTCGGCACCAAATCCGCAAAGCCTACATGCAATCGCGGCATAAAAGAGCACATCGACTAGGCTCTTAAAACGTGGATGAGTTGGTGTCGTGTCCTCAGGAGTTACGATGTAACTTTTCGAAGTTAAGCCACTTCGCCATCGAGATGGCAGCACTTAAATCAAGTTAGGCGCCTTTTAAGTGAGAATTCGGCATCCTAGTCGAGATAAGGCGGCGACACCTCACTTTGGAGGCACGAAAGACGGCTGGCATTTCTGGCTTTTCTGCCGCTTTTGGTATCCGGGGCAGCTTTGAGAGGAAAGCCCCATTCTTAGGCTGTTTGGGAAGAATGTGAAGGACCATAGGAGGCCGCTGACTTGTGTGGCGTTATGGTTTCGGATTAAAACAAATCCCGAGATAATTCTCCTCAAGTGAACGCTGTGAAAATATAGCGCCTTTGGGAGTTTCAGCTGCTCCGAATGTAATGGACTGTCGCTTAGAGTCGCCCACCTCGGCGCTCCTGAGGGTAGCAGATGCCCCCGCGGAGGGCAAATAATGGTCTGCAGTTTACCTCCTCAGTTATGCCTACCGATTTATCATCATAATAGTTAGCATACTTCTCTACTAGGATAATTCCTTGATTTATCGAACAGTTATTTGATGGCGTTTGACATATTTTTAGTGTGTTTTCATGGTATTTGTAGCCGCGGAGGACAGCTAGAGTGTATACCGGCGGAACACTGCAGTTTTTTCAGAGGGTTTTTCGCAACTTGTGTTCCAGACTGGGACAAGAGCCTTCATCTGAGGACCGGGGACAAGAGCCTTCATCTGAGGACCGGGGACCAGAGCCTTCATCTGGGGACAGGAGCCTTCATCCTGGGGACTGGGGACAAGAGTGTTCATCTGGGGACGGGAGCCTTCATCCTGGGGACCGGGGACAAGAGTGTTCATCTGGGGACGGGAGCCTTCATCCTGGGGACCGGGGACAAGAGCCTCCATCTGGGGACCGGGGACAAGAGCCTTCATCTGGGGACAGGAGCCTTCATCTGAGGACCAGGGACAGGAGCCTTCATCTGGGGACAGGGGACAAGAGCGTTCATCTGGGGACAGGAGCCTTTATCTGGGGACAGGGGACAAGAGCGTTCATCTGGGGACAGGAGCCTTCATCCTGGGGACCAGGGACAAGAGCCTCCATCTGGGGATTGGGGACAAGAGCGTTCATCTGGGGATTGGGGACAAGAGCGTTCATCTGGGGACAAGGGACAAGAGCCTCCATCTGGGGACCGGGGACAAGAGCCTCCATCTGGGGACCGGGGACAAGAATCTTCATCTGGGGACACGAGCCTTCATCTGAGGACCGGGGACAAGAGCCTTCATCTGGGGACAAGAGCCTTCATCTGAGGACCAGGGACAGGAGCCTTCACCTGGGGACCGCGACTGGGACAGGCAGCTCAAACGAGTACCTGGTGGCGGAGCAAGCTGGAGAGCTCATTTTGATGGCATTTATGATCGGACCGGGCATCTGAGCACTTTTTCGTCTGATAATTAATACTTATACCTGTGTACAGGTATGCAGCTTAACCGACCGAGGAGCGCCTTAATTAGCTTCACGCCGCCCTCATTGCCATCAGACACGCCGAATTCCTTCTCTAGCCAGTTCAAGACGATGCGCTTCTCCTACCACATCAGTGGCGGCATGCCGAGTCCTCAGGCTCCCCTGCGCAGGATAGGTGAGTGTCGGTGACGGCCAATATGATGATAGCCAATATGATGATAGCCAGTATGATAGCCAATATGATGTGGCTGCGGGTGCTCTGTGTGGCGCATCCTCAGGTTATCACCTCCAGCAGTCGAGTGTGTCGGGAATCGATACAGATACATGGATAATATGCTCTGACCTCACTGCAGTGCCTTATGCATCAGCCAAAGAGACTGCAGGCTTTATTTTCTGAATCAAAACTGTGTGTAATGTCCTGCTATTGTACTGCCAACGAGCATATTTCTCGGCACAGGAATAGGAAACAAGGTCATGTGTGTTTTTGTTAGGGGGTTCCGATGCAGACGTGAGCTGAACGAATGAGATAGGAAGTTCCAGTCATTTGTTGTTAAGCTACATGTAATTCAGCCGTGTCGAGGTGACGGTACCGTGTCGTCCGTCTTCATGAGAAGCCGAAGTCTCTTAGGCTGCTAAACGGTCCGTTCTGCTTCAGACGGTCGCGTTTTCTTATCGCATTAGTGCTTCTGAATTTCTTTCTGTGATTTGGACGTTTTCCTCAGCTTCTACAAATACTTCAATTAACATCCTGTTTTTTCTTCATAATCATCAAAGCAGTTCTGTCTGATCTAAGTATAGTATCTCTGTCTTAACGTCTAATCAGATTTCTTATCCATCCCGTGTCTTTGCTGCCTCAGATGAGCTACTGCTGCTTATTCCACTGGATCACACCTCAGATGAAAGCTTATGTAGTAAAGGGACCTGGAATTTAGATGTTAAAAAGGATAAAAGAGACTCTAAGGTCAACTGAAGTCAGGTGGGGTACAGTACATTTCAAAGGTCCATCATGTCGCATTAACATTGAAATAGCGTCCCACTCAGCATTGCTAAACTATTGGTCAGCCTATAATCTGAAGGTCTGTGCTGTGTTATTGGTTATCCTAGAATCTTATCCACTCTTTATGCTGGTATTTGTTTTAAGTAAAAAGGAAAGTTACATTCCTTCAATTCTGGATTGATAGATATTGCAAGAGCCAGTATGCTCAGCTGCTCTGATGTGAATGGGCATGCTATGCATTTTGTAATTACTACGAAATTACATTTTCATTGAAAATGCTGCTGATGGACTGGAGATGATTTGGATGAGGTTTTATTTTCTCTGCGTATGCCGATCAGTACCTATTTAAATATGAAGCCTTTGTTGTCAATATGAAAATGAAACTAGCCTTCATTACTTTGTGAAGTCATTTAATCAAGCTGCCAAACCTGAACAGTTTTATTCTTGAATACCTCTGCAGGCATGATGGGCCATTATGAATAAATAAGGACAGTGGATACCGTTACCTCAGGAAAAAAAGGATGTAAATCATTTTTAGAACGTTGTTCTGTGACTTCTTAAATCTTCGTGAAGGCAAATTTAAGTATTTTTAAAACCAGAATCTCAAAAAGCAATGAATGGCAAAAAATGTGTGGATTTTGCCCAACGCCAGGATTAACAATAGCGAACGGTAACGCAGTCCAGTGTTTGTGCCACGTTTCAGCATGGACCTGACCCCGATCATCTACAACCCACTGCATTATTTTTTCAGGGCCCAAATTAGAAGTGACCCCCACCCCAGATGCTGGGCATGCCCACACACATTTGTTAGGTTGTCCACTTGGAGATATGGAAATGGCATTACTCACATACCCTCACATACACACAGAGCTATTTATACAGGGTGCATAAAACTTAAATGAGTAAGGCCCAGCTTTAACTTGCATGCTTTGTAATATTGCATAGCAGCTTTTTGAGTGGGAGCAGTATAGGTTTACTAGGAGAGACAGGGAGCCTCATTCTCAACATCCGCTCAAAAAAATATAAACTGTTAAAACTGAAACCTAAACAAGAGCAGACCATAAATGGGAAGGTTATGAATAAGGAGACAGAGGATTGCTTTTAGAAAAGCAGGGGTTTATTATACCTAGTGAACACATGTTATAAACTCTACCAGGTTCTGGAGCCCTTCTTACACGATCAGAATGGAAATGGCAGGCCTTTGTAACTGATGTGCACCAGTAAGTCAGTCAGCCTGTATTTGTTTTTGAGTTTGAGTGGGACTCCATCTCTGTTTGCCTGCATTTGTCAGGTCTATGGTGTTTACTTCTAATGTGGCAACTTCAGAGATGGGGAGTAGGCAGAATTAGGTTGCAGGAACACAGAAATGCTCCCCAGGAACTCCTTCAGATGGTAAGGCTCTATGGCCATTGACAAACAGTGCAATAAGAGGATCGGATAATTAAGTGTGCAGTTCAATAAATGTCCTTACCTTGCTATGTGTTGGATGCCCAGCCAAGATGTTTGTTCTGAACATTAGGTCCCAACAAATAATTTTGATACCATCCAAGATCACGTGGAACATTTTTAGATGTTTTTGTAGAAAAGCACTGACATGTCTGTTCAGAGTGCTAACTAGGAAATATTGGATGTACAAAGAACAAGAAATGTTCTGTAACCCATTTACATAGTTTGAAAACTTTCATTAGTGCCCCGACTCACAACTGGACCCGTATACCTCTGAGGAAGCCTTAGAGCTCGACTTCATGTGCCACACCACCGCTTATTGGCAGGACTTTGTGGCTGCAGAGGCTCGCATATTGCAAATGGAGCCGGTGGCCTAATGTAGTGGGGTCATGCTAGTATGCATCTAAGAGCCGGTGGCCTAATGTAGTGGGGTCATGCTAGTATGCATCTAAGAGCCGGTGGCCTAATGTAGTGGGGTCATGCTAGTATGCATCTAAGAGCCGGTGGCCTAATGTAGTGGAGTCATGTTAATTTGCATCTTAGAGCTGGTGGCTTAATGTAGTGGGATCATGTTAGTATGCATCTAAAGTACCATTGCATAGATTTTTGTCAATGTAAGTTTAACTTTGGGGTGGAATATAAATTATACAATCTGCTGGACACGATAACATGGTAACCCATGGGAAATATAGTGTCTATTTTCCATGGTATCATTTAAGCCAATAAATAAATGAAACACAGCAGAAATGGCACCTTAACCAATTTTGTACCTGCATGGACACTTTTTGAGAAACTGAAAATTCACTGTTTTTCAACGTGTTAAGCCACATTCGCTTATTTGTTTCTTATCCAGTGCTGTGGAAATTATATAGATTTTTACTATTTTATACTGTTTGCTAAAATCTCTTTTTCTTTAAGCTGTTTCCTCAAAGATGCAGAAACATGATTGTTTTTTCAATGTTACCGCACAAATTATTGACTGTGTCTCCAAGGGAGGTAATGCGTCATATTCAGCTGTCTTAACATAGACATTAACATGGAATGGCCGTCGCCTCTTGGTACGCATGATAAAGTCACCATGTAAATAACGCATGCAAAGTAAGTAACCCAAGTAATTTCATTATGTCATTCAACCGAATTGCACTGGCACTCCATGCGTGAAGATAAACAGCAAATTCTGGGCTGTAAACGAGCTGGGCTCTTCCCTCCCAAGGAGACGTTCCAGAGGTGGGAGTCTCTCTTTGCATTTCGGCTATATCTGGCCCAATACTACAATTCCCCAGTTGACTATCACATGTGTAGGGTGGGAGCTGCCATATTGAAAACCCAGCCCTGCCATATAATGCAGACCAGAGAGTCAGAGATACTACAGCGGGGTGTCCAAGTGTTTTTTACAGAGGGCCACATTGACTTGCATCAAAATACCAACGGCCAGTTGCTCCAAAAACGCACATCTATCATGATGAACAAAATCATTCTAACATTTTATTACTCTCAGTGTATTTTTTCCCCTGCGGCCTGGAGCACTTCTGTTGTGGGCAAATGCTTTTGTGTTGCAAACACAAAACACATTGCAACGGACCACATCCAATGCATTTTATCAAAGAGGCTGTGGGCCGCTTAAAATCTATTGGTGGGCTGCGTTTTAAAATGCTTGGCCTACAGAAAGGCATGAAATTTTGCTGAGAGGGAATGTGTTTGCACTTTGTGTGAAGTCAGCCATAGGATGTAGCTGGTCACGGCATTGTTTGGGGCTACCTTGCAGATGCCTTGACTCCAGCCTTGGAAATGGGGCCCATAATCCTGACCTCTGAGCTCCCTGGTAAATAGGCTGCAGCAGGTGCTGCAGGGCCCTGTGGGGGTAAGAGTGACCTCCAAATGGTAGCCTGCACCACCATGGCCCTCAAGTTTCCCTCACGTCATTTTACTCCCCCCGCACACTCTCAACAACACAGCAAAGCAAAGGGCAGAATATTAATTTGATAAATGAGTTTGTCTGACTTATTGGTCGAAGCTGAGACTGAAACATGGGATTTTTTTCGCTGCCATTTTGAAAATGGAAAATATGCCCCAGATTGTCATACTCTCAGTATTTTGTTCATTTCATTATTTCCTAGGGCTGTTTTTGTAAATATAATTCATTAATGAATATTAGTAATACTATAATTGGTTAAGCTATTTGCTTGGCAAACAGAACATTTGTATAATTAAGATTTGTTTAAAAGTATACGTCGATTACTTTTCCCTTCTTACTGTATGTGTAGCCTAGAGTGCATGGGGTCAGTATATTTTGAAAATGAGAAGCCAGAAAATCATCTAAAAGTAGATCTATGTATGCAAAATGCGAAACAATTGCACAGTTCTACTACTTTTCCTACTGGTTGCTGTAGAAAAGATTTGCTGCTACATTTTAGGTCAAAATAGGGAGTGTATAATATCCCAGCAATTATACTAGGGTTATACCTCAAAATGAAGCTGTTTTTTTTGTAAATGATCTCGTTTACTTATATGATTGGCAAAAGTGTAAAACTATAATGTGCATCCAGCAATGCGACCTACTGCATTTTTTTTGAGGTGTGGTCTTTAACTTGGTTGTGCCTTTGAAGAGCAACAGGACGTCGTCTTATCACCGAATCTCATTTACCTTCTCGTCTAGAGACAGCTTCTCCCAGAATGAGTACTAATGAGATTAAGTGGCTTTGAAATTTTACCCCACGGCACTAGACATCACAGAGCTGTTGATGGGCCCATTGGTGCTTGGTTTAGAAGGCCAGGGCGATCTTCATGGCTAAGCAATATGGACACACCATGTTCATACTTCTCTGTTTGGTTGTCCTAAAGTTGCATGATACGCACATGCAATTGTGTTAAAGTCACGCATGCTTGACTGGAGTTCATTGTGGCAGATGTACAGTTAGTGCACACTTGGCCGCATGAACAGAAATTTGGTGAAATGAGGTTATTTTGTCCATGAGTACTGGTACCGCATGTACAGACACGAGTTTGGATTGACCTTCACTGAGCAGCATATAGCGTCTGGTCAGCTGTGTGCCAGACAGTACAGACTAAAGGCTCAATTTCATTATACTTGCGCGAATCACGTGATTGGTTTGATGGTTAATGCTGTGTGGGCCACGGTGTCTACAGGGACCTAGGATGCCGGGCTGCTTTGTCCCAGCAAGGATTCCGTGCTCCCCCAGCCACAGCTGGAGCGTCTTTTCTGAGCGATGCGACTTTAGTCCTCCTAGGCTCAACCTTGGTGCCAGAACACAGACCCAGACGACTGCTCGAGGGCCCCGAGTCACAGGGAACCACGGCATACAGTACAGCTGTTTGCAGCTGGGCAAGCGGAAGTGACTAAAGCCTTGGAGCAGTGGGAGTCAGACCCGTATACGCTGTGGCTAAACTGGGCCTCTGCCGGCGTTCTGTACCGTTTCCACCTTAGAGTAGTAAATACACATCCACCGTTGCGTTGAACTTTATTTCACTGACTGAGACCTGAATTTAGCACTCGAAGAATCACAAATGCCTGGATTAGAATACCTAGGTTTAATGAATGAAACCCTTTTTTAGGGTATCTTGGTATATTAATGAATGAAATTGGTATATATGGTATATTTTAGTGCTATACCATAAGAAAAAACAATTTTCACTATTGATGGATGGGAATTTGAAATATGGCTGATGCATTCTTGGATTCCATTCTGAATTTGGATTATTTGTGTGGGTTTTTCAACGCTGCCGACTTTTGCTGACCTGCGTCGTCCTTCGCACGTCGTCTTCCTGGTATTGAAGCAAAGTGGACACTTTAGTCACTCGCTGTATGTCCCTGTCACAAGGAGGAAGTTGCTGACGTCACCCATTGGAACTACAGAATCAGTGCTACGCCTTTAAAATAGCAGACATACTTTTCAATAGGTTTAAAAAAACAAGCCATACTGCTGTAAAAGCCATCTGGTACAGAGATTAGATTACACAGAAGTAGCCGTTTTTTGTACTGTTAGTGTATGAGTGTGTTCTGGGGCGAAAAATTGTGTGTGTCTCTCTATGTATGTCAGATTAACTCTTACAGTATGACTAAAATTCACATCTTTTCGTAATTAGACAGTGGTGTTTCTTAAACCAGAGAGTGTTTTGTATACACACCGTGCTGTCCTCAAGCTTACAGCATGAACGCTACACGGCACACGGTCTGGAAATCGATATCCGCATTCCATTAGCTAGAAGCTCACATGTGGAGCCAAGTCCCCACAATATGCTAAAGTCATCATTTGCCTTTGGATCTGAGTGCATCAATGATGTTTTTATTGCCATATTTTCTTTTCCAGTATCTAACAGTCTGGATTTTTTCCCCCTTATTTGGAGTCACTTTTTGGAGTGTTAATAGAAATGTGAAGAGCCACAGATCTTGGTTAAGTTTTTTTTTTTAATGTTTTAGATGTCTTTAGTTTTGACCTGCTTCAGTTATTCTAAAGTATGTTCCAAGGATGAGTGGTTAAGGCGGCACTGGGGGATGGCGGTGGTGGGAGCTTCATTAACAAATGCACATGCTGTTTCATTAAGGAGCAGATTCCTTAACAGCCTTTTTTTGATAAGGCAACATGTAATACAGCTCTGGTCCTTCAGGTAGCAATCAAGATGAGATGAATTAAACATTTAAAATATGTACTGCTTGATTTAAGGTATTAAAGATATATAAGCATATTTTAGCCCATGCAGAGGAACTGTCTATTTAATAAAATATACAAAGACTGACCCCCTGACCCCCCAG
The DNA here is from genome assembly GCA_009936485.2 of Gymnarchus niloticus. Taxonomy (NCBI): domain Eukaryota; kingdom Metazoa; phylum Chordata; class Actinopteri; order Osteoglossiformes; family Gymnarchidae; genus Gymnarchus; species Gymnarchus niloticus. The sequence goes on along the minus strand of JAACJT020000086.1, from coordinate 9,813,400 downwards.
GGCCATGCCAGCAAGTTTCTGAGTATTGTCCCTCTTTCATACTCTGCTTTCCTTTATGCTGTCTGCCTTAATACAAAGCCACATGTTTTTGTAAAAAACAAAATACCTGAGTTAGTGGATGGTACAGAAATACGGGGCACATGCTCAAGGTTGATGAGGGTAATTGGAAGGTTAAATGGGGGTGCTGTTGGACCCATTAGCCCAAAAGAAAAGCAGCAGCCCAAGTCCTCTAGCAGACAGGCTGAAGCAGGCTGGCACAGAGGAGGCCATATCGAATACAGGGTACTGCCAGGCGATAAGGGTGGGGAGGAGGTAGGTCACGCTCCGACTGTGGGGTCGTGTGGCTGAGTACCTCTGCTTCTCACACGCCTTGCCTGAGTGTCATGTCAATGGCCCTTCCCCAGCTGCCACAGTTCTTCCTCCATATCTGGGTGTCACGAATCCGTAGGTGACTGCTGAATGCTTGTGTCCTTCACCTGAGGTGGCCTGAGGGCGATGTGCCTCTGCTCCCCAGCACTGTTCACTCTTAACTTCATTGCTCAGAACTGGACATCTGCTAATCTGATCATTTTTCATATTTAAATTTCCTTAATTGATAAGATGTCTTAAGAACAGCAGTGTATCCATCCATCCATCCATCCATCCATCCATCCATCTTCCAGCTCTCACACACAGGTATTTGTGTGTGTGAGCTGTATACTCATATGTACAGCACTGTGCAAAAGTCTTAGGCAGGCAAAAACGATGACGTTTAAATCAGGTTCATGCTGGTGACCCCAGAATATACGGTTATCATCCAACATACCCATGTACTTAAAGAGATCAGCTAGGAGTGCACCTTGTCAGGCTAATTAAGACCTCATCATGTGAATTAGCTCGTTAAGTACACAAGTTAACTGCGCTGATGGTGAAAATTAAGAAATACATGGAATGGCTGAGGTTCTTTCAAGGAGAGCTTTGGAAACCAAAGTTATGATGTTCAAGCCATCCAACCAGATATCGGTAATATTTTAGAGAACAGAACAAATTATTTTTACTGGTTTTTCTATTACTCTTTATTCATATATATTCTAATGTAAAATACGATTATTGCCCAGATAATTGGCCTTAAAGATTTTCTTGAAGTGCCTAAGACTTTTGCACAGTGCTGTGTGTGTAAACATGGATGTGGTACTCTACAAAAGTTCTAGGCACTTGTGAAAAAATGCTGAAAAGTGAGGATGATTTCAAAAATGATGTGATGAATAGTTTATCAATTTATCATTTAACATTCATTAACATAAAAGGGGAAAAACAGAAGAAAAATCAAAATCATGTCAATATTTGTTGTGACCACCCTTGGCCTTTAAAACAGTTCTGCTGTTCCTCACCTAGTTTCATTCTTCCTTCACTGATGTTTCTGTTTTAGTTAATGACTGCTGACAAGATCCATAACTGTGTACGCACGAACACCTAGGAGGATCCATGTATATTATTTTTAAAGAAACGGTGATTAACATTGTGCTTACTTTGACCTAGACACTGAAGTTCATTCTCCTGGACAGGCCTTACGCTATCAGCAATGTGGTTACTCCAAGTGTCAGAGGTGTTCTCATGTAGGCATGGACATTTTAATCTGGCAAAGGAATATGGGGTGAGGAGGGGGAGAAGGAGAGGACCGATGCCATGTGGAAAACTCTCTCAGAATGGTCTCCCTGCTAATCTTTAGTTGGTAATTCAATGAAGGTGTAATGCCCTGGAAGAAGGTGTCATTGTCAACGCTGTCTGGAAGTAGCCTGGCTGTCCATAAAGCTCCTCTGCCTGCTGACTGGAGTTGGCTTGGCTGCTGGGTTGACCTGGTGTGATTCCCTCACCCTTTACCGTAAATAGGGAACATCCTGCAAAACCCAGTGCCAACAGGTGAAGTGGATGTTATGGAGATAAATCTTGTGCGTTATGTAGTCTGCTAGAGGGACGCCAGAGAGAGAACATGTCAGGTGGCTTGGGAACAGGTGGGGATCCTCCAGAATGGCCTAGAGTCTGATCTGACCTGGTAAGAGCACTCCCCCCATCAGGAGAAGAGGTCCGATGATTGATAGATAGATAGATAGATAGATAGATAGATATACTGCTGTTCTTAAGTCATCTTGCCAATTAAGGAAATTTGAATATGACAAAATTATTTTTAAGCCAAAAATTGAAGGGAAATTGATTTGATTAGAACATAGCACTATTTGTGGCTGAAGCTTTGATTAGTGAACACTGGCAGTGAACACAATTAACTTTGATCAAATGGAAATAAGGTGCCAAATGCCTGATTGAGCAACACATTTACATATCACCAATCACAAGGTGATTTTTTAAGTGAAATTAGGGCCTGAGGGAGAGCTGCACTGCAGGCAGTGAAGAGCAATGACAGTGCAGTCCTGTGCCTGGAAAAGGTTTGGGGTGGTATGTGTGCAAATGCGGGGCCAAGACTGCATGCATGCATGCATGCAAGCACAGGCACAGCCATGGAGAGTGTGTGTGTGTGTGTGTGTGTGTGTGTGTGTGTGTGTGTGTGTGTGTGTGTGTGTGTGTGTGCGCGTGCGCGCGCGCGCCATGTCGTTGGGCAGCGAAGTGGGGGGGGAGTATGTCACTGTGCTGGTGTTCAGAAATGCCATGCCACAGGGAGCGACAGACAACGTGGCAGCAGAGAGAGTGAAAGAGAGTGAGAGAGAGAGAGCAGGAGTGAGAGGGATGGGGGACAGAGAAGAGTGAGCAAGGGGGGAGAGAGACAGGAGAGGGAGAGAGAGTGGGAGAGAGGGAGAGGGGGGCAAGAGAGGGAAAAGGAGGGAGAGAGAGCGGGGGGGGCTAGAGAGAGTAGGAGAGAGAAATGGCTTCAATCACTCCAGACAGACAGACAGACGGGGAGGGAGTGTTAGCCTATCCTGAAAGGGGAGTCTTTAGAGTGATTAAGTACTGTGTCATAACAACTCTTGGGATACAGCTCTGAATTGGTTAAGATATTTTAAACACTTGTGATGTCGAGTGGCAAAAAGGCATGAAAATCTGCCTTTTTACCGCTGCTGCATCTGTGTTTTCAATGCCTTCATTTCCACATCGAAAAATCAATAAAACACACAGCATGTTGGAAAACTAGTGCAGAACCAGCATGGCGGCTGTACTGCACCTCAGCTCATATCTGAACGTCTCCATGTCCAGATATGTGCACCGAGGTTAGTTGGGCATGGCTTTAAAGGGCATCATGTTGCAAATGGAAGAGATGGATGGGTGTCCAGGGGCGTGTCTCTGCTCCCTGATTTACATACAGAGATGGAGAGAGCCCTAGAGGGGGGCCTCCCTGTGGGAGCAGAGCCCCTCCCAGCACAAGTTGAGGTCCCCCTCCCCAGAGCCATTACTGCAGTGGTAAGCAAAGACACCCACTATAGGCTTAATTCCTCTGCTAACACTTGAAGCCCTGGGATAGTATTCTTTGGAGGAGAAAGTGCAAATTCAGCCTTAGCAGGTGGCAGACAGTTGTTAAGTCACTTACTAAATCTCATCAAAGTGCTTTGTTAAGGATCTGGCCAAACACAAAATGTTCTTTGGCCAGTGTAATCTGAATGGAGTCTGGTTTACAAGTAAACATGGCCTTCCGCGACGTTCCCTGGTCAGTACTAGATGCCGAATGAATGAATTAATATTTTCCATTAACTGGATGGACAGAAATAAACTAAGTTATGGAAAGAAGAGTAGTCTGCTAATTGGCCTTTCATATTCATAAATATTGACCATTGCTGGCTGAAGGTGTCCCATTCACGTCAGTGCTGTGAGGGAGGTTACAGAGATTTAGTGATATTCCCAGTACAGACCATGGATTTACCATACTCTTACCTTTCAGCTCAAAAACCACTGACATCTCAGTAATCCCTCTACTGCATGCTGAGCTAATCTCCAAAAACTAGACATGCTAAGGAACACGAGTCAAGGAAAACATAGACGGAATCAAGGTTACCACCCATGTATCCACCCATAGAAAGAGGTCATTAAAATAGATAGAAGTCCTAAATATGGTACCAAAAAAATACAAACAACCATTTAACAGGTGAACCTCCATCCATCCATCCATCCATCCATACTGACCGCTCATCGTGGTCCTGGAGCCTACCCTGAGCATTAAAAGCCATAAACCTGGGGTACACCCTGGGTTGGATGGCAGGATTTTTTGTTTAAATTGTCACCAAATCACATCAAAAAAACAAATTCGATAGTTAAATATCACATTTAAAAACAAGTTGAACAAGACAAGTTGAAGCAAAGTACTATATATGATCAAGATCCAACATCAAAATAATAACGTAAGGTAGCTCTCAGTCCTACTCCATACACAATGCCCAGTCAGACCCCTGCTGTATGAAATGAAAGTTTGTTGTATCACATCAGTACTGACAAACATTGTGCCTTTCATGTAATTTCCCAGTATGACGTGTTGTGTTCATGAAATGAGCTGGATTAAACCACTGAATCCCTCCTCCTTGCTCTATATGGGCAGGTTTTGCATGTTCTTCCCACAACTGAGTGGCTTGACCCTGGTTTTTGGCTCCCAAAGTGTGAGAATGGCAGCCCTGCGATGGACTGGGCTCATGCAGCAAGTTCCCTGCCTTGTGCTGTCTGTTTCCTGGAATAGGATGCAGATTCCCTGTGATCCACTACCATGCGAGTGGCTATGGATGGATGGACGGACGGACGGACGGTATTGATCAGAGATGTTACCTTGCAGAAACACGTTTTCATTTTATTTTTTTGGATTAAACTATCCTCCAAGCAGCTCTTAAAGACTATTTTTAAAAACCTCGCCTGTATTCCCAGTACAGTAAAACCAATTCTCACCGATTATAATGGAAGTAGAGGTGATGCAGACATCTGAACAGGTCACTGTTAACCATGCCATTTGAAGGATTTACGCATTTTTATTTCAGCTTTGTTTTACTGCACTCTGTGATTGTGACACGATATCTGTGCTCCTTATAGACCTGTAAAAATGCCCTGAGATCCTGGGTCAGCTCCATTTTCGTTGATCTTTTCTCCGGCTTTGTCTTCTGTCATGGGGGGGGGGGTTAAGATTATGGCCCAGCCTTGAAAAATCCCTCGACCTGAACGCTCCAGATGCTTGGAACTGGGAAATCAGATAGGAGCCTTTGATGTTTATCACTGCCCTGGAAATAGAGAGGGCCGTCTGTGAGCTTTTTCCTTTTTCTAATGTCGGTCAACCTTTTGTTTGGCATGCTTAATGGAAAAAGACATGATCGACACACTGAGAAGGTGTGTGTGTGACGGAAAGGCTCGTATTCTGCTTTGGGAAGGAGCAGCCTGCTGTAGTATGACTTGGTTACACATGCAGTGAGGCTAAGAAAGGCCTGTGGAGCGCTGTGCCTGGGGCAGCGCCCCCATCCAAGGTCTCCAAGGAGTGCAGTGAGAAGCCATGCAACCCTGCCTTCTGTGGGCAGACCCATGGCTCTTCCGAGCTCTCAGAGAGAGTGCTGCCGGATTTCCCTGTCTTTCCCAGGTTTCTTTCCAGAATTCTGGTTTCTGTAAATAGTGCGATAAACTGGCCCGGAAGTTTGTTGGCTTGGTGACCTGCAGGCGGGTCTCATGCAGTCACAAATAGAAAGGAAACTCAGTCATCTCACCATTGAAGCAGTGAAAAAGCACGTGCGTGTGAGGTATCGCAGAAAGGAATAAACTAATATCATATAGCTACACCATCTGGCTCTATGGAAATTGGGGGCCACTGATCATGTAATTACAGATTAGGGGTTAATAGCTAGGAAGAACTTGCTGAGGGGATTAGGCATGCCATGTTTGTGTGTCTCCCTTCATATCGATGTTGATGTATTCAAGGTAAACAAATTCACACCCGTGTTAGCGGGCTGTGAGTCTCATCAGGTCCTCCTCCGCACTGCAGTCATCTGAGAGCAGTGGTCATCTTCTCGTGAGTCTGAAGCCCTTGAATGTGAGCCTAGTGTCAGTCCTGACAAGTGGAGCTGAATCTGCCAACTGAAATGAGATTTGTGCTCAGTGCAGTTAGGGTGCTGGCGACGGACCTGGCCTCCGCAGCCAGTTAAAAATGATAGCACAGGAATCAATGGGTAGTTCATTTTGATTAAAACTCCACACAATAAGTAGGTTTTGTTGGACTGAAATGAGCTCCAATAATGAGGGATTCATGCACGTAAATCATTCCCTTACTGGAATGAGGTTTGCAGTTTGTGTGTGTTGAAAGCTGTTAGCCTGGCCATTATTGAATCGGCATTTATCAGTTTAGCTGTAATACTCATCACTTTGACAAAAAGGATGCTGTTTATACCACAGTTGAATTCTTAAAAAATTATTTCATCGAGCTGAATGCAGAATGTATGCATTCGCAGAAAAGAATCTGAAATGACCTGTTGTATAGCAATAAGCTTCATTTAACCTTTAGCCAGTGTTGGCTCTTCTGCAACAACGGATCAATGAACAGCTGACTTGGAATGAAGGGGGGGGGGGGGGTGTTACAGGTGTAGGTTATTGTGTCCCAAAAATCAAACAGCTGTACTCTTCCCCCGCAATACCAGAGACATTCCTGGACTTCTTTTCATGATTGGCCACTGAGCCATTTTTCTGAAGGTTTTCCAGGTATAGTGATAAGCTGTAATCGCTCTGGGAAGCACTTGCTTCCCCAGATCTTTCTCAATAATACAGAGTGAGTGGCCGTACTCAGAAGCCACCGGTTACATCACAGTAGTGGACAGTGTCGCCGTATATGAGCCACAGTAATGGATCGGCGTTAGTGACACTGGACAGATGGCGTCGTCTCAGGGGAAATCAGGGGGTAAATCTCTCCATTTAGGGTGTGCAGCTTGTGCCAGGGCGACTGGGTGGTGCTAGTCAGCACTCAGTGGGGGTGGGAAAACCGGGAGAGGGGGTGGAGAGGAAGGCAATGCGGCTGCATCTGGTAATCCGCATTCACAGAAGGTGGAGCCACGTAGGCTCGGCAGAGTGGCGAACGCATGTACTTGTAGCTTTGCTGCTAGAGAGTATATTATGGGATGTTAGGGAAAAGGTCAGGCATATAGAGAGTGCTGACACTCTGTATCATCCAGTGTGCTCCAGAATTAGGAGCTCTGACTCTCTAAACCGTCTCTAAAGACAATAGAAGTAAATATTAAATATCTAAAGTTACACGTCTGGAGTATTTCAAGCTGTTTTCCAAGGATCAGTTGTGTAGCCGTTTCGCTCCCTGTGCAGTTTAGCTTAGAGAATACACAAGCTTCTGCAGAGGGGGGGACTTTGGCAGTATATGTAACGCAGTCATCATACAGGCACGTAAAATGTTAAAAAATACAACTGGTCTTGTGCTCTGTGTGGTCTTATCAGGGTAAACAGCCCCAGCTAAAGAGAAGTTGGATTAATTCCTAATAAGGACACACGTGTTAAACCTGATATCCAGTAGGGGGCAGTATTCAGAGTACAGTTCACAAGGACCTTCCTGTCGGCGGCAGTTCAGGGTCTGAACTATTGTTGCAAATCCCAAGACGCTTTTCACAAATAAGGATGTTCTGGCTCCTTTAAGCGCTCCATCTAAAGATTTTCGATTTAATAGTAAATTAGCGTAAATAAAATCATTGTGTCTGCAGCACGTCAAGATTGTGTTGAAAGTTCTGGTGCAGCCTGGCTATTTGGACTGCAGTACTATCTCAGTCATTGTGATGTTGTACATTTCCATTATCTTCAAAGGTTCACGTTCATTTATTGGAAATATGTTTAGCCTATAGCTTATATTTATTACGGCTCTGACTGACTAAACGTTTGGTTTTTAAGTTGCTTTTCTGCCGACTTTTTCTCTGATTTTAGAATGAACCAGTATGGAAAGTATCTGTCATTTTAAGCCCACAAGCCGCACACACGTAGTTACAGAAATGCTCTGTTTGTCTGATATCGGTCGTTAGGAATTTTTGTTCTTTAGCTAAGTCCATATTTCACTCAACAGGGACACCGTTTGGCGACAGCTAAACGATCTAACAGATCAAAGATGCTGACCGTTTGTTCTTGTACACCAAATAAACTACTTTCTGCAGAAGCTCAGCTCCTGTTTTCTGTGTTAAGCTGATTTGGAGTTGATTTTTAGTATATGAAGTAAGGTTGCCGCCGTTTTCTGGGGTTAATGAAAGTGTGTGTTGGAAGGTGCGGGGCTCGAGTGTGGTTTCTGACTTACACGTACAATTTCATGCACAATGCTTTTTCGAATAATTTAATTGGGGCTGCTTTAATTCCCCTTGTTCCAAGTTTGCGGAGCACATTTATGTACGTATTTTTTAATGAAAATGTTTTTATAATTAGAATGTGGATAATGATTTTATTAGTCACCTGGAAATTAGTTAATTTAACATCTGATTCTTTGTCATGACGCACAGTAGAAGGCCCACGTATGGCAGCGACGGCTCTAGTGCATTTCAGGAGACAGAAACGTCCTGAATTCAGCAAGGCACTTCTTTTCATTTTGAATTTATTAATCAGTCAATTTATTCAAATACTACAATTAAAATCAATTAAAACACACAATTTCACGATAAAATCAAATGTCAATACAATATTAAAACAACAGACCCTCTCTTATCCATTAACGTGTCTAAAAAAACATCAGCCTTTTAAATAATTACAGTCAGATATATAAACATAACTGCAATACACCTTAACCATTGTCAATAAATTCAGTTTTCAACAACAATATTGAAAGTCAGTCATAATAACACAATGTTTAAAAAGGGATCGCTTGACAGCTCAGTGTAGGACCATCTTTAAAATATCACCAACAGGTAAAATGTCGGCACATTCTGAGAGAGATTACAAGCCATAAAACACTCCCCAGGTCTTCGATAAAAGGGATTCACCCTAGCCGCCAGTCCCATAGGGGTCTAGGCTGAGTTAAATCATGTGCAACATAAAGGTTAATGAGCAGCACGTGAAAATAACCCATACACCAGCATGCTCAGTTAAAACAATGTTGCACTTACCTTTTCGGGAGGGTGGACATCAACAAACTTCAAGTGGGAGTAAAGCCAGAAAAGGCCCTTCCACCTTTCACTGGCCTTGCTGTAGCCCCACAGAGTGATGTCACGCTCCATCCTTTAACTCAAATCAGCCACAGTCTTATGATAGACTCCACGGTCACACAAGTCAACCCCACAGAGGATGAGTGCAAACCTCCCATTCCAAAGTTCACGTTTGGTGATGCTTATCAGCAACCACATCCAGGGAGGGGAGGCAGTCCGAGGGACCGAGGGCCACCTCTGGCACTTTTAATGGAAGCGATTGGCAACTTAAGGAGGCCATGCACAATTTTGGTGGTTCGCCAAACAATGCAAACACTGGAGAAGGGATTTACACATTACACCATTCAGTTATGGTGGAGTCTTTACGTACACACAAGAGGGTTCAAAGTACAACATGAAGTATTCCACTTATAACTAGAATTACTCTATATTTCCACAATACACAGTTACCAGTATAACAACACAAAGTTCCAGACAACAGAACTACGCAGGAGCTCCAGTGCATGCTGCAAGTGCGGGCGGTCACGATATCTTTATTAGTATTTCTATTGTAGTCTCATGATGCGTTGTAAGAGTAGGATTCAGTATTTTGTATTAGTCCAATACCGCTGGAGAGAGCTTCTTTATCTGGACGGTCTCATCTGTAGACCTACTGGCTCCTTTTTTATTGAAGGCACATTTTCTTCACAGATTGTACATTTTAATAGGCCTTGTCAGCTGGCCTGACGCATCACAGAATCCCCTCCACGGAACTGGACAGCTGAAGCTTGTCATATGTACTGTACCGAGCTTCTCTGCTCCTTTTGACGCCCCTGTGTCTGAATGCTGTCTGTCCTCCCTGGGCTCCTCTTGTTAGCCTCACGTCTTCCTTCATCACCCCTTTTGGACCGTCGTCCCGGATCGGCCCTCTGGTCTGCAGTCTGTGAAAAACGCACGGAGATCCTCGCCGGCGTGCTTACAGGGAGCATCAGATCATTCTCATGAAAAACCCATGTGCATGAAGATGAAAATAAAAGATGTATTTTCGGTACTGGACTACATACGAATAACTGTGTACATTAAAATGTATTTAATCCACATACTGTGTACTCAGGCATATTTATGTATCTGACATGAGCCATTTCTGAAAATCTCCTAATTGTATGGTTTTTGTCACCCATAAATACTTGTAAGTTTTAATATATTTAATTACAGTCCATCAGAAAGCATTTTATAACTTGACGTTCTTTCAGTTTACGCTCATTAAAAGCAAGTGATTTTTTCTGGAATTTTGGGTGGCTGAAGAGCAGAAGAGGTCTGATTTTACCGATACGGTGTTTGTATGGTGGCTGTGAATGAAGAATAAAACACACGGTCTTTAATTTGTTGTCAGGGAAACTGAAATTCTGCGGGGGGGTCAGGCTTATTGTAGGAGCTTCTCTCGGTGTTACAGTGGAGCTGGAAGTGAACGCGATCAGAAGGCGTAAGAAAGGGAAGCTCTCGATATAACGGGCATGACTGAATGACATAAAGGACACGTCTGTCAGCTACGCCGGCCTTCTCACCGTGGCCAGCTTCGCTTTATTCAAAGATGCTACGTTTTTCCTGCTGCGCCTCTTCATTTCGCCTGCTGTCAGAAAGACTCGTATTTTAATTAAAGGACACCCTACAATCCATTATATCCCGTTTCGTCCTGGAAGCCATTGGGGGATCGTGTCTCCCCTTCGCTTCTTTTAATGACCGGTTTGGTGTTTTGCTGCGCGATGTACATGGACAAATCCAGCGTGATCCGGGGTAAGGAAATCAGCTCATAAACTGACGCCTTTTGTTTTTCTCTTACCAGTGTTGTGTGTGAACATAACATCTGTGTGTATTTCATGTGCACATATTGAAGCTACTCAGAGGCGTACATTTGTAGCTGGCTGGTGCCGCATGTTGTATGTCCATGCAATGCGTCTAAGATGTGGCTGACGGACCAGGGATAGATTATTGCATGCATGTACTCAGGTCGTCCGGCAATAAAAGGATAACGTTTCGTCATTTAAATCTTCAGCAAAATATGCTATTTGTCGGAATGGCTCGAAAACCCACAGCTTCTAGAAGAAACATCGGTCAGAGACCCTCGCATTCAGATACGCGGGTGCAGCTCTGTATGTGTTTAGATTTACAAATCTTGGAACGTGCAGCTCTGTATGTGTTTAGATTTACAAATCTTGGAACGTGCAGCT
>JAACJT020000086.1:9781555-9791907 GCA_009936485.2 Gymnarchus niloticus | reverse complement strand
TGGCCCTCCCCTCCTCACATCCTACCTCCCCTTTAAATGGCCCTCCCCTCCTCACATCCTACCTCCCCGTTAAATGGCCCCTCCACTCCTCACATCCTACCTCCCCGTTAAATGGCCCTCCCCTCCTCACATCCTACCTCCGCCTGTACCCTCAGAAAGAGGAGATTTGCGCCAACCTGACCCTGCAGCACCACATGTTGGAGCCCGTGCAACGCATCCCGCGCTACGAGCTGCTGCTCAAGGACTACCTGCACCGGCTGCCGGAAGACGCGGACGACTTCAAGGATGCACAGAGTGAGCCTCTTGCCCCCAGAACATCCTGCTGTGGTTGAGTTGCCCTGTGCCCATGTGTAGTGCTGTGGTCCCTTGTGCCCCAGCACCGACCCTCAGACGCCGTACGGTCTCACCACGCATGAGGGATTCTTTCATCTTATGTTTTACTGTAAAAGAGATGTAACAGTGAAATCACAGCTTTGGCCTTGAGTGGATTCTGCGTCACAAAACTTTGCTGGCTGTTAAAATGTGGCTCTGCTGCGTTTCAGAGTCTCTGGAGTTGATAGCGACAGCCGCCGAACACTCCAACGCGGCAATCAGGAAGATGGTGAGTGGCCTCTGCAAATCCCCTGCAGGCCACACCAGAGTGACCACCCTCAATACAGGCTGACTGTAACCCTGCCAAGTCACTGGCGTTTAGCCCGGGCTTTAATTAGGGGAGGCTGCCTCTTTAAGTGTATGGCACTCTCTCATTTTCGTGCTGTTTACTGGCAATGCTTGCTTTTGTATTTATAGAAGTATTTTTCCTTTGGGATCTTTGGGATCAAAGAGGCAAAGGTCATGTGATACTTTCCTTTGTCCATGACATACGCCAAACTTGACTCAGGTCTTGGCTGGTTGCAGTAAAAGCCCTCTGGTTTGGCATTCTGTGACCTGTTATGTGGTAGGCAGCCCGTCAGCATCCGGTGCAGGCGAGTCACTGCAGGCTGCAGTCTTGTGCAAAATGAAGCGTCTGTTAGTTGTCCTGGCCACACGTTTCATTGGTAAGAAACTTAAGACTGTGTTGCTGTGTGTGTGTAACAGGAGAGGATGCACAAGCTCCTGAAGGTGTACGAGCTGCTGGGAGGAGAGGAAGACATTGTTAACCCCACTAATGAGCTCATTAAAGAGGGACACATCCTCAAATTATCAGCCAAAAATGGGACATCGCAAGATCGATACCTTATCCTGGTGAGTAAACTTCACTGTCATTATTAAAAATTTACTGAAACTATTCTCTTCCTCCACAGTCCTGTAGAGATGAATGTCTGTACCTGTATCTGTCGCTAATTATACTTTACCGTGGGGGCTGATGGTGGACTCAGCTGAAGTCACATGAGCCTCCTTGACGGAGTAGCGTTGCTGTGCTGTGCTTACTGATAGAGTGGAGATCTGATTGTCCTCATTGTTTATTGGGCTGACACTTAGCTCAGTCTGCCACTGAATATAAGGACCCTCGGAGGTTGTGCTTCCCACTCCACGTAGGCCACTGTTAACCTGCACCGGTCTTCAGTTAACTTTTTTCTCCTCCTGAAGTTCAATGACAGGTTACTGTACTGTGTCCCTAAACTGCGGCTGATTGGACAGAAATATGGAGTCAGAGCCAGAATTGATGTAGATGGCATGGAGGTGGGTCTTGGATATTTTTTGATTCCATTTACTTATTTTTGTTTTTGGTTATTCATAAGTAAACATTCGTTTGTAGATTTATCAGCACAGAAGCTTTGAACCGCGGTCTCACTTTATTTTGCTTTATTTCGATATGCAAGCGGCTGGTTTTCGTGTTCTCCTTTGATGCTGGAATGCCGTGTGGGACGGATGTGATGGAGGTATGGAATGGTACATGAGCCGCCTTCCTTGCTGGCTTTTTCAGCTGAAGGAAACAGGTGGAGTGAACATGCCCCGGACGTTCCTAGTGTCAGGAAAACAGCGCTCCCTGGAATTACAGGCCAGGTGAGTAGAGCAGTGTGGGAAGGCCCCGCTAGCTGCTGGTTCACATCCTATTAACAGTACAGGTGATACGTAGAGGAATGTAGGTCACTGTAGTCTCATTGGAAGCCCCCTGATTTCAGTTAGCAGAAACCATAACAAGCCCCATGAGAGTTCATTCTACTACAGGCTTTCCTGTACACTTTGGTTCTTATCAATTCTGAACCTTTTTCCTCATAGGACAGAAGAGGAGAAGAAAGATTGGATCCAGGTGCTTTTTATTTTTGTGTTTCCCATATTTTCGATGTTTTTCTTCGTCTCTCTGCTCTAGCCAAGCACTGAGCTTTGGGGTCTCATTGTGATTCCGTTCCCCTGTCCCTCAGGCTATCCAAGCCACCATTCAGAGGCATGAGCAGACGCTGGAAACGTTCCGGTTTCTCAACTGCTCTTTCCGGGATGAGGACTACACCCCTCCCAACTCACCGGTACGAGTGATGGTCCTGCTCACATAGCAGTAGGCGTGTAGATTGGGCCGCTCTTTAAAGTGACATCTCTGCTCCTCCGTCGGCCCCCCCAGAACAGCACGGAGCTGGGAAAGCGGGCTCCCACCCCCATCCGGGAGAAGGAGGTAACGCTCTGCATGAAGTGTCAGGAACCCTTCAACTCCATAACCAAGAGGCGGCACCACTGCAAGGCATGCGGTCATGTACGTCCCAAGCTCTCCGTCCGGGCGCGGTCTCACTCATGGATCCGCCTCCACAGTTTATCTCCAGACCCAGCTGCGGCCTACCGGTGTTCAGGCAGTGTAGAGTCGACCTTTGACATTTAAGCTGAACCACTGTACAAAAAAAATGCGTGGTGTAGCACTTGGCAACATGGTGTCGTCTTGGTTTAAGGTGGTCTGTGGAAAGTGCTCCGAATTTCGAGCTCGGCTGCTGTACGACAACAACCGGGCGAACCGTGTGTGTGTGGACTGTTACACCACCCTGCACGGGGTTCCCCCTTCACCTGCAGTCATGACCCAGTCTACATACAGACGGCGGTCCATCCTGGAGGTACGGCTCGATAAGAATCAGGACTGAAGTCAGTGAGGTGCTGGTGTTCAAGAAATATGGAATACCAAGCAACTGGCAGCATTTATTTAACTGCTTTCCCATTATCGAGATGTACAACAATTTGTATTGTTTTCAAAATTGAGTTGGCACCTCAGTTTGACTTTGCTTGTAAGTACAAAATGAGGAATTTGATCTTGAAACCCTTTAGCTGCTCTTCAGTTTTCTCAGTCACTTGAATATCTACAGAGGATCCATAAGCAGTAATGCAGAACCTAAAATTCTTACCGAAGTGCGGACTGAACTTCTTCCTGTGACTTCTGAGATCTAAATGGAGCTTCAGAACCGGGGTGTTGGGCAAAGTGGTGCAGCTGTGTAATTGTGTGCTCATCCGTGTGTCCTCCGCAGAAACAGGCCTCTGTAGTGGCCGAGAATAGTGTGCTGTGCAGCTTCCTGCATCACATGGAGAAAGGAAGCGGGCGTGGATGGCAGAAAGCATGGTTCGTCATCCCTGAAAACGAACCCCTCGTCCTGTACATTTATGGGGCCCCACAGGTGAGGCAAAGGCAGCGTTCCCTTTTCCTGTACTATTTATGTGGTATATCCCTGTTTTGAGGGTGGTACAGCCTGATTTGTATGTTATCTGGAAACTGAAGGGATAGACGTCCACTGTTGAGAATTAAATCAGCAATTGTTATTGAGTGTAAAGGTGTTGGAACCTTCCATTCAATACTAAATACATTCACACATGATTTTCTGTAGCTATTTGGAAACGGCATAAACAGAATATTTCTAGAAAGCGCTTGTTTAGTAAATTAATTGTCCGTTTTCTTGAGGGAGACTACATTAGTTATAAAAATTAATCGTGTTTTTCTTTGAGTTCTATGCATGAAACTCTTCAGGTCATTTCAAGCTGAGGCAGCCGCTGTTCAGGCTCCGTCAGCTGCGATCCCCGGTCTGATGTTCCTTGTTTGGGATTTGAAGGACATGACAAGCACACTGGAATCCAGAAATGTTAGGCCATAAGCCATAAACATAAGACCTAAAACCACGTCCCAGCAGCGGCTTTGCCTTCCTCTTTTTAACACGAAATGGTGCCTTTGTCAGCGTATCACCATCAGACAGAAGTACAAGCATTTTAGCGATAATATTTCTCTTTTAAGATTATTGCCAATAAAAGAAATGTACAATACACAACAGAATCAAGGTGTGCTTACTGACTTTGTCTTCTTAAGGCTGAAATGACAGATAGATTTTAATGCCTCATTGATACCTAATTGCATGTAAATGAGTAAATTGAAACAGCTGGTTATAATAATTGCCAGGAAACAGGATTACAGTTCATTTCTTTTATTGGTAATTTTATTTTTACTGTTTCATCAGAAGTATTTTGCATTAACATTATCAAAACTCATGTTACTCAAAGCACCAGTAGGTATGAATTAAATAGCAATTTTTAGATTTGTTTCGAGGATCAGGATGCCCAGACAGTGGAGCCCTTCTTTATTTATACCGCCACACGTCGGTCTCCTAAGAGGAAGCTGGCCGGTCCACTCCTGTGCTATGCAAACACAGACCATATGAGTTATGAGTTTCGGCAGGTGCTGCTGCTGGATGAAGCATAATTCACACGCTCTGAAGAAACAGCCTGAAGTAATGTGGAGTGAAGCGGATGCAGCGTTGCTGTTTTTGGTATCGCTGTCGCGATGAGAGCAATCAGAAGTGCTTTTTCATAAACGGTACACGTGTTTGTCTTACTGGATCTCTTTTTGCCTGCTGTCTGTCCCAGGACGTCAAGGCTCAGCGCAGCATACCTCTTATCGGGTTTGAGGTATCTCCTCCAGAGTCTTGTGACCGACTTGAACGGCGCCACGCTTTCAAAATTAGCCAGAGTCATCTCACCCTGTACTTCAGCGCTGAAGGGGAGGAGCTACAACGACGTTGGATGGAAGTCTTATCAAGGGCAGGGCGAGGGGAGGAGTTTCAGGCTCATGCCCTAATCTCAGAGGCTGTAGAAGAAGAAGGAGAGGACCTACTGTCTGCAGGGGAAAACACGTGATTGGTCCTCCGTTGTCAGTAGCGACGTCCATCTTGTAGACACTTGCACACTCCCATACGTTAACCTGCTCATATATGCACTCTTAATGTTAGTCAAGTTGCATGAAAGACCAGCCGATTCACTCTCACCGCATCGCTCATCTTGTTCGTTGATGTTTCCAGCAAAACCATGCCTGTCCTAAGGATAATGTAAGAGAAAATATTTAAAAGAAAATAGCGTGAAAAACAAACATTATTCAGAATACTCCTTCAGTCCTGCCCTTGCCAAGCATTTTTTGAGGTTTAGAAATTAAAAATTTGTTGTATGAATATGGAGCCTTGAAGCTGGCAGAGGGCTACTGTGTTTTGCACCTGGCAGCAGGGCGGTTGTTTGATGCTGTTCACCACAGGCCTTGGATGACGTGAAAGGAAATTTTTAAAGGGACATGACAGGTGCATCGGAAGGACTGGCAAAGCTCTCGGCTCTAAGATACGGACAGAGCGGCAGGCCTGTCGAGCATCGCAGGATGAGCGAAGGCTGGAGCTGCTTGGAAAGCTACTCCACTCATTCAGCACTAGTGAAGTTGTGTTCCAGATCATTCTCTGATAAGCCAGTCTTCATTTTACATTGCTCTGGTGGACAAATCCGTGAGCTGGTGGAAGATCAGACCAGCTTTCCTCATCAGCATTTGTGTCTTTAAGTCTACTCAATCTCACAAAAGCCGTTTTGATAGGGTGTTGTAGAATAGTCTGGACCTAAAAGAAAAAAATCTCCTCTTATTAGCAAGCAAGCTGAAGATTTGTTGTGTACCTACCACAAATGTACTGTTTGACATGTTGCGTTCAATTCTATGATAGTGGTTGAGTTTTATAAGAACTTGTGTGGTTATAGGAAGACAGTTTTCTTCTTAAAATTTCAGAACCTGGAACCATAAACATTTATCACCTGTGTTGATGTGTTAGTACCTGCCAAATATTTTGTGCCAACGAAGTCTTTGTTTACGTTTCTGAAAAAAAAGAAAAGAAAATTCGCTATATAGTCTCAATGAGGCATATGTAAGAGTCAGAGGTTATATAGCTTCTCTGCCCTCTAGAGGATAATTTCGGATATTGCACAAATCTATGCCAAAGAGCAAATGTGTATCTTCAGCTTGGATTAGAGGGAAATATTAGTATATATCGATCCGTTATACTTTAAATAGAATATAAGTAAAGGAGATTTTAAAGAAGGTGAAGAAGGTAAGCGAGTCGGGAGGTCTTGGACAGTTTCTTTGTTTTTGCACTTTTTATGCAGATCAGTCATTTTTGACTGTACAAATAATTCTGCTAGTAGTTTAAAGGGCAAGTGAGGCCAGGCCTTCACAGAAAATTGTTAAAGCATTTTAAAAAGTTTGCAGAGTAATTTCCAATCCTTAATATCTAGAGCTGCTGAAGAAACCAAATTAGGTCAATGGAATAAACCTTCCTTAAAAGACAATAAAATTGTCTAATGTCATTCAAATTACTTAATTCTGTTTGTATGATTAATGCCATAAACAGCGGTTCAGAACTTGTTTTTTTATTCATTTGTTATGGATGACTGGATAAGGGATACAGTGAGAACCAACCAGCAGACTTGAACCATATGGCCGATGAATTCAATCTTACACACTGTGACAGACACAAAGGGCAACGACAGTTCAACTTAAGGTTATAATTTAGGTTGCACAGCAAACACGATTATAGGAATTAAAGGTCACATCTGCTTTAGAGTTACCCAGAATAATTTACCCTGTAATCGTACATTTTTCTAATACAGAGGAACAAATGATTTAGAAATATTTTGCATAATATTTGGATGTGTGCTTGATGAAAAAAAAAATGTGCACCATGATCTGGTTAATATTCCAGAAATATATTTAAAATAAGGTTTTGGAGAGAAGCTCTATCATTTGGTTTACCATAGAGGGATGGACATATTTGGGAGATTCGATTTTTCAGGGAGCAGGAACTGTTGAAATGTTTTGAAGTTTTCCAAGGGTGTGTTACAAAAAAATGGACTTTATCCAGAGTTGTTTATAGTAATACGTAACTGAGTGAATGTGTGCATGAAAGATGATTGACACTAATGGGCTTTCAGCCTATAATTTGAAATCTGTGTAGATATTTTAAGATTTGCTAGCGGGAAAATATGAGACTTATGTGAGTAAGAAGGTGTGCTAACTTTTTTCTACAGTGGCATTGTTACCTTAAAAGAGAAAAACTAAGAATACGGTAACACGAAAAATTGAACATTTTAGATTAAATACAGAGGTATTTGGGGGGGGACATAAAGTATATTTGTAAATATAATTTATTTGGTTCCAAGCTCAGCATATGAGTAAGATGAGGTTGGCAACTTGTCACTTGTATCTTGTGAAGTTTAGGTTGGACTTGTGATCATAGTAGGGGAACTTCTTTTTAGGAAAACTTTTTCTTATTTACATGACCACTTGGATTCCCCAGGCTGAATTTATTCTTTAATTTTTTTTAGGTCCATGAATGGAATTGGATTATTGTGCACCTACTCTTTTAATTTGGTTTATTTTCACACATTTTAGGTGTTTTTTTTTTTTTTTTTAAACCACATCAGCTACAGATATTTGTTAGATATTGTTTGGTTCCTTTGTTATTGTTGCTGTTGTTCTTGTTGTTATTGTTGTTTATAACGTTGTTGTGGATGTTATTTTTGGTTTAAAAACAATCACTTGCCCTAATAGTAAACCCAGACCAGTCATAACCTCAGAGTTTGTGAGTTTGTATATAATAGCTTCATGTCCTTGCTCTCTCTGTACATCTTTCACCTTTCGTTTTTGCAAATGTGATATTTGCCCAACTGGCTAAACAAGGATTTCTGATTGCTTTTAGAGAACAGCTACCCTGATTTTAAATGAAACTGTATGGTCTGTTGAACCACAGCACTGTTGCTGATTCCTCACCTCATTTCCGTTTATTGTTTGTCTTTAAATTGTTCATAGCCATTGCTGACTAGAACAGTGAAATTCAGAGTAGTACAAACAGATATGAAAACTTAATTACTCCAAGTTGATCTAAGAAAAAAATGGAATCATTGTTCGTCTCCTGCACCTTCTATATAGTTTTGCAGTGTTTAGCTAATGCTTTAAACTGCATGATTTCTTTATATTTAGTGGTATATGCAACTTCATTTTTCCTCTGCTTTAGCCAAAGTAGACTACAAAAATGTCAAAATATGATTGAGACAATAACGGCTGTCTTTTTTTATATATATTTATTATTTTCATTCTAACCTGTAACCTTTGACTTCCAGCTGTGTGGGCTGGTAAATTTGGTACATTGGACTCGGTCATTGTTACATATAATTAGTTTGGTTTCTAAAAAGAGAAATTATGACATTTTTCTTTAAAATGGAAAGTAAAATTTTAAATGTAAATACCCTTATGGTTTATCAATTACCTGTCGGCTCCTCACATTTCATGCATACTGAATTTGTTTATGCATCAGAAATACCATATTCTGGTGTTTACATATTGTGTTTCATTTGTATTTGTTATTCATTCAGTAGCTGGGCAACTCCAGTATTCTCACACCTGTAATCTGGCAATAATCAACTTGAAATTGATGGTGAAAATATTATACAAATTAAGTTCAACGTATTTCTCAACAGTTAAGCATGAAAGTTGCCAGAACACAAATTCCGCTCAACTTTGATTCAGTATTATATTCTTGTTAAGTTTATGATTATATGTGGCACAATTTTTCTTTCGTAAATAGAGACTGTATAGGATCATTTGTACACATTGCGTATTACTGTTATTATTGTTATTATTATTGTTATTACTATTAATTATTAGTGGCAGGCCACTGGGTACCATTGTTATGTTGATATCCCAATGAAATATGTGCAACGTAATGAAAATGTTTATGAATAAAAATCTGAAGAGGAAAAAGATGAACTTCTTATGACATATGTTTATATATCGCTTTATAAGTGTATTGGTGATACGATATGTCGCATAGCCCTGTTATAAAAAAGCCTTTTGGCATAATAGGGAATTTTTATTTACTGTAAAAGTACAAGCTTTCGATTCTTTCAAAGATTTTATTCTGTAGTCTGCCAGTAGTGAGAACTGGATATGTCATCAGAAAGGACGAAGCATTATCATCACTCACATCATTTCCACTTAAGCATCTGATTTCACTTCACAGACCGTACGGTGAGCCTTGGTAGGCCAGGCAAAAATGGAAAAGGCCAGGATTAGCAGATGAATTACTGCGGACACAGACATATTGAACCTTCAAAGTATTCTTTCATATAAGGCTGAAAAGCATGGTTTTGGAAAAAAAAAAATTTAAAATTAATGGTTAAAACACTAGATTGCAATATGCAGGTTAATATATTTACAAGAATATTGTTTAGAAGAACAGCAATAAACAACCGTCGCAATAATGCGTAAACGTTTGAACGGAACATCATTTTATTTTGATACTAAGTATCAGCATCCAGCCCATCTGATGAAACGTTTGGTAACGTTTGAACGGACGGCCCAAAAGCATTTAATTTGCCCCCTCCCGCATACTGCTATTGGTCGGAGAAAACGAGCCGTAACCGTCGGCTGAAGCCCATTGGATGGCTTCCCTGTCGTTCCTCCCTCGGCTGATTCGTCGTTGGTGTGTGACGTCATCACGGGTTTCCCCCGATGTTCCGAACTGCGTGACTGGGGTCTTCGACGTGTGCTCGGATCGGTACGACTGACTGTCGGTTCACAGCAGCTACACGACGTTCATCTGGATGTTAGCTCCGTGTTTTTACCGGCTAAGAGTAGGTGTTAGTCTGTTCAAATAAATACATCTTTAAAGGATTTTGCTACTTTTTTTTATACCAAGTTAACTAGCTGTACTGTTCGTGGCTTGCAGTTTTTCCTCTACTTCATGGACTATTTCAATAATAAAATAATAATAAATAATTTCATTTAAGCGGGTACGAAACAAAGTGAACCGGTCTCCCCGATAACAGACTTAGAAATGTCTGCAGTTTCCGCAGAGCAGGAAAACAGTGACAAGAAAATAGTGCTGCTGTCGTCGGCGGCAGATCTGCGTCCAGACCGCCAGAGACACGCAGCCCAGACTGTCCTTGTCATTGTGGACTCGGCCGGGGACGCCGTGAATTTGCTAAGGTGAGCCCATCATTGCTGTTGTTTTATTTAGGACTGTCTTCATGTTGTACTGATTTCATTTCACTGCTTAGAACTGTCTTCATGTTGTACTGATTTCATTTCACTGCTTAGAACTGTCTTCATGTTG
>JAACJT020000086.1:9758793-9781455 GCA_009936485.2 Gymnarchus niloticus | reverse complement strand
CATTTCACTGCTTAGAACTGTCTTCATGTTGTACTGATTTCACTGCTTAGAACTGTCTTCATGTTGTACTGATTTCATTTCACTGCTTAGAACTGTCTTCATGTTGTATTGATTTCATTTCACTGCTTAGAACTGTCTTCATGTTGTACTGATTTCACTGCTTAGAACTGTCTTCATGTTGTACTGATTTCACTGCTTAGAAGTGTGTATATGTTGTAGTTCGACACCCTGCACACACACTTATTTACCGACACACCATTACTGCTTCTGCAGCTCGTAACTTATTTCTAACGAGACTGACTGGTTATGCTGACTAGTTAGTCTTGTAGGAATGCAGGCAAGCTGATTTAACCTACATCTGAATGTCTAGATCATTGATTTCCACGATACCGTGGAGCTCTGGAGTCATTAATCTCGCTTCAGAAGTGAATCACACTTTATTTGTATTACTGATCACACTTGCGATCTTTGGAGGGATCGATAATCCATAAACGTACAAACAGGGACAGACACGTCGATTAAAACGTGGATCATCTTCCTTTGTCCATTTGACACTGATTTGCTTCTGTACTTGGAGATGTCGCCTTGGCTTCATTGACTTTCCCAGGCGTGGAGATTAAACTGAAAATGACGTGGTGCAGCACGAATACAGAACTCGAAATTCAGGGATAACATTCGTGATTTTATGATATCGTCATTTGCAAACTGGATTGCAATTGTATGGTAAATCTTAGCAACACCGCCTACCTTTATATACGTTATAGAATATATTTTTAAAATGACAATGCTGTTTGCCTACCTTGTTGTCAGTGATGAGGTTTGAATTTATAATGCACTTCTGCTAGTTCGGTAATGGATTGGAATTATCTGGAACATTGAAAATAACGGGGCATATTTGAAAAAAAAAAAAAACAAAACCTAATTGTATCTTAACGTGGTGTATGGGGGGGGGGGGGGGTGTTATAGCCATGTTTTTAGAAAACCGTCCAATATGCACAATATTCACTCTCTCGGTGTGGGTTAGGAATGGAAACTTGAGTAATCCGCTTTGCATATTAATATAATTCAGTGCTTTTGGTGAATTATTACTGCTAGTGTGGTCTGCTGCTAAAATGTAGCCGTATTTGCAGTACAGTTACAATATGACCTAATACTTTTGCGTGGTACCTGCGATGACTGTCAAGCAAGATGTGTACATTTATTTGACAGCCTATTTGCCCTTATTGCTGGCTCCCCTGAATAGGGACAAATTGTACTGCATTTTAAGTAAATGGTATTAAAATGCGATGGTCGCCGTGGAGTCGACTCCCGAATTGAGTGAGAAAAGGGCGGATGACTCAGCCTGCATTCTGATGAACTTCTTACGGGAAGGATAACAAAGTGTTTACTGACATCGAGTCTCAGCGAACAGATGGGATTTTCACAGTGAATGGAAGAAAGCAAAACAAGTTACGGCAGCAGATTGGATCTACGTTAAAATTAAGAACATGTTAACATTGGGTTAATTTGTAGTATTTTGTAATGTTCCTCAGTTTAATTTGTTTGATACAAAAGGAAAACATTGATTCAGTGTTACACTGGACCTGTTTATTTGTCTGTACAAGTCTGACCAAGTTGATGCACTGTTAACACAAAGTATTCTTCGCACTAAGAAAAGTGGTAGCTTCATAGCCACAAAGCTGTAATCTTCTGGAATAAGTCAAGCAAAGATAAACTACATATGCATGACTGCTTAGTAAACACTATATGATGTATGATGAATGATTTGCTACACAATCAATATACATTTGAGGTTTTTGGTGGCACTACAGAAACTCTTCAAGCCCTCCAAAATGTCTGGAGTTTCATCAGAGTGCAGCATGACAGCATTACTCAGAAATGCAGCTGTGTTTCTGACAATTCCATAGTTTGGCCTCAAGCACAAAGAAACTTGTTTTGACAAGTTGATTGTGGCTTATAATTTATGAGCGATAGAGATATTACTTACAATATAAATGGACTTGTACTTTATAGTAGAGCAGGTGTAATATTTAAATTCAGAAAATGTCTTTTTGAAGTTCAGTTGTATTTGAATGTACATACGCAAAAGTGTGCTGAAAATGTAATAGTTCTGACGTTTAAAGGAGACAGAACTGCAAAGATTTGGAGTCAGACACGTACATTCGACTGCTGCTGTGTAACATTCCACCACAATAATTTCATTAAAATGTAAAAGATTCAGCTTTTACTGCGTGTCTGTGGACTTTGGAGCTCTGAGGATATGACTCAGCATATCTCTGCAGCTTTTTTCCTTTTCTTTCTTCCTGTGGATTTCTTAGCTGGGATTACCACAGTCCTGCTGATATCAGCATTATTTGCCTGTCACTGACTCGCTAAAAAATACCTCAAACCATAAATTAAGTATAAACAGTCTCAACCTTAAAACAGTTTGAAATGTTTTTCGTTTTTTTTGTTCTAAGTTTCCTTTGTTTTACTCAAGAGTTGTAGCCAAAAGTTGGATTAGGGTGTATAACATATTGTCACTCTACTGTCCAATTTTCTGCAATTATAGGAATCTACTTCAGCCTGCATTATTGTCTGTGTTTTCAGGTGGGATTTTCCGCAACAATCTGAAAACTTGCAGGTTGGCTGAATTGGTAACTCTCAGTTAAATCGTGTCACTGCATATATGAATGCCCTACTGGCATCCTTTCCAGATGTATCCGTTTTGCCCTGTGTGTTCTCTGCTAGTCTCTTTGTGTCTGCTGCAAGCACCACAAATTTCACCGTCCCCTCTTTAGTGGTGGTCTCAGTTTGAGGTAAACCCTAACCTCACACACAATATTCACTGTCCATGTGTAGTATGATGTCGGGCTTAGTATTTATTGTGCGTAATTTGTGCCATTATCAATTCTGGTGCGTATGAACTTGCTTCTCCCTTCACTCCCAGTGTTGCATTTTCCATTAAACTGATCCTAAAATGAAGCCAGACTAAATTTATTGAAATAATCCTGCAGAATCTTTGGTGCAGAGTTACGCCCCCCCGTGGTCGCAGCGGACTATTCCTCTTATTTTGCTCCTTCTCTCTCTTTTTTTTTTTTTTTTTTTTTTTTTTTAGCAAAACTGCATCCGTGTCTTTCATGGGTCGAAGCTCCACCACTCGAGTTGTTGGGCTGCTTTCGAAGTGGATTTCAGCCATCTGTTTTAGGCTGTAGCGTATATCTAAGTATCTTTAAGCGGATGTTCATCTCAAGACGGCTAAACACGTCCCGCTGTCACTCGGATTTTTCTGCTCTCCTTCGCTAGCCGGTTAGCCGGCGTTTCCTCCTTCGGCAGGGCTACGGAACACGGAGATGTTATTCTGATTTAAAAGAGCGGAGACGTCGGCTAAACACCGGCTTATGACCGGAGCAGCTCACGTCCGTAGCGGTCTAGCGAGCCGCCTGCCCTCGGTGGAAGATTAAATGAACGTCACAGTTTTACCCCGCTGTCTCCTCACCGACTGCATGTAAGTTTCTGTTCGGTGAGAAAACGTTAGCGTAATGTTAACACGGCAACCTTTACGTGTAACAACCTTGTGTCGATACGGCGTCCACGTCGGGCTGCTGGTGTGACGCTGGAGTCGCGCGGAGTCGCGCGGGGCCCGTGGAAGACTGAGGAAGACCGTGGAAGACTGAGGAAGACTGAGGAAGACCGTGGAAGACCGTGGAAGACTGAGGAAGACCGTGGAAGACTGAGGAAGACCGTGGAAGACTGAGGAAGACCGTGGAAGACCGAGGAAGACCGTGGAAGACTGAGGAAGACCGTGGAAGACCGAGGAAGACTGTATGCCCTCTTCAGCACCCATGGCTTTTCTCTATCGGCATGTGTGTAACTGTGAGACAGGGTATTACCATACGTACTGTATGTGTTTTTATCCGTGTGTGTGTGTGTACACATGAAATGTACACGTGTACACAATGAAAGGAAGGCTGTCAGTGTCATTGGTAAAAGACTGACCCTAACCCCACGACCTTGCACTGAGTGAACAGTTGGGTGTTTAATATATAATAATATCATATATCTTAATATATCTTGAACGTTAGGAAGAGCCCTTTCATGGCCAGCTGGTGGTTTTAACATTCAGTCCTGTACAGGGAACTGAGCTTCTCTTCTGGCCGTGGAACTGAACTGAAGCTTTGTTCTACTCACTATCGCTGCTTCCCAAATATAACTGCTATGCCAGTGGATTTGTAAAAATGGACTGTATAAATGCAATTTGATAGTTCATGTGCATGTAGTACGTCTCATTTTACATTTTAATTGACGCTAAGTGCACCAGAGTGTAAAGTTTAAAACGTATTTCATGATCTATCCATGATCATGCTTACACTGTACATTTGGGATTTAAACCTATATCCTGTGAGTCCAGTGTTTTAACCCATGCAGAGACACGGACTATCGATTTACCTTCGCTGGTAAACTGCCAGTCTTAAAAATGAAACATGAGCTATTAAATATGTGTTGTCATGCTGCAGCTGTTCAAATCTTTATTTAATGATTGTCTCTCATTGGGGAGCCGTAGCTAAATTAAACAGGCAGGTCATAATAGTGACTCGCTGACTTGATGCACTGTCTGCATTTGTCTCAGCATTCTTTGTTCTGGATTTGTTTGGTTGGTTGCGATGCTGTCTCAGCAGTACCCATGCGACGTGTGGTCAGGCATGCTCCTTGAGAAATCTTCCTGCCGTGTTGAAAGCATGGAAAGGTTGCTTGGTGTGCTGTCAGGGCGTGTTTTACAGCACGTGGTTACAGTCACATTTGTTCTGGACTGAAGTTACTGAGTGAATTAAGCAGACCCAAGTGAACACAAACATAAAGTTGGTGATCAGTTAGCTTTAGGTAGCTAAACAAGAACTAGGCAAGAAGAACAAATAACTTCTATGGAAAACCATAATTCTATGTAGACGACCTTTCTGTTCTCCCTTAGGAAAGGGAACTGCAACTGTGTAAGTCTGCCAGTTTTCCCGTTTTTTTTTTTTTTTATTGTTAGTGTAAATGTTTGTCCTTCTCTTCAAATTGTACAACTTTTTATATTTTCGCTTCTTGCCAGTGTGGAGCCCATTCTTCCGGAATCCGGAATCGTTGCCGACATCGACGTGGAGGACGTCGTCTCCTCTGACACTGATACATTCTACCAACTCAAAAGCCAGCCCATCACTGTCAGGTGCGTATAGCTGTCTGTTCCGGTATTCAGACACACCCCTTCGTATGTGTTGCCAGGCGGTCATTCCCAGCGGATTTCATTACATATCAAAAACATGCCTGACCGGGTTGGCTGTGTTGCAGTTCAATTCAGTTGGCTAAGCAGGTTTGATCACTTGTAATGATGCTTGTGTTTGATTGAAGATTTTATGATTGTAGAAGCACCATGCAATGAGTTTTGAATCTGAGCAAATACTATATAGTTACGTACACGTCACTATTTATCTTGCCACTTTTGTACACAGTCACATCATCGATAAATACAATGGACCAGTTCCATTGCCAGACACATGCACATACTATAAGGCTAACCTCCACCATACTTCACAGATGAGGTGGCTTTGGATCATGAACAATCCTTCTCTTTCTCCAAACTCTTCTCTTCCCATCTTTCTGATACAAGTTTGTCTCATCTGTCCATAGAATGCGGTTCTAAAACTTTACAGACTTTTTTTAGTTGTTTTAGCAAAGTATAATCTGGTCTTCCTGTTTTTGAGGAAATTACATCATGTGCTAAGCCCTCCATATTTACTTTGGTGAAGTCTTTTCTGGGTTATTAACTTTGACACTGATACTCCTGCCCCCTAGAGGGTGTTCTTGATCTGGCTAACTGCTGTGAATGGCTTTTTCTTTACTAAGGCAAGAATTCTGTCATCCACTGCAGTTGTTACCTGTGGTCTCCCAGCCTCACCGTTAATTCTTTTCAACGAAGAACCAAATAGTTCATTTGGCCACGCCTAATGTTTTTGCCATCTCTCTGATGGGTTTGTTTTGATTGTGCAGCCTAATGATGGCTAGCTTAACTGGCAGTGACAGTTCTTTGGACCTGATATTGAGAGATAAAAGCAAATGCAATGTGCAGCCTAGTTTAGCTTGGTTAGCTACCGTAAGGCGCTCAGGGGTGGGCTGCGTGTGCGGCCTAGTTTAGCTTGGTTAGCTACCGTAAGGCGCTCAGGGGTGGGCTGCGTGTGCGGCCTAGTTTAGCCTTTCATCAGTATCGTAGAAGCTTTTTCCAGACAACCCTGGAGATTCAGAAGCAACGCTTCTGGGCACAAAACCCCAAAGGATGAAATTTCTCATGGCAGAGTAGCATCGCTTCCCCTAAATGGCGGTTCAGTGCTTGTAGAATTTATGCCGAAGTGCACAGAAGCTTCTGGCTCATGTTGGCCCAGGGTAGAGAGTTACAAGGATAGACATTAGGCTCAGAGGAATTATATGGCTTTTAACGTAAAATGTTTTGTTAGGTTTTGGTGATGACTGTTTCAAGAATGTGAAAATAGATGTACTTGTGGGGTCCTTTGGCTATAAAGTCAATATAAGAAGTGATCCTGAAAATCTCGTTAAGGTGTGTTTGTAACAATACAGCAACACCTACAGTTACTTTAACCTCATAAACTTAAGATTTGCTGGAAATTTCCCTTCCAGTTAATTACTGTGTTCCCTAGAAATGAGTATAATGTGAAAACAGATGTTTCCCAATCTGCTTGTGTCAGCAAGCTTATGTAATCCCGTTTACAGCAATTCTTTGTCTTCTTAGAAGAAAATATTTCACTCAGCCAAGACAGGGACAGTAGTGTGCCATCTCTGGGAATGGAATGCTGGCTTCTGTTTTCATCTTTCCACCTAAAGGCCTTTCCAGTCACTCAGCGTGTTGTCTCAACTGTACTACAAAAAGTTTACTCACAGGAGTAAGCTTTATTACTCATTGTAGGGGTTTGTAAGAATGATACTGATTGTTTCTATTCTGCCTGTTTTATATTGTGAATCCTGCTTAAGTTCCCCTTCATGGTGGGAAGATCGTTCCGTTTATGTGTGACTAGAGAGGAGTTGATGGGCTCTTGCTCTGGAGGATCGGAAGAGGAGAGCCTCCTCTTGCCCTTTCAGTGGAAAACTGGACAACCGAGTGACACAGTGGTGGGTTTCAAGCTCGGAGAGGAGCTGAGCTCAGGAGTTTTTGCATTCTTAATGGAGTGTTTTTCAACTCAAACGGATGTGGATGTGCTGCTATTTCTGCTCTGTCTTGCCTCGCTGAGACACACTGCAGTACTCATCTGCGATGTGGATGAGGGTGCATGTGTTCAGTTGCTGGGTCGTTGCAGCTCAGTAGGTAGAGGGGACATTTCATAACTGGACTACACAACGAAAACTGTTAGATGGGGCGAAAAACCGATGCATGTTATTCATTTAGCAGAGACTTTTTTTCCCCAAAGTGACACACATTGAGGCAAACGCAGACGTCACATGTTATTGTGATGTTTGAACGCCCTCTGTTTGTGGTGTTTGATGAAGACCGTGTGTTGTCACATCCTTCCTTAACAGAGAGCTGAATAACGGCACTGTCTGCCAGCAGCTCGCCTCAGTCCCATCTTTCCCACAGCCCCTCGGTGACCCCGGCTGCCCCGTCCCCCTCGTCGGGCCTGGCTATGACGTCACGTGTGCTGCTACGGCAGCAGCTGATGCGGGAGCAGGCCCAGGACCAGGAGAGGCGTGAGGCCCAGCAGCAGGCATCTGCGGCCCCGCTGCGTCCCCCAGACTCTTCCCCTGCCATCTCCGTGTCGGTGCCCCCATCGGCGGTCCGCCAGACCCCGGCACAGGTGCCCGCAGAGGTGCTCAGGGTAAGGCCTCGGGGTGCTCCGGGTGATCGGTGGCAGTCCTGCACCGGTGGAGTCCATCCAAATCGTCCTGTACGGAGCTCTGCGTTGTCTCCATGGCCTGCAGGTGCAGAGCCATCTGGAGAATCCCACCAAGTACCACATCCAACAGGCTCAGCGACAGCAGGTGAAACAGTACCTGTCCACCACTCATGGAAGTAAGGTGGCCAATCAGGCTCTGGGGGCGTCCCCTTCTCCGCAGTCTGGCTCGGCCCCTGGAAGCACCCCCAGCAGCCCCCTGGCCATGCTCAACCTGGGTTCCAACAAAGAGGAGGTGTGTGAGCTGCAACCCGCCTTGTGTACATCGGTAACCCCCACTTTGTCAGGCACATGCACTGTATAGTGTGTAGAGAGGGTTACCCTTTCTGACTAAAGGCTGTAGGTATTTGTACTGTGTAAAAACATCTGCAAAGTGGTTTCTAGTGATTTTAATATGTGCATTAAGATTGTTTCTAAGTATACGTTTATCTATGCTGAAGTTTTTGTAAAGCTTTGCAGAGGACATACTATTTAACATAATGAATGAAGCTGGTGAGTCTCAGAATGATTAAATAGCATTGTTCCAATTAGGAGATGGTAAGCAGTGAATTGATCGGCTTATCAGGGTTTCATCCCATGGCCTTTTCAGTCAGGCTCTGCTTCGAGGAGCTGTGTGGAGCTGCCTCCAGTTTCCACATGGCTACCTTAGTGACAGAGAACATTAGTCCTCTTTAACGTCACAGTTGCTTTATATGACTGTCAAAATTAAACTGGACGTTTTTAGCAGGGCAGATTGCTCCTTTCATTAACAAAGGTAGAACAAAAGCCTTCTGAGATAAAGGTTATCTTGTGGGGGAGAAGGCATAATTCACTCAGTCTCTGTGCTGACGATAGCCATCCCTTCGTCAAATAATTACCGAGATAACCCATCTGATGTATTTTTCTGTATCCTTTTTGTGCTTTTTGCTGCTCTGGATGTGTTTGCTGTTTACAAAGTGGGCAGGAGCAGGCCGCATTTTTAAAAGAATTTTCTGACATTCTCTTGACTTGCCTGGTGGTTGGGTGTGGAGGAATAAGGTAGTCTTTGCTGACTTCTAACCTTCATCTCTCCTTCATCTCTCCTGCTGCAGATTGATGTCATTGATGATATCATTAGCATGGAATCGAGTTTCAATGACGACATCATGACCCTGATTGATTCTGGCCTACCGCTACGCAACACGGTACGTTGAACGAGAGCGAATGCCACGTCTGTTTACCCGTGTGCCTCGTAATCATTCGCTGGGGTGAAAAGTGGCTTGCTTTTTTTAAAAAAAAAAAAAAAAAAATCTAGGCTCCTGATCGTTCCAACAAGCAGCCAACAGTTAATTTTACTGCTTATTTTCAGTATGTTGTAAAAATGTTTAATTTCACTCAAACGAAATAGTTGTAATTTATTTTTCCGTAGACCAATAATCTGCAACAGCGAAGTGTGTGGAGTTTCTGTTTAGATGTTTGGCGGGGCTTTCATTGGCTTTCGTTCCATTCACATGACGTATCTCTGAGAAATGCTTGCCTCTTATTGGTCTGTTTGGTAGGAGGGCTCAGCCAGAGGTGTGTGCAATAGCTGCCCAGAAATGGGAAGTGACACCCAGTGGTGACACACGTCTGACTCCCGCTAGTTTGGGGAGGAGGCATGGGTGGGGTCTGTCGACACGGCAGCGCTGAGGGTGTGGTAGATGGACACTGGGGGCCGTAGCGGTATGCGGGCAGCAGATAGCAAGTTGTGCATGGGTTTTCTTCGCCCCGTTTGTCTTGTCTTCACGAGACATTTCCTCATTTCTTAACTGTCTTCAGTGAAAGAGGAAGGTAAACTCGCTGTCGGGCAGAAGATGAGGATTTTGTTCTTGCTGCAGGAATATGAAAAGAAAAGAGAGGTAAATATAACGGGGCGAGCAAAATGATAAATCGTCTTTCACTGAAATGTTTAAAGCGAACATCCGTGTAAATCAGAAAAAGGGTAGCAGGCTCACAAACATGTGGTGATGAGACTTGGCCTCCATGTGCTGCTCCCTGACTGCAGAACTGGAGACAAAGACGGTTATCTTGAATTTTTGAATGGCGTTGCGGTTTCTTGTCAGCCTGGAAAGTAGAAAGGAGCGGTGTGACACAGACAGCAGTCTGCCTGGGTGGGTCCTGTCTGTCTGTGCCTGAGGAAGTCATGGCTTTGCTGCTTAAATGAGCCCGTCGAATCCTATGTCTCTGTAGAGGTTGTGCTTTTCTAGAGGGGTGTCTTTAGCATGGCTGTCAGGCATTCAGCAAGATGGCATTCAAATGTGATACACATGAATTTTTGATTTGATTTCATTTTGTCAGCATGTACATGCCTTTCAAAGCTGGTACCTCAGAACAGAATCTGTGTCTCGCATGTATGTCATCTCGGTGTGTCACTCTCATATGGTATGACACCATTCATTGGAAGGTCAAGGACATTACTTTTGTTTGTTGTAAAATAGCTCTTTACAAGCAATGAAGCTGCTGTGTTGGCAGTTGCTTGATTTCGTCTCCTTTATGTTGAGTGATGTCACTTTGACTGTGGGTACATCAAAAGTACTTTCTTGGTGGGATTCCTTGTCAAGCATTTCCTTGTGCGCGATTTTATGATGATGACGAAGGGGGTGTGGCTGTGATTTTATCCCCCGCCCCCCAGTTGCCGGTGTCAGGTAACGTCCTGGATGTGTACAGCACAGCGGGCATGTCTGCTCCTACTGTTACCGTCAGCAACTCCTGCCCTGCAGATCTGCCCAATGTCAAGAAAGAACTAACTGGTATGAAGCATCACCATTTGTTTTATTTCCCATCTCTTCCTTTCTCGTTTCTTTGTCTCTGATTACATTTCTCTTGGTGTTCCTCTGAGAATCTCGTTTGATAAATTGATATCATAAATATTGTTGCTGCTGGTCTCAGATTCCCATTATAGTTCATTACTAAATCCTGACTTTGTGGCTTTTATGACATTTCATTCCTTCTGTAATGTAAAACTTTACTAATCGTCTTCTATAATTCTGCTGCAGAGGCCGAGGCAAAAGCTCTCATGAAGGAGCGACAGAAAAAGGACAACCATAACCTCAGTGAGTTCCGCTCACACCGCTCTGTCTTCCTCTCTCTGTGAGTCAGCTGAGGTGAGTCTGTTGTTCCCCACATCCCAGGCTGTAGCCCAGTCTGACTTGTGCTTCCTCTTGACAGTCGAGAGGAGGAGGAGGTTTAACATAAACGACCGCATCAAGGAACTCGGGGCACTCATTCCCAAGTCGAGCGATCCGTGAGTAAATGTTAAAATTGCCTTTAAAGGTTTCATTGCTGTGCGGCATGCAACAAAATGAAGTTGAAATTCCTCTTTTGTGTAGCCTATGGTACGACAAAATTCCGCAAAATGAGCCTCATTGCTCAGTTTGTGTGATGGTCTCTCCTCTTGTGTCTGAGACAGGGAGATGCGCTGGAATAAGGGAACCATTCTAAAGGCATCTGTGGACTACATCAGGAAGCTGCAGAAGGAGCAGCAGAAAGCCAAGGAGATGGAGATGAGGCAGAAGAAGCTGGAGCACGCCAACCGCAGCCTGCTGCTGCGAGTTCAGGTCAGCCATGCTGCATAATGGAGCTCGGCTGCTCAGAATGGTGGCTGACGTGGAGATCCAGCCCTGCCGTTGGGCTTCGGGGAAACTGAAGGAAGAGGCTAGTTGATGCTGGTGTGTGATCGACCCCACGGAAGAGATGTTCTTGTGGTGTTTTTAGAAAAACGCCAGAATAAATTTTTGAGACGTTGCATAAGCTCATCGGAGTGATGCCATGATGAATGCACCCCATAATCAAGGCTAAATATTAAAGCGTGGAGCTGTTTTTTCTTAGTCAGTATGTAAGATCATCGTAATAAAGAGCAGTCCTTAGCTTTCTATCTAAAAGTGGGCTTATAGCCACATGGTGTGTGTTTAGTGAAATCAATTTATGCACGAATAAATTTAGTATTGGAGTGTTTCTGCAAATTAAATGAACTGAAAGTGGAGTTTGCATGTTCTCCCCATGCCTGTGGGGGTTTCCTCCCACATTCCAAAGACATGCAGGTCAGGTCAACTGGCTACTCTAAATTGCCCATAGACATGAGTGTGGATGGGTGTTCATCTCTGTGTTGGCCCTGCGGTGGATTGGCGACCTGCCCAGGGTGTACGCTGCCTCTCGCCCAAAGTCAGCTGGGATTGGCTCCAGCTTCCCCACGACCCTGACGGATAAGCGGGTTAGAAGATGGATGGATGGATGGATGGATGAACTGAAAGTTTAGGCCACTCAATAAGTTAATTGCAATCAGTTACGTAAATGATTGGGTACGGTGTTAATGAGTCAGACTGTCAGAAGGACGCAGTTTGAGTGCCCGTTGCCTTTGTAAAGATAAGAAACCTTGTTAGATTAGTCCTACTGATATGGAGTAGCATGTTTAGCATGTCATGCAGGGAATTCCAGTGGGCACAGGATGGATGTTGCCTGTGCACCAACAGTCTTGAAATGCATTACAAAACGTTTTGAGATTCATTAGTCCGCTGTCAGAAAAGGAGACTACAGCGGGGGAATATTTAAGACCGTAAGAATTCTACTTAGATATGAACATCCCCAGAAGCTACTCTGTAGAGCCAAGCATAAAGAGTTCCTTCTTTTCTTGTTGCAGCTGTTGGTCGTGTTCAACAGTAAAATGTCAGCTATATCGAATGCTCTCGGGGTGAACTGATGACAATACTACCTGTATGGACCGAAATTTAGCTTTTGACTGCAACCTTGAATGCCATATTTAGGGGAGACCTGAACAAGCCTTAACACCGAAATAAACTTGTTTCGAAATGTCAAGCATGATGGAAGCATCACAGTTTGGAGTTGTTTTTTTCCTGCCTCAGGATCCCGATGCCCTGTCATCATGAAGAGAATTATTAATTTGTGAGTCATACCGTAGGACCTCGGAAGATGATACACCCTCCACTAGTCAGTTAAAAATGAGTCCTGCAGCATGGCACTGATCCTAAAGGTGGAATGAATTTGTCTTGGGCTGGTTGAGTCAAATTTCAGACCTCAACTCAGTAGAAATATTGTGCGGGAAAACCTGAAACAAGCTGTTCTTGTCAGCTGGCTGGCGAATCTGGAGTAGTCTCCACACTTGTATAGGCAATAAAGGTTAAAATCCAGAAAAATGATTTGAAAATAAGAAGGCATTGAAAATGTTACATTCATGACTGCTAAACGCACATGCCACGGGATGTTTAAATTGGGTTCATTTCACTGAGTAATCAATTATTCTCTTACAATTTAAGACTCTCAAATGTTGTGTACTTTTAATGTTCTCATTACAGCTTAGAGGATTGTAATTTTTTTTTAAGCATATTAAAGATAAGGGGCCACATGCTTTCAGATTGCACTCTATTTCCATATATTGACTTACTTTCAGTATGCAGTGCTGTTACCATTTAGCAGCGTACAGACACCCGAACTGCCTGAGGTGCAGACACCTGCTGGTACTGCCAGGTTCCCTGCACCTGTGAGGAGCATTGGAACGCTGAATGTTGGCCACTGTGTCTGCAGGAGCTGGAGATGCAGGCTCGTCTGCATGGCCTGTCTACCTCCTCCTCCCCCACCCTGGGCAGCGACCTGGATCAACTTGCACAGCAGCGGTTGGCTGGCCAAGTGCTGGAATCTGGCTCAGCTGATGTTCTCTCTCAGAACATCCTCAGCTTGGGAGGACCAGGAATTGGAGGGGGGGTAACCTCACAGCCTCCTTCCACCCCATTCCTGTCTCTGGCCTCCACCTCTCCAGGGGGCATGCCAACGAACAGCTCTCTTGACTTGGGTGCTTTGAACTTTACCGAGATGGATGATCCCACGGGCACCGCGTTTGAGCCTGGCCTGATGTCTGACACTGCGTTTGAAGCCACCCTCATGTCAGACATGGGTATCCTGATGGATGAAGGCTGTGCCCTGTCTCCTGTCGGGGGTGCCGATCCTCTTCTTTCCTCTGTGTCCCCTGGGGCCTCCAAGACCAGCAGCCGCCGGAGCAGCTTCAGTGTGGATGAGGATTAGCGACGTTGCTTTGCACCTGGACGAGCAGCTGGTTCGGGAGATGCACTCTCGGAAAGAGCCCCGAGGTTCCTCGTCTCCTGGGTTAGTTAGGGTCATTGGTGCACGTTGGGAACCCATTTTCTAGATTATGGAGAAAAGAGCTCGTGCCACGTTGCCAAATTTCATTCTCACATGTATCACAAAAAGAACCCCTTCTTCAGTTATGAAAGTCACTGGTTCAGCAAAAAAGCTGTTACCACAGATGAGCATCTGCAATAAGAATACTAGGTGAGACGGGGTCAAATGCAGTGCCGCTCATGTAGACGTTCCACGAAGGCAGGCTGAGCCTCAGATAGGTGTGGAGAAACGAATTCACGTGTACGTTTACAGTAGATTTGGAGAAAGACAAATGGAAAAATGCTCAGTCTCTTTGTTACATTGTAGACAGCACATCTATCAAAATGAAAGCACTGTTATTTTCATTGAGGCGAAAGGCTTTAAGTGTTTGTACATTTCTGCTTTGTTTCAGTGAAACAAAGACATACGGGGGAAAATAAGTGTCCAGAAAGCCAGGTATTTTTATTTTATTTTTTAAATACTGGCCTTAGAGTGTTTTTAATGTAAACGTATACATGAATATGCGATGTGTCTGACGTTGAAGGACTGTAGCACTGGGCAGTCCTTCAGTTTCCAGGAACGGTCTGCGACAGCCATAAGCATCTGATTCAGAAATCTTGCTCAAATAATCGAACTAAACTAAAGGCTCCCGGCAGACTGTTGCCTTCAGTGTCCACGCCTCATACACAGGTGATTATTAAAAAGCATACATTCCCTTCCCTGAGCGGTGGACCTTAACATAGGAGGTGGCTCTTTGCCAAATCCCAGTGGTGTTTGCCTGTCTTGCTTGAGACTGACTTCTGTGTGTTGGAACGATGATAACCGTGATGGTGACGTTGGTCGACCAGGCGTTTCGTTCGTTTAACGTAAATTGTCGCGTCTAATATTTGCCCCCAGGGTAACCTGTGCACTAACTTCACTCCTGTGTAAGTTACCGTACTGCTCTTGTGCAAAACTGGAGTCACGTGGTAGAGTTAACCACTGCTGTACAGATTGACATCACACTGACCATTTTTAGAATTTGAAAGTTTTTTTTTTTTTAACTTCATCTATTCCTATCGTGTTCGATTTATTGAACAATATTATTGAACGAACCTCACAGTTCATGTATTTTACCCCTTTTTGTAAAATACATTTTACTCTTTTTATCGTCTTTTCAAAATAAATATGCATTGGATTGAATGAGACCTTAAGCAATAAGTGGATGTTGCCCAGTCACTGTGAAAGTACAGTGATTTTCTTCTTTTTTGTGCAAAGAACTTGGTAGGTGATGTTGTGGTTTTCCTACCCATTAGAATATGCAAATAAACATGGCTTTGTTAGAATACGTCAGAGTTATAATTGTATGAAATGTTTACAGAATGAAAACCTTTATAGTAGTTTGGCATTCTTTGGAATATCTGTACCGCTCTTTCTGTTACTGTAATTTCAAAAGTCCTGCATCTGAGAAATATCCATTTATGGTAGATGGACATTACTGGCTTACTCTGTGGTGCCCTATTCTGTCTGTAGGCCAATGACTGGTCTTGCTGCCTGAGGTCATTTGTCAAACCACGGGGGTGGATGAGCTGCTTTAGTGGGTATGCGCTACCTTTCTGTACAGATGCATGTATGTTTACCCATAAACGCTCATGAAGTTGGCATTGATGGTGACACATAAACTCTGACTTTCCACAGTGTTCCCCATACACATCAAAACTTTGCATCCAGTATAAATTTCCTTCATCCTGGCAGCCTCTGTGCCTGTAGTTCGTTTATGTGCACAAAGCATATGGTTTTGCACCCAAGCCAACAGTATCCTGTCAAATATAAGAATCCTGCCGCTTTCAGTTGTCCTCATAGCTGTAGCCCTGCAGGAATCAGAGCTCTTTCCAAGCCTTTAACCCTGTGCTGTACATAGCAGAGCTAAGGAAGAGGCAGCATTTTGCACTGTGCGTCTTCCTTTCTTTGTTTTCTGCCTTTGTTGTTGTACCTTCAGAATATTTTTTTATCTCCTTCTTTTACTCAAACTGATTTATGTATAATATGGTGCAGTGTATATATGTAACCAGTTGCTTTTGACACTATGAAGCCATTTTTACCAATATCAATAGAGCACAAAGAAACATTGAAATACTTTTCAAATAATGATGTACAAACTGCTTTGTCCATATGCAATGGATTTGTGTTACATGCATCATGCACTACATATCTACTAAAACAAAATACTTCTTAACATGCATTGCAGATGGTGTGTGATTTCATGCAGTTGCAGGGGTGGTCGTAGGGTCCGGTGAGATCTGGAGCTTAGTCCAGGACGTGGCACCAAGTTATTTGTGACTAATCCAACCTTAGTGCTGCCCCTGTGTAGTGATTAGTGAAATGTATCTTGCAGAATTTGTCTTAATTCCCGTTAGTGGTATCATTGAGTCTTGTCATCTGTGTTATGTGTTCCGACAGAATACGGGGAGGGAGGTTGCATGGTCGAGGTCAGGTAGTCCGGTACATGGTGAGCTGTGTCAATTGAGCTAAAAGTGTGGGGAGCCCCAAATGTACGCTGTGGGTCTTAATCCTACACTCTGACTATAGCGTGTCTGCTGGGGAGTAGTCTGCTTGACACTGATGTTAAGTCACCATTACTGAAAGTGTTCTTCCTGATGACTGGTACTTAGTCTATGTGTTTTCCTTCTATTAAGCAATTCTGCATAGTGTCACTCTTAGTTGTGTTTCCCTACCGTAACCCTAACCGTGTGCTAGAAACGTGATTCTGATCAAAGGATGACAATCATATAGCTCTGTTCTCTCCCTCTGCCTTTTGTGATGAGAGTGGCCCAGAGAGAATTACAGCTGAGGTAATCTCCATCACCCCCCCGATGTTTTGCTGTGTCAGTCTCTGGTATCTTGTTAAGTGGTTTACGCTGCTTTTCCTTTTTACAGTAGAGAGATCTAAGATGCGCACATGTGTGGGTATACAGCACATATATTTAATATAAAGACAACTATTTACAGGAGCAGTTTCTTTTTAACCCCTTATCGTCTCAACTTGTATCCTGTCTTACTATGCTGAGTCTCTTGATGAGAAATGACTGCTTTTAAATATGAACCAAAATGGGCAACTATTACTTCTGGATAAAAAAACAAAACACATTTATCAGTTGACTATAGAGATGGCGTAGTCAGCAGTCACGAACTGAATAGAGAAACAAATGGTAATGATTTCTAATGCTGCTGTAATTAAAGTGTTTACTGTAAACAACCTGTCTTAGATTAATCTGAACGGATGTCAAATGTGATTTGTTTTACTCACATGGTCCTTCTTCTGTATATGTAATATGACACTTTTCTGTTTGCCCTACCACAGAAAAATCGTAATAAATATCTTGTACATTTTTTTCTAAGAATTTATGTAAAAATAAATATTTTAAGAACGGCAATTTTTGCTTGGAAAAGGATATGGTTTGTCATCGGTTTAGCAGGTGAAGTCAAAATACATAAAGTATCCTCGGTGGAAGAGATTTTCTCGAATCAAGAATTTAATCAGAATTGCTCAGCTCAGCTGTTTTGTGGTGTTGTTCAGAGAGGGTATTAATGCTTACAAGCTTTACATCATTCAAGATAATATTAGTCTAAGTTTAAAAAACTTCTTTCTGTAATATAATGAATGACCGCTATATAAATACATGGCATGTACTTTATCAGTTAATAGAGTCATGCACCGCACCCTGAACTGTGCTCTGTGTTGTTAAGAGTGTCTGGATACGATGTGAATTTCTCAGTAAGATTGTGGTTTATCAATTGTAAATCGGCCAAAGGAAATAACTTTAACATCATTATTGCTATGTTTTAAACTTCTTGACACCACAATGTTAAAGGATATAGGACATATCAGCTTGGTTACATTTTTAAGATGTGATTAAAACCTACTTAGTGCTTCTACAACACTGACAAATTTCCAGTGTAATCTCACCTTACTTCCTCTAGGGGGAAACCTCATTTCACATATTTCAACTGCTTACATACGCTATCATACTGTTTTGCACTTATACTTCACACACACAAACAAACAAACAAACGCATGCTATCAAATTCTCTGTCACACAGTATCAAATGCTCACATAGAATTGTGTGAAGGAGAGCTTGATGAGAGTTTGATGGTGTGTTAGAGAGTTTGAATCTTCTTCTAAATGTCCTCCAATATATTTCTGTGTTCAGAGTGTCACACTTTTCTTCCGGGATTGGGCTCAGTCCCTGGATAACCACTTATGATAATGGATGGATGGATGGATGTCTCCTTTTGAGAGCATTTCAAGGGAAATCATCTGATTGGTTTGAATAGTTATATGGTATCCTGTATGTATACTGCTATTGTAGGAAGCCTGAAGAAAGGACATTCTTTGGAAATGCGGTCAATATAGCTACCTGCGGTCAACGTCGACTAGCTGGCAGCTAATGCTAATAATAATGCTAATAATAATAATAATAATTAATAATAATAACAGCAGTAGTAATACAGAATTACTGCATTCGACATGGAAAACATCAGTCGCATGTATTCAACTGTAGCAAATTCCTTCTTTCCAATCGTGCTTTATTATTCTCATAGATGAGATGATTTCTACAGAATCTAAAGATTGGGGAAGCTAAGCTCATTATTAAATACTATATAATTGGTGATTTTCCAAAGTCGTCATGCCAGTGGATCCCTTTAGGGGCGCTTCTGTAAGACCTTGCTTGATTCATTGGTGTCTGGTTTATCTCACTTCTTGTCCCATAATTTCCTGTAAGTTTACATTGCTGTTAACCCAAGAGAATTTATTTTACAGAAAGTAAAATGGCTGTTAAAAATAAAACTCATTTCAGACTCAATTTTATTTGACAGTCATGGGTGTTTGCTCCCTTTTTTGTTATAACATTAAATATTAATGGTTTTAACCAGCTGTAATGTAATGATTGTAATGTATTTA
Source organism: Gymnarchus niloticus (assembly GCA_009936485.2). NCBI lineage: Eukaryota > Metazoa > Chordata > Actinopteri > Osteoglossiformes > Gymnarchidae > Gymnarchus > Gymnarchus niloticus. Next base: position 9,762,473 of record JAACJT020000086.1, on the reverse strand, counting down.
CAGTCTGTGTTATCCTGGGTGAAAGGTTTACATAAGAACACCATTAATTGTAAAACCCTGTCATCAAGAGAACAAGCATTTTTAAACACCCACAATCAGTAAATGGGAGGTATGAATCTCACATGATGGGCAGTCTAGCCGATCTCTGCAAAACATGCTGTTTTTGCTCTCTCTGTCCCTCCCTGTCGTAAAATGAGTGGCTTTGTCTTCATAATGGTCATTTCCTGTCTATTATTGTGTATTAGTTTTGGATTTGGCCTGCAGTTTCCCTGCTGAGTTCTGTTAGCTTAACCCTGGGCTTGGCATGCAGTTGAATGAGCTGGATAAGGCTTAAATAAATGGTTATGGAATTAATTTACTTGCTGTGTGGGTTTTATAAATACAAAGTTCAGAGCAAAGGTGTGCACTGCTTCATGGCTGCTGAGGTCGGGGAAGAGGGCACTATTTACCTGGCTTTCCTGTTTTTGGTTGTTGTCGCTTTTTTAAGTGGACCTGTCATTTTCATAATTTTTTGTCTAAAAATACCTCTCGGTACCCACCCTCCCAAACTGTCTTGTTGTCTTTTGTCTCTCTGTTTTGCTACTGGAAATTTGCTTTTCTCTGTTAAACTGCACAGCTTCTCTTTTTTTGTGTTCAAAAGATGGACTAGAAAAAAGGTTTTATATTTAATCCTGTGAGCTCAATCTAGACTCGTAATTTTCTTGCGTTTGCTGTAAGCTGGATGCGTTTTGAAAATGTCGTACATACTTTTGTGCCACCTTGCATGTACAAAAGAACATATCAAATAACCCTAAAACATACTATATGAGATTTTTCCTTGCGTATTGGCACCATTTATTTAAGCCTGACCGCTGTCACTTACAAAAATTTCCAAAAGGAAACTGTCTCATTCTATGGGTGCCGGCCGGTTCTGGGTGTGAAGGGTTTGTTCTAAAATCAAACCCTATTTGTAACACAGAGAATCATTTCTCATTCGGCTCAACAGCCTAACACCACTTGTGACCGTCTTTATTACCTGTGTTTTTGAAAGTATGAAGCTTTTTATTTATTCTACTACCAAGCTTCAGTGATGTGACACTATGAAAAGATGCTTCCTCTCTGAATGACTGGCTGTGTGTTTGAAGCCCACCAGGCCAAGGTCGGGGGTCACTAGTGCAGGCCTGGGCTGTGCTCTCTGTGGGACTGTCCGATCATCGCTGTCCCTCTTGGCTCATTTTACTCCTTCCTGTCCTTCCTGCTGACACTGGCCTGGCAGTTAGCTACAATAAACTAGCCTTTCCTGCCTTGTTCCAGTCAGTTAAGGTCTTCTTTTGTCTCTTACTATCTTTTGTCTGGGTTGAGTGTGAATAAACAGTACTTACTCATTTCTCCATTTTTGAGCATTACTTGCTGTTATAAAACAACACGTGGTACCTGGGATTTCTTTAGCAATTAGGATATTTATTTCAGCTTGATTAGTTAGTTTTGTTAGCCATCCTAATCCAGTTCTCCTCTGTTCTCTTTCCACTGCCATGTCAAAGTTATTCCAAGCATTAAAGCGATAGTAACTGACAGGCAGAAATTAGTTGACATTATTCTGAAAACTACTGTTTGTTTGCAGCTTTGAAAATATTATATATATGTCTCCGTCCTATATAACCAGAGCTGCATGAAAACTCCAGGAAAGTTTCTAAAGGCTTGGTCCAGCCTTCTAGTGTTCTACTGGTCTCATATGGAATCCAGTGTTAGCTGGCCTTCTTGCTCAAGTAGGGGTGTTGTCCTGCTTCTGGTTGTGAACAGACCCTGACTGAAACTCAAAGCATTACTTCTGCTTTATCTCCAATTTCTTTCAATTCTTCTTCACTATTCCATTTCTTTGTCATTGTTGTTTTGTTTTTTTTTTTTTGAAGACTTGAAACCCACCTGGGAGTCTGACCCTCTGTCCCACCCTTAACGACGGATGTGGCAGCCAAATGTAACAAAGACCAGCCGCTCAGCCTGGCTCACTTGGAAGACAGCTTGTGCTGATGTGGGCGTGGGCACAGGTGGCAGTGTGGGCGCTGAATGAAGGCAGTGTATGAGTTGCTCTTTCCACTCAGACTACTGCTGTAGATGAGAAGAGAAGGTCAGGGTTTCATCCGCTTGGCTGTCGCTTTCCATTCCTGTCTGTTGAATGTTTTCATTTTCATGTGGAATGTAATGTTTTACCCTGGAATGTTGATGAGGAGTAACATGATGGATAGGTAAAGGGTATAGTTAGACTGTAGAAAGACCTTGAGAACTGGTCTTTCGAGTGTAATGGTCACTGCAGCGCCTTCATTTTTTCGTCACACCTAACCTATAATGTATATGCGGTGATGCTAAACAAGAACATCATGAAAAGGACAGCATGCTGTTTTTGGCAGGAATGGATCATAAATATTTGCTAGCCAGGGCGGGGTCAGAGAAAGAGAACATTTTCAAAACAGGAAACAGTTTTTTTTGGCACAGCAGAAAATCAAGTGGACAGGTCATGGTGATAAAGACTTGTTTTATTATTTTGGTACTATGTTTAACAAAATATTGGGGATCCTTGGTAATCGAAAAACCATTCTCTGTTTTTATAATGCACAAGCTTGGGACTCCATGTTCCACAATCCTGAATCCCAAGGAGAGGAAAAAGACACATGAAAGCTCTTTATAGGGCTGGATTTTGACCTCCAGGATCACCTCAGGAATGCACCCCCTCCACTGAACACTACCTGATGTAAGATGATTACTGACACTGTATCGTGCATGAAGGCAGATACAAACATCAGTTATAACTACTTCAGTTGATTTCTAATTGCAGATCAATTGAGTGAACATATTTACTCTTTTAAAAAATTAAATTTATACCTTTTTTTTATTCCCAGAGGAATTAAATTTAAAAACATTTTGTACAATATTTATAAGGGAAGTACACCAAACAAAACATTTAAAATTCTGTTAATCACGTTTAGTTTAATGAATCTTCACCAAGGAATATTTGTGTTGTGGGAAAAAATATAAAATATTTGTGCTTTGCTTTCTGGCATTTAGTTCACAGCAGACACAGTGAGAATTCTGAAATAATTTCCTCAGCCTTTTTCACTGCACCAAGAATTCATGCCAAAGTGAGGATTAGGAAAAACCGCAGACGATCGTGAATTAGGAAAGAGGATCAGGAAAAGCCGCAGACGATCGGGAATTAGGAAAGAGGATCAGGAAAAGCCGCAGACGATCGGGAATTAGGAAAGAGGATCAGGAAAAGCCGCAGACGATCGTGAATTAGGAAAGAGGGTCGGGAAAAGCCGCAGACGATCTGGAATTAGGAAAGAGGATCAGGAAAAGCCGCAGACGATCGGGAATTAGGAAAGAGGATCAGGAAAAGCCACAGACGATCGGGAATTAGGAAAGAGGATCAGGAAAAGCCGCAGACGATCGTGAATTAGGAAAGAGGGTCAGGAAAAACCGCAGACGATCTGGAATTAGGAAAGAGGATCGGGAAAAACCACAGACGACCTGGAATTAGGAAAGAGGATTGGGAAAAACCACAGACGATCTGGAATTAGGAAAGAGGATTGGGAAAAACCGCAGACGATCTGGAATTAGGAAAGAGGATCGGGAAAAGCCGCAGACGATCGTGAATTAGGAAAGAGGGTCAGGAAAAACCGCAGACGATCTGGAATTAGGAAAGAGGA
>JAACJT020000086.1:9719242-9739761 GCA_009936485.2 Gymnarchus niloticus | reverse complement strand
ATTCGTTTGTTAGTTTGTTTTGTTTATTATTTTGGCCTGGGTCACTCCTGACGATATTTATCACCGGTGTAAAAATCGCATTTGTTATTATCTGTTTGTCACTTGTAAATATACAGTATAAAGTCACCATTATCACTACCCATTTGCATGCCGTTCACCATTTTCACATCCATTCTGTTACACCCCAACCCTAGACTGGGGTATCGTAACATCTGGCAAACACAGGCTCAGTCTGAAATAACTCATGCTCGTGGAAAGCTGCTCCTCAGACATTGACCAAGATGGAGATCCTATGGAAACAATAAGGAAAGAAAAAAATCTAGACCTTTTAACCCTTACAGTGCTGCTACCTCTTCTTTCAGGGAGTTTTGATATACCTGGAACGAGTGGATGGTTGTCCACATTGGAGGTGATGTCACTGGTCAAAGAGGAAACACTGCTAATTTGATCCATTCCATCTGAACTTGGGGTCTCCTCTGAAGAAGTCTCTATCATAGGAATGGTGCAAACAAGGTTTACTTTAGTTTTGGCCTTTTTAACAGGCAACTCATTTAAACAGTGACAATAACTAATTGACTATAATGTCAGAATTGCATAATAGTTATGAACAAATGAAGCTCTGTAAAACTGGGAAGTGAGTAGTGAAAATTGTTCCATACTTCATGACTGCCTGTACCAGTCAATCAAACAGTACCCAGTGCCCATGAGCACTGTCACAGAAGGAAAATGAAGATAGATGTTGGCCTTAGCCTTTCAATGGCCAGGACTTACCTGAGTGCTCCATGGTTGGCCTGTTTCGCCATGCTTGTGTGCTGTGGTTCTCTGAGCTAGCCAGGTCCTTAGCCGTATCATGACTCATGTCTCCAGCATCCATGATTTTAGTCTCCTACTGAGACAGGCACTGTCCACTCTGGCCAGAGAGGAACAAATGTCTTACATTTTTGATGTCCCTGAACTTTCCTGCAATACTGATGACGCATATGAGAACTCAATGATATTGAAATACCGCTAGTAATTAACTTTCACATGAATTTGGAACACTGACAAAAGAAAATGAGTTCCATTCTACTGGCTCACAGCTCAGAAAGTGATTAGATACCTGTGAAATCTGAACCAAAATAAATATGTAAAAATTCAAAGAGTCTAGATGCATTCCAAACAAAATCCTGGAGATATAAACCCGTACTCAGAATGGAGAACCATAAGGGCAAATGTAACATAAATCACAATAAGGCTCCATAGCCCCCTTCGTGAAAGAAAAAGCAAAATATCATCCATCTTTCATAATGCAATATTGTGTCGCAGTGAGCCTGGAACCATATCAGTGCAAAACAAGGCATATACTCAGTCTCACACTATGGGCAATGCATATAGACACAAATTTGCTTAACTCCATGTTCTTAGCAGTGAGATTACACTCGAGTTAACAGAGGAAACCTGCACTACACAGGTTGATATGCAAATTTTGCAGTTTTTTTCATTGAACAGATCATAACTGCACCTTTGAATGATATTGCAGCAAAAGTTTGTCCAGCAGTAGTTTGTTCAGTGATATCACTCGGAAGTTTCCAGAGAAAGAAATCCCTCACCTCAGACATGCAGAGTAACAGCAAAGAAAATGACACCTAAAACAGAAACGTTTCAGTCATGGGCTGCTGCTTTTAACAGAGCCAAAGTAAACAGTCAGTCGTTGTAATAGTTAAACTGACCATGTTTTACCTTCACTTGCTCCATCAAATTTTATTGTTGTTGAGTGATATGACAATTTAGTGTGAATACATATGCATGACTGAGCTTTGCATCACTATGTCTTTCCATTCGAACTGTTGTTTTTTTTTTACTGCCATTTAAAAAGGTCCACATTTTATCAATGCCTTATCAATGAAGAAGACGAACCAGGATTTGTAGAACATTTGATTTCTGCAGTTATGTACAACTGTAATTATAAGCCCCTTTACGTAAATGGTGACAAGGATGACAACGTTTTAAAAAATAAAAATGCCAAATCTAGAAGAATACGTAAGAATAACAATGTTGTGTTAAAAAGAAATTTTGATTACACGTCCTGATGCTCTCAGTTTTAATACAGATTTTTCAATGAACTTTTGGCTACATTCGGTACAAATTTAATACAAAACTACTTAATTATGGCATTGTCGCTGTCCGACAATGATGAACAAAGTAGACACGGAAATGTTTCCATATGCCTTTTGAAAAAATATACGCCTTACTTTTGATCGCATCAATAAAAAACAGCATCAGGTATTAATTCCTACTACCAGTCATACTGTTCAGGAGTATTAAGATAATCCGTGATGGAAAACGGATGGATGGATGGATGGATGGATGGATGGATGGATGGATTGTGTCGAAATCTGCCATGTGAGAGCCAGCTCTTCAAAGTTCAATAAAATTATTGTTATACATAAGTCTGAAATTCGCAGTTTAAGAAGGTCATCAGAGTCATTCAAAATATGGAGTATACTGACGACGCTGCCTGTAAGTTAGTGAAATGGGCTGAAATGCTTCTCATTTTTCATGGTGTCAGTAAATTTCTCCTGAATGTGTACAGTGGTTTTAAGAAACGTGCAGCCACGGAGAATCCAATAATATTCTGAACGAACTGCATATGCAGACCTAAAGATGTACATACAGTAAGTTAGCATCGCACTAAGAGTACTCAGATGGAAATGCGGTACTAAATACAGTTCATTTCTCAGATCAAAACTTGTTACAAGGCTTACCGTAAGCTAATGAAAGCCAGTCTTAGACCGTGGAAGAGTGTAAAATTAGATGCTCTGAACTTCACTTCAGACTCGGCTGACAGAATTTCGCAAGTCTCTCGGCAGCATCCAGAGGTTCATAATTGGCACAGTCAATTTGTGCTCCAAGCATGTAGTCCACACCCCACAGTAGACCCGTCATAAAAATTAGGGTTAGGGTCAAACCCACGTAAGCAAAAACCCTTCTAACGTCTGCTATGCGTTAGGGCTTGATCAAGACTTCTATAAAACATTTATCACGCATAGTGGCATCCTAAATGTATGGAATATACGTACAGTAAACGTTTATTTAAGCCAATAGTACGGTTTATGTCTACTGTTTAGCCCCATCTACTGGGGAAATAACAAGCAGTCATCTTCACGAAACGGCCTTATCTATAATGAAAAAGCTTTCTCCTACGGGTACAACACTGAGATTAAAATAACATCATCTGGCCAATTTATTCGGTTGCAGAGGAACTAGAACCTCTTTTAGACCGTATAGAACACAAGACAAAGGCACACCTAGGACTGGACGTCAGCCCATTGCAGGCCACGTGTACATTCGGCCCTTTAGCCCCTCACCTATTCGCCTTGGAGTATGGATGAGAAATCAACAGCACCTAAATGAGACCCATGGGGAAAACAAGCAAACTCCACACATAAAATTTAAGTATTATTAACACTTTATTCATTCGGCTATGCATTATGTACAGCCTGTAGTCTAGTTACCTGTATGTCTATTCTCTCTTCACAGGCGACATACCTAAGCTGCGCCTTTTTTTCACGATGTTTGCACTATATGCAGTTTGTAGCCCAGTAGTTTCGTGGGTGTATGTACATTGTGCTCTCTGATGTTAAGATGTGCATTGGGTGTGACGAGGATGGACAGGATTAGGAATGAGTATATTAGAGGGTCAGCTCAGGTTGGACGGTTTGGAGACAAAGCCAGAGAGACGAGATTGCGTTGGTTTGGACGTGTGCAGAGGAGAGATGCTGGGTATATTGGGAGAAGGATGCCGAGGATGGAGCTGCCAGGCCAGAGGAAAAGAGGAAGGCCAAAGAGGAGGTTCATGGATGTGGTGAGAGAGGACATGCGGTTGGTGGGTGTGACAGAGCGGGATGCGGAGGACAGGAAGAGATGGAGATTGTTGGTCCGCTGTGGTGACCCCTGACGGGAGCGGCCGAAAGAGAATGATGATGATTTACATTGTGTTCTCTGCTCCTTGTTGATTTATTTATTTGCTGCCGGTATGGGAGGTACCAGACGGAATTTCGTTGTAGCAAACCACTGTATAGCGACAAAAAGTCTTGCATCTTGTGTCTTGTGTTAATGATTATTATTACGGTATTACTACAATCTATTACCATATTATTACAAGATCTGGTCATTTAGGTTACTGCAAAATGCAGATTATTATATTCAGCAGCGTAGAACGAAGAAGCACGATGGGTCCACACAAAACCCCGGTCAGTTTTTCCAGGAGCGGGAGCGACAGAGAGCGCTGGTACAGACGTGACAATAAATATATAACTTAGTCTAATTACACTCTAAAACTACACTACATGTTAATAAATGTATTAGCATGAACATAAAAATAAATGCTAGTATTTAAATTGGAAAACAAGTTTGCCCATAATACAATGATAGCACAATTTATTAACTCCTTCAATTCTTCGTAACTGGTCATTTTCTTCGAGACCGTCTCGTTTTCGCCATCGTTCCCTCCAAATGATTCCATCCTAAGGTTGGGGAAAGTAGCGCCTTCTACTGTTGGATGTGTGTAATAGCGGGTACAATCGACTCGGGTCGACAACCTTGTGAAGGCGCTGTGGTTTACTGGCTCCCGAAAAATGAAAAGCCCAACGGGAACACGTGACCCGGAAACGGAAGTGAAACGCTGTACGTTCGGCGGTTGCGAAACAATATTTGATGCTATTTCTTGAATGAAGAAATCCGTTATTATAACTAAAATTGGGTCTGCGTTGGAATTCCAGCCAAGTCGCTGTGCATAATCCGAGCCGGCATTCCTCGTCATGGTGTGTGTTGGACAGCGTTAGCCCTTCGGTGTCCCTCTTTTGTTCGTAATGGATGTTTTCTTGTTAGCTAGCCGTAGCTGAGCCTCCCGGTGTAGCATCATGCCCGCTGTTGGGTAAAGCGAGTAAACTCCGCTCATTTCGGTTACTCCGCGGCCAGTAGGAAGGGTGCGGCATGAAGCGACTGATTAGCCGAGCAGAGAGCGTCCACCCGCGGACTCGTTCGCAGTCGCTTCATTTCGCATGGCGTTAACTGGCACAACATGAACTTGATAGCCTTCGTAAAAAGACTCTCACCGAAAACGGGGAGTTTTTTTGTTTTTTTTTTAATTTATTTTTTCCTCTTTCCTATTGCAACTGCGATCGTTTTGTTTCAAGAAAAGTGTCTCGCCTTGTTTCACACGCACGAACTTACGTTGGTAAAAGTTTCTGCTTGCAAACGTTTCAGCTCCGTTTTGAGTAGAAATGTTTAACGTTTGCGTTGGTGCCGATGTGGCGTGTAAAAAGCCTTCGGACTTATTTGAACGGGGGTTTGAAGGTCGTCACATGCTTAAATGATGTGTTGAGTTAGGAATAGGTCATTTCTTCAGGTGCAACAGTTCAGTGTTTCAATAATTAATGTTTACTTTTTCCGTGTGATTTGTGGTTCCCATCCTGTCTGGGCTGGGAAGACAGCCATGTGTGAGCCTACATGGACCTACTGGACCTCTTTGGGCTGTTTTGGTTTCTTGTTCTCAAGCCACACAGTCCATTTTACCCCGAGGAGGAGAAATAGGAACATAGCTTTAATAAATTAACAGATATTGTCAGATCATGTCCAATTAATGTTCCTTTGCCGTATCACCCAGCACAATATTTAAAATTTTTTACTTTGACATGTTAAACTACATGGCATGTTTGAACGTTAGCTCTGTGCTGCAGTTGTATGTGGAGAAAAAATGTCATTTGGCTGTGCATGTCATCTTCAGGACAGCGAGGTTTCAGACTTTGACCAGGGCCTTGGGACAGAGAGCGGCATGGATGGAGAGAATTGTGAGAATGCACCTGTCTACTGTATCTGCCGCAAACCGGACATCAATTGCTTCATGATGTGAGTACTGCAAATAGCGTGCTTCGTTAATTATTGTATTAATGAACTTGACCTGCTGGCCAGAGGAGAGTGGGCTTCTCTCTTGAGTCTGTGAAATGTTATCATAGCCTGGATACATACATGCTCACATTTCAGTTTTCAGCATTTTTTTGCTGCTATTGTATGTCCGCGAGATGTAAAAGCCTGTGAGATGTCATGGTTTTTTTGTATCCGTGCTGCCCCAGCTTCTCTCAGATTTCTCATCCTCATCACTCCCTGCAATGCTGTTCACACACATTTCTTATCACTGTCCTTGGTCGATTAATGTTAGGTTCGGTGGGGAGGGGGCAAAGATCATCATATTTGCAAACAGTGACCATGGCAGAAAAAGTTTTGGAACCATTGATGTGATCAAGGAGTGAGGACATTATATGTGCTTATTATTTTGAATGTATATATATGAGAGCTCTTTTTTTAAAATTTTTTTTAAGTTTGACCCTTTGCTCTTGAGTGTCTGCTTTACCCAAATGGAATTGGTGAGTCCTTGAAGTGGTTGTTATCTCTTGTGTCCTCCAGCGGTTGTGACAACTGTAACGAGTGGTTTCATGGGGACTGCATCAATGTGACTGAGAAGATGGCGAAGGCCATCCGGGAGTGGTACTGTGAGAAATGTCGGGGTAGGCATCTCTTGATGGCCCTCCTGGGATGTTTCTGCTGTGAGTGGTCATTGTGAGACTGTAAAGTAATGACTTGTTCTGTATAGGCAAGGATAGCTCTTTGGAGATCAAGTACCGTCCCAAAAAGAGTCGCGAGAAGGAGACCGACCAGGAGAGGATGGAGAAGCAGCGCGGCACACCGGACTTCAAGACCGACCGGCGGCGTGGATCGCGGGTCAGAACATTTATTTCTAACTGTTGTCTTTTCAGATTTTTGTATGGCGCAAATTACATACACGTAGGAGTTAAATTCTGAGTGTAGTCTTAATTTCGCATTTAATCAGTCAGCTGTATCCAGTAAACTGATGCTTTACAGCTGCTGGCAGGAAGGGCCGGGCCACTGCCCTGTACTGCGGTGTTTGTCCTCGGGCTCTGAGGTCACTTCCCGTCTGTGCCCCCTAGATAAAGCGCTCGGCCCGCATGTGTGGCGAGTGTGAACCGTGCAGGCGCACGGAGGACTGCGCGCAGTGTGACTTCTGTAAGGACATGAAGAAGTTTGGTGGCCCCAACAAGATCCGGCAGAAGTGCCGGTTGAGGCAATGCGAAGTGCGGGCCAGGGTGGGTAAACTTGGGGCTGTCCCCTCAAATGCGGCGCCCTTGATCATGCCGTACCCGATGCCGGAAGCCTGTAAATGCTTTCACACTCCTACGTGACTCTGTGCTGTCTTTCTGCCCCAATGGCTGCCATGTGGACTGTTTCCATGCGCAGAAAATGCTGCGTGTTCGAGACGAGGAGTTCTCCCTGACGAAAGAGCAGGACAGCTCTCTATCGAGAGAGCGACATCTGTCCGACGATTATGACGAGCAGGAGCTGGAGCTGTACCAGCAATACCGAGCGGCGGGTTACGAGGACCACAACATGGTAAAAGTAGACGGGGAGAGCGCTGGCGTCCACATCTGTACGAGTTGGGCTAAAGTCCGGCTTAGTCTTACTCATAATAAGAAGCCTTGTTCTATGTTGGCTTCAGTTCCAAGAAAATAATGAAACTGGTAAATGATTCTTAATTAACAAACTGATCCCCGCCTCAATCTGTTGAATGTTTCCATGGAGGACTCTCTCTTCTGTAGGTGGTTTGAAACATAAGATTTTTACTTGCCTTATCCAGTTTAACTGGCATCAGTATTTTCCTTTCTCACAGATTATCATTTTGATCCGTAGTCCCCCCCAGCAAGTAGTGTGGCTGTGTGATTGGCCAGAGAAAAAGGCATGTGAGGGGGTGGGGATCTTGAAATGGAGCGTAGACCCTTGCTGCCGAGTGGTGTATTTATTTATTTATGTGCTTTATTTTTGAGGTGTCATTGGTGATCGGTGGCACAGTCAGGCTGGAGTTATCTTGTACTATGATTGAGGTCAGCAGACGTATAAGGAGATAGACATATTCACTTTAAAACTGAGACTATTTTATTTTGGAGTTGTGTTCACAAAATTATTATGGCATGTTTTATATAAATAAAATTGAATTTTATGTTGCGTGATTTGTGAACAGCCATAGTGTGTATTATTTTAAAAACTGGTCGTTTCCAAGCACAGGCAAATGATCCTCTCTGTTTGTGTGTCTCCTGCAGCCCTGGCTTAGTGACGAGGATGATGGACCTTTCCTCGACCCTGTGCTGCGCAAGAGAGCTGTGAAGGTCAAACACGTAAAGCGGCGAGAGAAGAAGTCAGAGAAGAAGGTACCGAGGCCCCGCCCACTCGCCGTTTTGGGGCTTCTGGCCCACATTGGCTGACTCTGCAGGGTGGGGAGTCTGGGTGCTGGAGGAGCCTGTCTACCTGTTTCTTGGCAGAAAGAGGAGTACAAGTCACGGCGGCACAAGCAGAAGCAGAAGCACAGAGACAGAGTGAAGCACAGTGAGAGGGGGGAGCCCCGAGATGGCGGGGCCCTGCGCCAGTGCTTGGGGCCTGGCTGTGTGGAGGCTGCCAGGCCAAACTCCAAATACTGCTCTGAGGACTGTGGCATGAAATTGGCTGCCAAGTAAGTGTATGTGGGGGGGCATGCCTGTGTGTGTGTGTGTGTGTGTGTGTGTGTGTGTTGAAACTGAGGTTGCTTGTGAATGCTGTTACTCAGCTAACTTGGTGTAGGGACAGAGCAGAAGGTCCCATTTTAACTTATGGAGACCGGAAGGGGGAAACATGCCCCTTTTCCACAGACATGGTTCTGGTGTCAAGCTGGTTTCTGAACCGGTTTGTCACTTTTTTTGCTGCAAAGAAACTGGTGCTCATGCTGAAAAATTGCCAAAAAGCTGGCTGGTGTGGAACCAGGAACCTGCGACATGAAGTGCTAAGTGGAGGGACAGACAGCACAAATAATTGTAGCTTGGCAAACAGTGGTAGCGTCGAGATGTTTAAAACATTAAAGTTTGATCTGAATTTCTGACGTTTTGTGTTGCTGCTAGAGCAGGTCATTGATGCAGTTGTGACCTTGTCGCGTCAAATTTGGCCTTGAAAAAAGTAGAAACGCGGGCCAGTTCACAGTAGGTTGGGTTCCAGCGCCGGCAGGGGCACCTGTTTGGTGGAAAAGAGCCCCTAGAGTGCTGTTGGGGGTGTGTGCTTGAGAGGAGTCGTGGCGGGCCCCATTAGGTGCAGGCTGGTGCTGTAGCTTGGCGTGGCCTCGTCCCCACAGCCGCATCTACGAGATCCTGCCACAGCGCATCCAGCAGTGGCAGCAGAGCCCCTGCATCGCTGAGGAGCAGGGCAAGAAGCTTCTGGAGCGCATCCGGCGTGAGCAGCAGGGAGCCCGCCTGCGCCTCACTGAGATGGAGAGACGCTTCCACGAGCTGGAGAGCATCATCGTCAAGGCCAAGCAGCAGGTGGTGCAGCAGGACGAGGAGGTGAGAGGCCCATGCCGCCCCCTGCTAGCTGCCTGGTGATCTCCCCTCATTCCCTTGGCCTTTCCCCACCAGCACTTTGCCTCCTACAGATTGTGACTTTGTTAGAATCTTTGTTGCCACCTGACCAAAGGCAGTGGGAGTTTTTGTTGGTATACCTCATAAAATTTAGAGACAAAACAACAAGACTGGTAGACATGAATGAATGAATGAATAAATAATACACAGCAGAGAGTAAAACCACAGCCACAGTAAGACGAGAGCCTAACCCTGCAGTCACTTTGGAAGGTAACATCGCTGGCCTTCAGCCATAAACAAATTGAAGAGAGAACTATTGAAATGCACAACACACTCATTCCTGAATCCTGTGCACAACCTTCATCACCTGAAAATACAGCAGTTTAAATGTGCAAATAGTTGAGTCGAGCATAGATGAATACTGTAAATGTAAGAGTTTTCGCCAGGTTTACCATGAAATAGTCACAGTTGTATGTAACATCGCATTGATTTAGTGACGTGTTTTTATGGGAAATAATCTCTGAGATAAATTAGCCAGAAGATCTGTGAAATGTTGACTTTTTTTAGGAATTGCATTTACTATCTGAGATGGTGTTGAAATTAATTGTACTTATCTGTCCTGTCTGTCAACACCAGTTATCCAGTACCAGTTTAAGATGGGCAGTAGTTAGAAGTAATACTCAAATTCAGATTTAACAAAGAGTTAACGGTTAATAAGATGGAGGCTGGCTGCTGCATACTGTAAGAGCCATTCCATTTCAGGAAGGGGAAGATGCAGATGGGTATGAAAATGCTAGCTGGATGTTGATTTATCCAGCAAATGGTGCTTGCTTTCCATAATATGATCTGTTAGTTTGTGTGCTGTTGTATAATTTAGTTTAGATTTGTCTTTTTATTACACAAATCAGTGTTATAAAATGACAAATATCTGAGTGGGTAAATTTTTCCAAAGCAAGAGCATTTTAACATCAAAGTTCTGGTTGAGTGTCGTGCTTAAGAAGAAGCCCTCCTTGGAGGCAAACAGATCTCCTCCTGGATGGGAATTTGCAGCAACAACTGATGGCCTTTGCTTCCCTCCAGGTGAACGAGGGAGACAGTGATGACACAGACCTACAGATCTTTTGTGTCTCCTGCAGCCACCCCATTAACCCCAAGGTGGCCCTACGGCACATGGAGAGGTGCTACGCCAAGGCAAGTGTCTTTCAGTGCCTCAGCTAACCCTAACCCTGGGAGCTTGTGTCTCCATTTGCCTGCATGTCTCTGTCTGTGCAGTTAGTACCATTCCAGGGGCCATCAACTTGGTGACTGACTTGGATTAATCAACTTTAACAGCTAAATCAAATTTTCTGTTGAATGTTGAAATAGTTTTATGCCAATAACAGAAGGCCACGTATATGAGTGCAAAAACACTGTTTGGTGGGTATGTTTCCCCTTTTGGTGAGTACGGTGACTGGGGTTTCTAAACGCCTGTCAAGATCAATTTATTGCATGCTGTGGTTTCGTGAATAAGACCTCGAGAGATTTCGGGTTGCGTGTTTTCATGCTGTGAGCGCCTGTTTTCCTTATGCAGTATGAGAGCCAGACCTCCTTCGGATCCATGTACCCGACGCGCATTGAAGGGTGAGTCAGCTTATGGCTTTGGCCTGTTGCTATCTGAAAGGGCCGTGCCCTCTGTGAGGAGCTGTAATTGAACACAACACTGGGTCTGTCTAATAATGGGGCTTGGGAATAGATGAAAACATGGCTGGATATCCTTGCAGCAGCTGTACAGATCTCCTGGTGTATTTTAAGATGCTTTCCTCCCTGTAACCGTAGATTTGTTTTTGTTTGTTTGTTTGGGCTGTCTTTACAGTGCAACACGGCTTTTCTGTGACGTTTACAACCCTCAGAGCAAGACCTACTGCAAGCGATTGCAGGTCCTGTGCCCAGAACACTCGAGAGATCCGAAGGTGAGGAGACTGACCTCCCTGAGCACAATCTCTTGTCATATGTGTCTCAGCATGGCTCACCTTCATACCCAGGGTTGAGGGGTTTACTTTTAAAATGTATTACATTACAGTTTACAGAATACACACCCCAGAATGGAATTTATAACGTATTCTGTAAGATTACGTTACTTGCTCTAAATCCACGCTGTTTTGAAATTTCAAATGTGTGTATTTACAAATATGGCATTTACAGTGCAGGTTTTTCAAGTTCACATTTCACAACTCATTTATAATAGCTTTATAATGTGTTATGTGTTTTTAATAACTCAGTTACTGCGTGTACTTGACTGTACATCGACTAGCTGTGTACCCGGCTCATTGGAGCAAGTTTTTCTTTTAGCTCGCCCCGTGAAATGGGGTTTCCTGCTTCTATTGCTGCTTTTCGTTTTTCAGAAGGCAATTTTGTGCATTTTCCATAGGCAGTATATTTCCTGGACTATTTGCACAAACCCTGCTTAATTGCCTAGTTCTGCTCAGTACTGTTTTTTGTATATAACCATTTGTGTTGTGGCTTTTATGGCCACCCGAAAAATTCGATCGGTTTAATACTTTCATTTGTGTTAACATGAATGTTGTCTCCTCATCTCTCTGAAAGCGATTCTTATCAGTAGCCTTTTTCACTGCCCTACGCTGCTATTGTTTTTGGGTTTAGTCACTCATAAACAGCGCGAAGGGCAGCGTGATTTGGCATGTGTGACGTATCAAAATGTCGATCATAACCCGTTTGAGGGTTTTTGTACCACTGATAATTGGTTTATGATTGTATAACCTAGGTTGGATAAACAGATTTCTCATTAACTGGTTAAGGCATTTAGATGACATTTGAGAAGTCGGTTTAAGGGCCATACACCGATCACAATTGATTTATTAAGGTGCGTGTAAACAACAGATGTTTTGGGTTTTCTCCATACTGTATACGTTGTATTGGATATAGTACACGCTTTTGCCCAAGGTCAAGGAGTATCAAATATCAAGTGTGCTTTTCAAAATCAATAGAGGATTCTGGTCAAATAAAAAATGACATTTATTAACCCCAGAGGATCAAAAAAAGAGGACTTTACCTCAGATTGCTAATTCAGGTTAGACGTTGAGTCTTTTGACACAGATAGCAGTTTTGTTGATGGATGGCAAACACCGCTTACACTATACTGAGAGGTTGAGTCCTTTGCTCAGTTTGTCAATAAAACGCTTTCTGAATTTCCAAGGCATGAACGCATTGCGCTCATACGTCTGTCTGCACCCTTCTTCATTATTGTGTATTGCAGTTATGAGGCAGCCGTGGCTCCGCGCGCCAAGACGTGCCTCCTAGTGAATTTGCGCTCTGAAGCATTGTAACGCTCACCGTATGCAGCTTAATTTCTACTTGATCGCTGCGGTGATTTGCATTTTTTAAGAATGAAACTGTAATGATTACCACCAATATAAACGGTATTCCATTACCCAACCCTGTTCATACCTACCTCATGCTGTTCCCCACAGGTCCCTGCTGATGAGGTGTGTGGGTGTCCCCTGGTTCGCAATGTTTTTGAGCCCACTGGAGAGTTCTGCAGGGTGTCCAAGCGAAAGTGCAACAAGCACTACTGCTGGGAGAAGCTGCGGAGGGCTGAGGTGGATCTGGAGCGAGTTCGAGTGGTGAGTGTAACGTGGCACATTACACATGAGACGCACACGACACGCACACACACACTGGTGCTTCAGGCTGTCACTTAGAAACTGCCCAAACGGAATGGAAGCAAGTTCAGAAATCATCTAACTGATTTGGATTATCAGAGGGTTGTTTTGCAGGACTCCAGACTAACTTTTCTAGTGGTAGCTTTCTCAGTTGGTCGCACACTTTTTTTTTTTTGGTGCACCATGGTATTAATCGGTGACCTTGCATGCTGACGAATAGTTCTAATGTGCATACCCTAGTTTTTGCATCGACGAAAGATTGACAGTGACTTGATATTTGCTAAATATTTTAATCTGCAATCCTTAATCTGAATATTAGCCATTTGGAGCACACAGTTTACATGTTCATTTAATTTGCACATTAACAGCAATATGTGTTGCTTTAATTTTCTGCTTACTTTTTATTCACACATTTTTATTTGTCATTTATGTGATGGCTGCTGTAACATGGAAATTTTCCTTTGGGGATGTGTACATCGAACGTTAAAATGTGAAGCAAATTTATTTGTATAGCATATTTTGTACCATTAGGCAATTCAAAGTGCTTTACATAAGGATTAAAAAAGTATACCTTAAAAAACAAATCACGAATGAATTTGTAGCCATAATAACCTTGTATGTATTGTCTGTTAAGTATACACGAAAAGACAAACCTTTAAATATGTCTGATGTATAGCCTAATATTACTATCACAGTTTTGTGACAAAGTGATTCTGCAGACATGGGATATACCGTGCAACTTTGAGCGTCAGCTTTTACGGTATGGGTAAAAAGATTTATGGACATTTTGCAATTGTAAATACTGGGCTAAGACTGAGACATTTCCTTGCACTGCCAGATTTATGAAATTAAATGGAATCACCCCATAAAAATGGAGGGGTCATTGAAATACATACGAAACTGCTCCAGACAATAACTGCAGCTATTCCAGCAGCTTACTTTGGCAGGGCTTTGTTGGTAAAGTAAAATCTACAGTATACAATAGATTTTTTTTTTTAAAAAGATACCTTGTGTTGCACCCACTGCTCCCTGGTGGCTGTGGTGGTTTTATAAGACAAAATGCATGTTAACGCGGTTATACTTGATTTGGCACAAAAATGTGCTGTGATCGAATGGTCCCCATGCTGCCCGCTGACATCTGTCCTCCACCCCATATCCACAGTGGTACAAGCTGGACGAGCTCTTTGAGCAGGAGCGCAATGTCAGGACAGCTATGACCAACCGAGCTGGTCTCCTGGCTCTCATGCTGCACCAGACCATCCAGCATGACCCTCTCACAACCGACCTACGGAGCAACAAAGACAGATAGTCGTCCACGAAGGTTTTGGCCTGCGTTTAACCTGGCCATTATGCATCAATGTTATCTGTCCTTGTGGTTTACATTATCGGCTGACCAGTGTCCCTTTTCTCCCCATGTTTTCCAGAAAGCTCGCTAGAAGAGATTAAGGTCAAGGTGGATTTTTAAAATTTTTGTATCCAGACCCATGCTTTGAGTCATGTTATCCTAAATGTGTGCTGCTTTGATGTTAATGAATTTGATTTCACAGAAATCAAGCTGGGAGCTTTTTTGACTTAAAATGTTAGCCAGCTGGCTTTCTCTGAGAAACTGCATCTAAATGTTGTTGTTTGAAGAAAATTATAGCAGTCAATATCTTGGAGGTCATTTAAGCTGGTAAACGCTGTGAGTCATTGCACAACACTGCTGAACAATACGGCATTTAAAACTGTATTTTCTATGACCTTTTATGCCCAGTGTAACTTGTACCACTGGACTGTATGGCCTTTTTTTAAGGGTAACATTTTAAACTCCATATTTTGTTTTTCTTTTAGTTTGGTGCTGTTCTCCCCAGTGTATATTACATTAAAGAGAAACATGACGCAAACAAGGATCTTGAAATTGGCACTGTGCTATGTGGTGGTATTAGGTTTAATAACTGCTGAGAAATGACACCCTATTATGAACGGGGGTCTAACAGTAATGATCTAACGTGAGTTATGGCTAATGATTCAGAACAGTTAATATTCCAAGTTTTGAACCTGTTAGCAGGCTTCACTGGCAGACAGTAAATGCAGAAGCTTGAGTTAAAACCACAAAAATGTGTTTTCAAAGGCTTGTATGTAACTTGCAACAAATAGGAAAAAATATATTCTTTCCGTATAGTGTGGGACCTGTAGACTAGGTACAGCTTGGCTCTACGTTCCCTCTCACAAACATAAAAGCGAGGGGCAGATCAGAAGTACCTTTGGAAGGATGTCTGGAAGCTCCTTTGAGACCTGGTACTGCTGGCTGTGCAAAATTCAGACCAGATTGCCTTTTGTTGCAAATGTGCTTCGGCAACGAGACACACCTGCAGAGCGGTAGGAGCAAAGCAGGAGACTCCGCCCATCTTCCCCCCACAAGTGGTGTTAACGAGGTCTTGTCATAGAATACAAATGCCGGTCTGCCAGTGCCGAAGCCTTGTGCTTTCCTTGAAGAGGAACTTGATGGAGAATGTCTTGGTCCTGTAGTAATGCTGCAGCGGCAAGGTGCCCTTCCATCCAAGTCTGAGCTGCATTGCTGCTGAAGCTAGGATCTCTGTGCAGGGTGAGATATGTGTGGGCTTGAAAGTGGCTTGACTTTGGTGAGCTTGTGGTGGTGGTGGTTGGTGAAGCTGAGCAAGGGGAGGCAGAAGCTTGTGTACAGAACGTTGAGGCTGAATTTCATTTGAATGCTCCCTGCTGTGTGAGCCGTTTGGAGCGATGGCTTGTCGGTTAACGGTGCCATTTCAATAAAAGCAGAGTGTGGTGACTGGAAGGCTTTGCTGGCTGGACGGTAAAGGTGAGGCTAGACTCGTTGCTGACTGTGTACAAGTAGTGGAGCTTGCGGTTGGATTATGGGGAAGGGAGCTGTTTGTGCTGTCGGTGTAAAGCGGTGTGGGTCCTTCTCTCTGGGGGAGTGCATCTGTTGAGGCACCCTGTTCTAATGGGACGCGTTAGACATTGGCATGAGCCCGGGCGATTGTTTTGGCCATAGCAGCCTTGTGCCATATGTGATTGGAGTTGTATTGGAGTCTGTCTTGATTAAACTGTGTGGAAGATGTACTTCCACGATTTATTGAAGGGTACGTCACTTTTGCGGTCATTCAGAGTAGTGAAACTGAAATGGGGGTTGAGAATGCAACTGCTAGGCCTATATGAGAAGTGTGGCCAGGATGACATGAGGTGATGGGTGTACCCTAGGGCATGTCATGAGGGGTGGTAGATGTGTTTGGTTGTGTGCATTTGAGGAAGTGGCTGAATTGTGTGAAATGGGGCCCTAATGCAGCCAGGCCTTGCCCAAGGGAAGGTTTAATGTGAAAGCTGCAAGAGTGTTTGGATTAGTTACCACTAATCATTTGCTTGATATGAAAGGAGTGAAGTGTTGAGGGTGAGTATGTGTAATGATGTTGTGGGTATGGTGTAGAAATTTGCTTGGTTTGCTCATGTAGTGCTGTTAGAGTGGCTGACTTTAGTACTATACCTAACCTATAAGGCCTTGCATGGTTTGACTGTAGAAAGTGTTTTGGTTGCATGCCCCCTGTGTAGCTTGTTTGTGGGGGGGCTACATGGGGCTGAAGAGCATTCTCCTGCAGAGCTATGCAGCTGTGGGATGGTGTTGTGGTAGCAGTATGGGACTGGCTGATTCCTATTCTAGAGTAGGTTGCAGACATAGCTACTCAGTCCCTGACTAGGCTAGTGTGAGGTGTAGGGGCTGGGTGGGGATGAGTGCTGTCATGGGACTATTTTGTATTGTAATTGTTCTGCCATGTTCAATTAGTGTCGTGCTCCTGCATGTTTTCTCTGAGGTACTGCTTTCAGGTTTGGATTGAAGAGACCCATTCCCTGGCCTGTGTGTATGCAGCCTGGCAGAGTCGGTGCCTCCTGAGCCGTGGTAGCTGTTCAACCCTGCTTGCTGGACTACATCCTCAACTAGAACAGTCTTCCTGAGTACTGTACAATGATGTTGTGGGTGCCGGAGGAGGATGGTGCCATGGGCCCCCTCGGGGGGTGGTTAAGGTTGTGGTACAAGTAATACTGAATGTGTGTTGAATGAAATGCCTACAGGGGGGGAGGACTAGTATACCTTCTCGTCTGCATAGGTGTGGTGTAATAGAAGGGTTGAGTGAGAACTGTACTAATGGTGTTCCTTACTCATCCTGTGTGACTGACCAAGTAGCTTGGTCAATGGGACCAGTTGTGCTGTGGTGTCATCTTTAGCCATGCCATCTGGTTGTGTACACACACACACACACAGAGTGAGCCCCCCCTGGTGCCAGTAACCTTGCTTAGTTGTGACTGTCACTAGGAGTGAGTATGCCTTCTCCTTTGGTCAGCTGATGTGCTGGGCATTTCTTGGATCCAGTTGTTTTAAAGCATGTCAGTCAGAGAGTGTGTACTACAGTGCCAATGGGGGAAGCTTTGCTGTATAGTTGACAGCTTGTTCAAGCTCCATGGAGCCTTAGGATGTTGTCATTAACTGCTTCCAGCACCCCCCAGGGCTCATGATGTGGGTTCCAGGTGTGTGTGTTTCCCCTTGTTGTACTGGGGGTTAATGCAGCATTGCCCATAGGAGAGATGTGCCCAAAGTAGGACTGCTTCTTGAGACACAAGGTGTGTCTCGGAAGTTTTTGCCAGCAACTGGTAGCTGGCTTAAACCCCCTCCCAGAGGGTGGTGAAGGAAAGGAGGGGCTTGTTCCATGAATGAAGCTTACCAGTTCTGTCCATACCCTTTGGCACATGTACTCTAGGTGGGTGCAGGCCCAATAAGCCCATCAGCTACAGGATTTGTGGCAGTCAAGATCATCAATTGCTGGGCATTCCTCCTGGCTGTGTGCCAGAATGGCTGCTGGAAGGCCCATCCACAGCTCTGTAGTCCCAAGAGAAAGCTACACTGGGCTAACCTGCCCCCCAAAACCAATGTATCTAGCCTCCCTTGAAATTGGGGTTAGGCCATAGTGCAAGGATCATTTTCCATGTTAAAAGCCCCTGACAGGAAGTCAACTGCCCAGCTGGTCTATAAATGACAACTCGGGTAAGTGATGGTGGGGAGTTATGAGCACATGAAGCGACATTACGGACCAGGATTTCAAATATAGCAGCAACACCTGGGTTTGTAGATGACATGGTGATGCAATCAAGTCTGCCCCCTCCTGGGTACACCAACTTGTTCAGAAGCGGTGCTTTTGCCCCCATTCCAACGACGATAATCTGCTGTAGATTTCATTGTGGCGGGAATGGGGCCGGCCATCTGCTTTGAAATTCATTTTCGTGCCGATGTGAATAACAATATGCGAGAACCTACGTTTACTACGAGCCAGCACTTTTAAATTTGCAGTGACGTTGGCCCCTGCTAGATTTCGTAGAATGGAACTGCCACTTACCAGAGCTTTTTTAACGGGAGACCCAGGGGGTGCTTCACTGAGGGCGGAGAACCTGTTGGAAATGTGAATGGCGCCGATGAGTTGTCAGCCATGCGAGTTCTGTCTTTGCCTCTCCACACTGCGAACGTAGCTTGAGACGGACTAGTACCATCTTGTGCAACCCCCTTGGCTTTGATCCCAATGGATGGAATTATAAACTACATAAGGATCATGTTGACCATGAATAGAATTCCATAGCAGTAACTGCAGGGCATTGTGCCCTATGTCAGCAAGGGAGTCAAAGCACTTGTGGATCGGTATACGTCACACATAATGCACGCTTTTTAATCAGATACTAGAGGCCGAGTAAAACCACGCATCTGCTAACTAAAACTAGCTCGTGAGACTTTGGCGTATTTACAGAGCTCATAGAACAGGGTATAGAAAGTAGCCTTTATTTAAACACACAACTTTGTACAATGAGTTCACTGCACTCATTAGCTCCTGTTAGCAAGTTACCAAACCTAGTTAGCTGTATTCAATATTGAATTTAATCAAACATGAGAATTGTCATACAAATTCTTTGCTTACAGGGCTGGTTCGAGCCATGTGAAGGTCCGTTAAGAACGCAGTGCACCAATTATCCCATCCAGGTGCATCTTCCACAAGGTGTCAAGTGGACATGGATGCACATTTAGTACAAAATGTGTACAAATAATCCTGCATTACACCACACTAGAACGCGAGACTTCAGTAATTAATAGAAATAGTATTGGGGGAAAAATGTGACCTTGTGTGTAACTTGTCTCTATCAAGCCTACCCAGGTGGTGCAGGCAGGAAACAAGGGGGTGTGGATGGCCACCTCAAAATGGGTGAAACCAGCTTTGTTCTAGCCTGGGAAACAAGAAGTGGCAAACAAGGGTGTGCTTGTTAGAAACAGTTTAGTCAGACTTAAGGATGTTGAGGGGGGACTCCTCTTGGCCTAGTCTGTGCACTGAATAACCCCGCTAATAAAGGTATTTGCTGTCGCTAGACTCCAAGGTGACTGTTTTTCCACCACAGCTGCAACCTGGACTGTGTACATTAAAAATGCATTTTGAGAACATTCCATTGAGCACAGAAATATTGCTTTCAAGAAAATACAGTTTGAACAGCAGCTCCAAACACTTTTACAGGATGGCAGGATAACTATGAGGGAGAGGCCAGTGGGGACACAGGCATGAGGAATCCCTGAATGCCAGCACTCCAACACACAGCAGTATGTGAAGCAGGAGTGACAACACTGACAGAACCATTCTTTCAAAGCCTCCACACCCTGCTCTGCACCTCAGATTACAGCCTAGTCAACGAGTGAGAAGCTACCCAAGGTCTCCAAGCTCGACCCTGTGTTTTAAGCCTAGGCTTATTGAGCTAGAGTCCCACACTGCTTCCGGAACACCATTCCGCCCTTGTCTGGAAGAGAATGCTCTGCAGCCCAATGTAGCTTTATTCACTCCTGGAATTAATAACCTCAAAGCAAAGTAAATGGGGGGGGGGGGGTAAAACCATGCAAGGCCTTAAGTTATGATAGTATTTTGTCAGCATGAGCCTTACCAGGAATGTAAAAGATGACAATACAGGACTAATATGATCAAACCCTCGAGCTCGTCAGAACTCCTGTTGCAGAGACGTCGGCTGGTGCAAAATGCTGTAACAGAGTCACATCCAGGAAACAGAGCATTACAATAATCCAATATGTACTGTAACTAATAAGGCATGAAGTAGCTTCTCAGTATCATTGAAGGACAGCATTTTCCAAACCTTACCTATTTCCCTTAGATGAAGGAATGCTGTTCTAGTACCACAAGTCACCTACACGAGAGGTTAGGTGAACATGGACACAAACCACCAAGACCATAGGGGGTGAATGTGGACAAACCTACACAACCACCCCATGCTGTGTAGGTGAATGTGGACAACATGCACAACATGGGGGGGGGGGGGGGGGAAAAAGGGACAAAAAAACCCCCCCCCCCCCATGGGGGGGAGCAAAGAAAAGAAGGGGGGGGGGGGA
>JAACJT020000086.1:9692851-9719142 GCA_009936485.2 Gymnarchus niloticus | reverse complement strand
AACACCTACAACACAAAACCCAAGAAAGTTTAGAAAAACCCACCCCCCCCCCCCCCCCCCCGACCAAAAAAAAAGTTTAAGTGAATCAGGCTGTCATAGAATCTGAAATGATAAATGATGTGTGACTGATGAGAACCTGAATCTCAGACTTCCAAAGGTATGTGGGGTGCTGTCTTAAAACCCTCAAAGCAGATATAACTTTTTAATTATACTGTGGATAAATATTTTCTTGTAAGTTTATACATTTAAACATAAATCTATTTAAAACATTTGGAAAAAGTTACATTTCTACACTGGATAAATGTTTGTGTTGGTGTTTTACAAGGAGCCATCAAAGTAGTAAGCACCAAATGTCAACCTCTGTATGTCTTTTCTGTTCCTCTATGATTAAGAGCTTACTCTTTTATCACTTTTTGCATTAAATATTATCTTTGCTCTAGTGTTCAGAGTCAATTTGTGTTTCATTAAAATTTTCTTTTGTGTGCAATACTCCAAAGAATTGTTTCAAAACTGGTATGACCAAGCTGTTGAATTAAAGGAAAAAGCAATCAGTTGACATACAACTCGTGCTTTCTTGTTAATCTGAAAAATTCTTATCGCATTATTGGTTCAGTGAATGTCTACAAATTTGTAATATTCACAATAACATTCTTTCATGTAATTCTTTTTTTTATTATTATTATTATTATTGAAACATATGGCATGAGCTTGCGTAGCAAAAATCAGGATGTGGGGTAAACATGACCTATTTCCAATTAACACCTAAGAGTCCAGCCCTTCCCAGGTTAAGAAAAGCATGCCAGACAGACATCCAAAAATGCCCTGAAATTAAAAAAATTAATTTATTAGTACTTGGAATAGGTTTATGCTAGGTGTCATTCTTTTCCCATTTTAGATATGTTCTCATTTAGTTCCCTGGACACTGAGCATTTAAGCAGGTACTGGCAACTAGTTGGTTTGTTCATATCTGTTTACTTTATGAATAGTTTAGCTTTATAGAAAAAGTGGGTCATTGTCCCATGGTAGTTTTGTCAGTCCTTGTAATGTCACTTCTTTCCCACAAGGGGGCTTCATTCCTGTAGTGAATAGGTTGAGGTTTTATAAGTGCTAGACTTTTTTGTAGACTTAAATTCCTGACAAGAATAAATCTCAGTACCTAATGGAAATATGATGCACACAGTATTTCTCTAGTACTGCATGTTTGAGTTGTTTTAAAGTTCAGTGACCAGTAATAATTGTTGAAATTAAGACATTTAAAGAATAATAAAACGTACTTTAGCTCTTTTCAGATTAATCACATTACCCCACTTCTGAGGCTTTTTTGTACTATTACAAATGTTATGAATTGTATAGAGATCAACTTTTTGGTGACCGTGATATATGTTGAGATAGTTGGACTGAAAGTTATACCTCCCCCCACCCCCGGTTGTAGTGGAACACACGATTATTCCCCTTATGAGCTGTGATGACAGGGCTGGCAAGATGTCAGAGTGCTTTTGTTTGGCAGAGCAAACCAACATAATCTGCCTGCTGTAGTAGGGCATAAATAGAGGGGGAAGGGCTACTAAACTGGTGTGAGGAGCCGCTGGTTGTCAGATATGATGGCATGCCGTTTCCTAACTCAAGCGTTTTACTTTTAACTTGATGGCGAATGACTGCCATTCCCATGCATATCCTCTTCTACTGAGTGGCAGGCTCCTCCACCTTCCTGTGTTAATGTGTCTCTTTTCCTGTAGACCTTGAGTGGCACCTGTGGGTGTTAAGTCAATTTCTGTGTGAGTTCTGTTTGTTGTAGAGGCATAGGACATTGGGAGCGTTTTGTTAAGCGACACCTGCGGCCCATCGAAAAGCTCCCTGATGAAAGCCCAGAGCGAGGTCATTCAGCAGTACTGCCAATGTCGTCTTAAGATGAAAGGCTAGCTTTGTCCCCCTCAATGAGAAGAGGGTCATGTCTAAAGAAGGCCTTTCATTCATGCTTGCTCAGACTTCTCATTACAGAGCAAGTGTACGAGCTCATCTAGGCCTAGCAGGTGGATCTTGCTCTGTCTCTTTCTCTTTGTTTGGTTGCACATCTTCATAGGTGCCATACCATTGGTCCCTATCCATTCCAATGTCCACTCCTTGATGTGTATATGTTAAAGAAGAGTATTGATCAAAGTAGATTCTGATGTGCTGCATACTCAAGCAACTAGCTTATGATTCCAGATAAGAACACCTGGGGCTCTGCTCAAGTCTGCCAAGAACTGTTTTTGCAATAAATGAACATAAACCTAATTCAGTACAATTCATCTGAGACTCCCCCAGCAGCTGACTTTGCATTTGGTCATAATTGATGAATTTCAGAATACATCATAGTGTCCTCTTTACACTGCGTCATCATAGCTACACAAGCTGCAGAGGGACCACACCTCCCCAGTAGCATTTTGTCACTGGCCAGTGAATTTTGGAATCATTAGTTCCACTTTTCACTGGGTGGTTTTATAGTGAACATCATGCAAATTTGTCTGTCAGTCATTCTCTGAATTCTTCTTGCTCCTTGGGAAACTCTACATCAGGTTTATCTGCCTAGAGCTCAGTATGTTGTCAACAAGAATTTCATTGTACTGACGTATGATGACAAAGCTTTCTTATCTAGTTATGCCAAAGAATACCAGAACCCCTTGGGTTGTTAGCTAAATGAGCTATCTTCACCTTACTGGTTCAGACAGTATCCTTTTCCAGTGACTTTTCTAGTCCTGTAGAAATGTGATGTTTTTTCTATTGTTCTATTTATTCTTATGCATTTTCCTGCTTATGTGAAAACAGATACGGGAATTGTCTAGTTTTGTAATTGCATTTAGTACCTTCTCTGAATCAGCTATGTAATTAAATTGCCTTCAGAAGTTTTCAACGATCTTCAGAGAGGCTCAGTGTTCTAATGACATTTTTAAGGATTACAGAATAATGTAGATGGTAGAAGAACATACAGAAAATGATTTCACTTTAGAGCCATCCAGTCAAAGTGTGAGCAGACTTCACTGCTAGTACAGTTGCTGAAGTAAGGGGTCTTTCATAATTACTGGTTAGAGACTAGCTGGGGTCATGAGTTATTATGAATGTGACTTTCAAATCCAGACTTTCATTTTTTCTGCTTTGATTCTAAAAAAAAAAAAAAAATTGCTGGTAATGATTCCCAGCTGCTTCGATCTCCAAAACATGCTTAAAAGGTTATTAGTCTTACAGTTGCAAAATAAAGCATGGC
Source organism: Gymnarchus niloticus (assembly GCA_009936485.2). Taxonomy (NCBI): domain Eukaryota; kingdom Metazoa; phylum Chordata; class Actinopteri; order Osteoglossiformes; family Gymnarchidae; genus Gymnarchus; species Gymnarchus niloticus. The sequence goes on along the minus strand of JAACJT020000086.1, from coordinate 9,715,901 downwards.
CCTATGCTGCCTTAGATTTCTGTAGACTGTAGGGTAGCCCATACTGTCTATACTCAGTTCTGTCCCAAATGGCCAGCAAGCTGCCTGATCCATTATTTATAGCTGGTGGAACCAGTTTCAGTTCAACTGATAAACTATTATAAAAGCCCTTTCTTTGCTTTTCTATAGCTGTCAAATGCTATATTTCCAAGAAGGGGTTTGAAGTTTACTTTAGGATATACAAGGCGTGGACCATGAACACGTTTCGCCTTGTTGACAGTGAACATACTAGTTAAAGCCATGGGTCTCATATAGCATGGCACTGTTATCTGCATAACACCATCTGCCATTTTGAAGCAGTATGCATAAAGTATACATGTTTCTGAAAATTCTTACATTAGTTGATTGATCGTTTTTTCACTTATTACAGCTGAGGCAACAAAAGATGTTGACTGTTGAGAAACTGGCTCGTTTTCACCGCATAGTACCAGCTCAACTCGACTCAGCTCAACTGGGCTCATGAGGCTCGACTCTACTCGTTTGGCGTTCCGTTTCCATTGCAGAAAGTTGGTGGTCATAACACTGCACACAATTCCTGTAACGTCAACTTCAACACAACAAACATGAAAGAACAATGGATGATATGGAAGAGATTCTGTATTTGTTTCTTGGTATGTGGCTATTTGTCACAGCAAGGAGAAAACTTTTATTTCAGAAGAGGCTGAGTGCAGCAAAACAAAAGGCTACTGAAAAACGGTGGTCTACTCAGTCAAACATCAAAACAGACAGTCCGCGGCAACGACTTTGCAAATACTGAAAGATCTGAAACACACATACACAGCATACCCATTTTAATATGTAATAGTAGTTGATCATGGCGTGGTTTTGCGGGCATCCATATCGGTTAAAGTTAAAAACAATAGACGGTCAGTCAAATCCAAAATGGCTTGCTAAAATGCTTTGCCCAGTATAACCCGTCGTGTGTTGATGACGCAGTGCTGTTGATTCTCTCTGACCAGTCAGTAGCCTGCAGCATTTTCACATGACCGTCATGGTACCCACTTGGCTTGACTGGAACCGCGTCAGAGATGGTACCAAAAAATGGGACCAAGTACTATCCTCAGTTTTGCCAAATGGAAATGCAAAAAAGGCAAGTAGAGTCGAGCCAAGTCGAGCCAGTTCCATGTGGTGGAAGGCTGGTACCTCCGAAAAACAAGCAGCAAGACCCTTAACCATTGGCATATATTTAGGAAGACGTGGTACAGGGATATGTCCCAACCAACTTTCTGGAAAGCTGAAAATATCCCTGGCAAATTCTACACATGTTGAAGCAATTGTTTTTGTTTTCTACCAACCTTCAAGCCAAACCTACACCCCTACCCTATAAACCATGTACTTTTCAAAAAATCATTTTTTTGGTTACAGGAGCATGTTGTTTGTCACTGTGCTAATAGTTAACTAGGTTCACCCTAGTTTTGTTCTGATTCCACACTTAGACTGTTTCTATGTATTCTGTGCATTCATTTTAATATATGAAATAAAATTTAGTGACTGCGAAAACCAGTCTGCAGCTAAACGTTCCATATTGTATCCCAGACATAGGCTAATGCTGCATTTGTGGCAAGCAGCTCATTGGCAAGCAACAGGTATACCTCTTTGTGACTGACTAAAGTATCACTTTCTTTAGTGTCTGATTTGGTAATACTTTTCTCCTCTTCTCATTGCCATCACAGATTTTTTTGTAATATGCAATCATGTATTTTTGTAGCACTATATCTGTAAGGAATACACGGAAGATCCAAGTGTGGATACACCAGGCTGTAATCGATATCGAACAGGCAGGGTCAAACCAGGACAGACTGCGGCTTCCCGAATCCTAAGGGCAATATGAAAATGTGGTCAGGGTCACAAGAACCAGGGTATCTAAAACACATCAACCAGAACCAGAACACTAATCCAAGACAGGGGTTCGAAGAGCAGAACAGACATCATACAGTCAAGTACTTTAAAGAAGACGCTCAGTAGTGGCTCAAAGGCACGCAATACTTTGCAATGAGCAAAGGAATTGTTGTATTTAAATAACAGTGAAAAAACTGGGTCCTAAGTGCTAATCTGGTGAGGTAGTGTCATGACATGGCATGCTGGCTGAAGACATGACAATATCTGTCTGACTGCTTAATTACATCTATGGTCCTGTAGGGTCTCTCTGCTTTTCTAATTGTTGTATCACATCGAATCACAATGAAATCAACTGAATACTTCTGTAAAATGTCTTTTTTTTTTCCAATATTTACTGAGTACAAATTCATTACTTTTGGAAATAGATCTATTCTTGAATCATTTATTTGTGCGTGTGTGTAAGGGGGAGGGGGGTGATCAGGTACTTTTGTAAAAGTTATACCATACCTTATAGTGAATTTTTGGGCCAGAGTCTGTAGTGAGATACTGATTTTAAAGGCTGATTACATTATTACCACAATACTAGAATAAATTAATGGTTGTATTATTTTGACTGCTCTTTCTGATAAATAGTATTAATGACAACATTCATTTGGTTTGTGTGTATTCTTGTGATACAACAGGCTACCTGCTTTTGATTCAGATACATCCTGAACAGGAGTATGCTGTTCAAACTGTATCAATTCATCCAGTTTGCATTGTTTCAAGTTAGTGAATCTCTCTTTTACTGTAAGTCTTTCGTTCTTTAGGGAAACTTACAGGACTATCAATAAAAAGAAATCCATTTTTATGATTATATACAGTGCCATGAAAAAGTATTTGCATTTGTTGCTGCTAAAGGTGGCCCAACCAAGTATTAAGCTTGGGGGGCAATTGCTTTTTCACACGGGTGATATAGGTTTTAGGGAATTTTTGTTCTTCAGTAAATCACAAGATCGCTTGACAACTGTGTATTATGTTTACTCAGGTTGTCTTTTGTCTTATACTAAATTTGTTTGGAGATCACAAACAATTAAGTGCTGCTATTAAACAAAAATAGAGGAACTCAGGAAGGGGGCAAATACTTTTTCACAGCATTGTACTATATGTTCTTTTCACAGTTCACAGCCTTTAGCATAGTGTCCCTCAGCATGCATTTAGTGCCTAAAATCTTGGTCCAACTATTTCAAATTTGCCTTCTCCTATTACCTCAGTCTCCATATCTATTCAGTTTCATGGCAGCTGTTTCTGTTTTGTGAGAAAACAAATATGTTTTTCCCTTTTTTCTGTTTGAAAACGATGTGGGGATTTTTGAATAATTTCTGCCTAGATCTGAACAACAACACTATGCAATAGATACGTCTGGCAAGAGCTCATAATGTACATTTAATTTCTTTGCATGATACTGTTCTGAATGCATGTGCTGAGCAAGATCATTCTCACACCTAGTGACAAGGCGACCTAATTAAAATGGTTGGTTTAATGCTGTAAATAGCTAATCTCATGGAATAACAACTACATACCATTAAAGAAAAACTGTTATAAACATGTAAAGGTATAAATGCTAGCTGAATTAGTAAATTACTGCCCTGTTTTAATTCAATGGGAAATGGTGGATTTCTGTTTTGTATGGTTATATAGCTGTTTATTTGTATAATATAAAAGACTGTAGTCTTTAAACAGCAACTCTAGGTTCCATTTGACAAATTTCCGAATCACGAAAACATTGGAGAATCGGATATGTCACATTTAGAGAATATATGCAGACAATGGATATAAATAGCAGCAAAACATCCCATTATGAGAATTTTGTAAACTTCCCGACGACACAGCACTTAACCAATCAGAGAACGAGAATACAAAAGGCTGGTTAAGATAGTTACAGTTTCCGACGTGTTTTAGAGGATGCAAAAGGAAAAAAGCAACTAACTAGAATTCACGGTAGCTTCTAGTTCAACTTGATACAAAAAAAATGCACACGAAATATCCATATATTAATTCTAAATATTATTTATAATCCATATCATTTATCATTATTAACTTTACTGAACTCAGTTTTATTTGAATTATTTCAAAGTAAATTTATCCTTTCTGGTGGAAAGAATATTTTTGAACAATCAGTGTAATCTACTGTAATCTACATGTAATCTATTTATGAAATGGCAGGAGACAAAACACGCAAACTACAACATACAGAATCGTTCAAAAATAAGTAATTAATATTAATTTAGAGAAAAACGATGCAATCTTTGTCACCTGCTTTAGTAAAATGACACTGCTTCAAATCTGAACTAGAGTTTTGTGCTCATGAATAAATAGTACTAGCCTAGGCAAGCTGAGTTAAATTTAGAATCGTGTCCAACAATTAACTATCCTCGAGCTATTAATTATGATGGAATGATTTTTATAGCAAAAACACGCCCTGTCCAATCCTCTTCGAACCACTAATCCTGATCAGGGTCGCGGGCGGGCCTGGAGCCTATCCCAAAGAACACATACAGGGCTCGAAGCTGGGGTACACCCTCAATGGGATGCACACAGCATGTTCAAATGGAAAATGCGAAAAAAGGTGATCCGCTGTTAAAGAGTTAACCATGGAGGGTATGGCTGTGGAATACAGAGCAGTAGCGAAGGGATAGGATTGGCTTGGTCTTTGGAGGGTGCACACAGGCGCTGCTCAACTGTACGTAGATATGTGACAGGAGTGAGGGTATGATTTGAAAGAGTGCCGTTCTATGCCCGTGATTATTGTACTATTTTTACTCGTTTGGAACGACGGGGCTGCCAAGCTGTACCCGATTCACTGGGTTAAGCAGCATCATATACAGTATCGTTAAAGATGCGCTAGTACCGTATGCTGTAAGGATGCCGAGGACTTCGAGAAAGACGTGCGCGAAAAAGGAGGCAACAAAATTCTAGCGATGCTGTAAGAAGTACCTAAATACTGCTGTTCTACAGGGGAAAACCGCGTGGTGCTCGTTTTACACTTCATTTTAAATTCTACTGGAACATATTTTGTATTGCAGAGATGGACTAAACGGATAAAACTGGGAAAAAATATCGTTATCAATTATCTTCGCCTTGCTTTTACAAATATGAACGATTTTTGCAAAAACAACCTTTGTCATGGCATTTTGGCCAGTTTAACAACAGTGAGAGACGTCACGTTCTACTTCTCTGTTAGTGTTTTTTCTAAAATACACGCTTACTGCGGTGAATGTCCTCTACTGTGTAATTCTGCTTAATTATACGGAATATTCTAAATTTGGCTGGATTTGATTTACATAAATGGGAATATACAGTACCACTGTCTGATCGCTCTTGCAGCATCCGTGTGTTTTCATCGGGTTTGGAGTTATTCTGCTTATGAATATATCCCTTATAGATGACAAGATCGAGATATTACAAACAGACTTTATAATTAGGAAAAAGGAACACCAAGGGGGGATAAAGTCAATTCGTGCTATTTTTGTCACTTTGACTCTTATGCACTGTTGTAGCATATTTTTTTTCCTACGGTTTTCTTTAATACTGAAATCTGTGCGAATAGGCTTCTGAACTTGGAGCCGCCATCCCGAAGAAATCCGATATTTATTGGGAAGTGCAAGAATGCAGCAAAAACCTGGTCCTGAATCCGGAGAGTGAACCTTAATTGGGATGGAGGGTCGTTCTGTCACTAACGAAGATTTCTATGTCTTTTCCACGTAACGGCTGCAGCTGCATACGAAATCGGTACAGGTACAGTTCAAATAAGGCATATATTACAATCCCTCACCTCCATGTGGCCATCGTTTGTATCCATAATTGTGTCCAGTGCACATATAACAGAGAGAGGGGGATGGTGAAAGATTTGACCGCGTGTTTCGTTATATTTTTCTGTGATTTTTGACTACAGAAAATGAGCTCATGCATGTTATTTCGTTAATGTTATAATACGTCGTATTATTTTGTATTTGTATTTTAGGATGCAAGGTTTATCTGTATGTATATGCGTGTATATCCTAGGTAAGCAGTAGCAATAGGTAATTTGTAACAGACTCTATATACACCGGTAACTTACACTGTTTAAAATAGAGTTAAGTCAGGATGTGTTCTCTATATATATATATATAAATCTCTATATATATTAATATCTCTATATATATATCTATATATTCATATTCATAATGTTTAAATAATGCAGTAAAATTTAAGGCCAATTCTTTACTTCCTACCAAACTCATACATATGTAGCCCAAATATCCTTATAGGGCTATTATATTTTCTATAGTCAAGTGTGAAAAAAAGTCTTAACAGTTATTCACATGCAAATTATTGAAGGCTATCACACTTTTATCCTAGCTTCCTTTTTTTTAGGCTTATTTGAATGTCCTTTTATCTAATTATGGAGTGTCTCTCATTGGAAAGCTCTGAGGTTGTAGGTTTGACCTGTATCTGTGCATGCTCTTTTTATATCTGTGTGGATTCCCTTTAGAATAGTGATCAGATACATTTTCACTAATGTATCCTGAGACTGACAAGATGTGTCCTTAGTGCCTGAGGTAGGCTTATTCATGTGTGTTCATGGGAAATACCTAGATTATTCCATAGTAATTCACAACTGATGAAGTAACACATCTGGTTACCTTGTCACTAGTGACCATATAGGTAATCAAAAACACATCTACGAAGTGCCCTGTCATTACCAACAATTAGTCTCTTCCCTGCCTCCCCCTCCATCTCTTCCACATCTTGACCAGACTTTGCATAAATATTTTAAGCTGTATTCCTTCTTCTCAAAGAAAGACTAATTTCATAAACTATTCTTAATTTTGCAATTTAGCCTTGTTTTCCTCTCCTTATTTTCAAGCTGTTCACACTTATTTCCCAATTGTCGATAAAAGCTGTAAAATGTTTCTGCTCTGCATACACATCCTCCCTAATGCCTGGGCTTAACTCTTTATGTTCTCTAAATGTAATTTGTCACATGTTGTACGTCACTGAAGACACGTTCTAATGCTTACATGGTTGTGGTTTGGCTTATGTGAAGTTGTGTTTAGTTATTACCACTTTTTCCCATTTTGTACTCTTATGCTTGATGTCATATTGGCTCCCGTTATCACATTCACCTGATTTAATGCATCACCATATCTTAAGGTTGTATTCTAAGGAATCTCTATCAGGCTGGTGTCAAGTACAGCATTCCATGTTAAATTCTTACCCTGTACAGATTACAGTGTCTGACTTTTGTAATGATTTTTAAACTCTTTGTGTGCCATTCACAGAGTGATATTAAAAATGAGAGCTCACATTTGTCCACTCCACCCTGCTACTGCATCCTCCTTATTCATTATACATATGGGAACATTTGCGTTGTTTATTTGGTGGAGTAAATTTATATCCATAAATATCCCGGCAAGACCATTGCACCCGTCTGTTTTGTCCTCCCTATTTCTCTACCTCCACTGGGCTTTTGGGTTTTCTTTGTGCTTATTTCTATTTTCGCTGGCTTCTTGTTGTCACATGTCTGTGTTCCTCGGATGTTTGAGGAAAGTGTCTTTTTTATACTGGAGGGAAAGCCATCAGGACAAGGCTGCAGGAGTTCCTGCACAGTGAGGAAAGGGGCCCGCAGCAGCAAGTATGAGCATGCAGTGTGGAATACGTGCCGTGGGTTTGTGCAGGAGTATTCACCAAGGTAGCCAACATCCTCACACTTCAGAGTCCGTCAGCTTAATTCTGCATGCTGAATAGAAACAGCAATCCTACTGTTTTTTCTTGAGGCCATTCATACCCCCTCCTCTTTTAAGTGCAGTGGTGTTGAGGTGGGTGGGACTGCCAGGCGTTCATTTGGATTAAAGCCATTTTACTCAAATTAGAGATGAGGAGAGACCCACAGGCTGGGTCATGGAGCAATGGGAGAAGGATGGGGGCTGTGGGGTTGCAAAAATGATGATGAGAAAAAAGAGAACATTTTTAATGGAACGTAGAGGGGGCAGGCAGTAAGAGAGAGATGAAGGGAAAGATAGAGAGAGTGAAAAATGGTGAGGAGGAATGAAAAGTGTGCATCAATGAGTATAATTAGGGCAGGCTCTGCTTCCACTTTCTAATTAGACATTCAGGGCAGCGCACACCCTGCCACTGGAGGCTTACTGAATATTTTAATCAGAGCCTAAATCAGTCTTTTTTTAATCCCTTTGCCATCTCTCTTCCACTCACCCCTTATCCTGCTGCATATGGGACAGGATATGCACTGGGGGAAATGTGGGTTCCATGTGTGTGTCATGTTTCCTCTGTTGTTTTTTCATGGAGTCTGTAAAAGTGCCTGGCCGGGCCTAAGCTGCTGTACCTACCTTGGGGTGGCCTGGAAGGTAGATGCTCAAGAGCACAGGTGCAGCACCTTATTTCCCCCTGTACCCTTCTCCCAAGGATCTTTATCCTGTCTGTGCCATGTGGCATCACATGAATGAGGGGGTGGGGGGCTTGTAGGGGTCACGTATCCTGCTATTGAATTATGAGAACAGAAGCTAAACTGATGAAACATCTTGAGAATATGCATTCCAACTGAGTCATGAGCCGACTTGAGTTTAATCAGTGAAGGACAAACTGTGCCTTGGAGGATGCTATCCATACAATCTTGTTTTGTATATGATAAGTGGTAGAGCCTGTCATCTGTGTATCTCTCTGACTTTTCTCAAGCAAGTGCATTGGAATGGGTTCTAAAGACCACAATGGTGGATCACAAATGTACTAGCTAAGATACACTATATAGACAAAAGTATTGGGATACCCATTAATTATGGGGGTTCACATACTTTTGGACTTGGGTAATTAAGCCATCCTCATTGCTGAGACAGGTGTATAATTAAACACAAAGTCATGCAATCTTCAGCAACAAACACTGTTGGCAAAATGGGTCATATTGAAGAAATTGGTGACTTTCAATGTGACCTCCCCAACAAGTCAGTATCAAATTTCTGCTTTAGTTAACTGCAAGTGAAGTAAATGTGATGTGGAAACTTCGGTAAACAACAAGAGTTCAGTTGTGATGTCATAGGCCACACAAACAGAAAGGACCCCAATGACCCAACATAATACCTATCCTCACTGATGCTGTTATGGCTGAAGGGCAGCAAATCCCACCAATGACATTCAAACATTTAGCGTGAAGCCTTTCCCAAAGAGTGGAGGCAAAGGAGGACCAACTTCTTATTTTTTATACCCTTGGTTTTGGAATGAGATATTGCACAGGCAGGTATCCCAATACTTTTTTCTATATAGTGTACCTGAAGTCTCTCTTGTGCTCTGACAGGAGTTTGTACCAAAGCTTTGCATCAGTGGGCTGAGCTAATTTTCAGTCCCTACAAGAGTGGAGGGAAAAAGAAATTGAGTAATCTAAGAGGGACCAGAGTTCTGGGGGGCATCCTCCTCAGAAAAAAGAGCTGAAAGAACTGAAAACCTGAAAAACATCTGTTTTTTATAGCAGATGAACCTAAGAACCATGAATACTCAGCCCCATCTATACCAAAGAATGAAAATTAATGACATAAAGAGAGATGATCCCATTCAGGGTGTGCTCCAGCCTTGTGTTCTCTGCTGCCTGCGATAGGCTGTAGGCCCAGCTGCAACCCCAACCAGTATAAGTACTTAGAAGAAGGATGGATGGAAGACAGATTAATTGTTTTAACAAATAATCACAATTTTGTGGTTCAGTTTGAAAAAAGAAATATTCCCAGAAACACTGTGCATGATAATAAAAAAAATCAGCTCACGGGAAATATTAAGGAGGAAATCAATTGCTCCCATAACTTCCAAATATATCTCAAAATGTGGTTTTTAATGGAGGTATTTTAATAAGAACCTGGTCTAAAGAGTGGAATGAACCTTTGGTTCCTGGCACTTTTTATAAGCAGGGAATATATGTGGCTTTTTATTAAATGATATTAACAAGCATAAATCCGATTTTCCTAGGTAATTATCCATCAAAGTGTCACAGTAGATAAAAATAACTAGATGATGGCTGTTTTTTTAAGGAAGAACATGGCACAGTTTTCCTGTATTCAGTACTTAGTTAAGAAGGCTACGTGTCCTTTGTTGTTTGTTCCGTAATCAGACAAAGTCAGAACACTACAGGAATCACACAGAGTTGCTTCAGAGAGCTTTTCTCATGGTATACAAATGTGGCTGTATGCCCTGACAAACACATTCACACCCAGCACTGGTCCAACATGACAGAGAGATGGGGGTTGGGGGGCAGACAGAAAACGAGAACACCAGTCAGTGAAAATGATTTTAAATATTTTTGAAGCAATAGCATACATTTTTCATACAGTCTTTGTTCACAGATCACATCCCATGATTGAATATTTCCAGCATTTTTTGTCTTCATTTCATTCATCTTAAAATTCACAGGTAAAAGGCTCATTTGATATTGACAATCTTTATTTTATATTCAGATTGTTCAAATTATTCCTAATGCACATTTTTGTAGGAAATGCAAGTAATGAACATTGTTACGAGCATGTGATATAATGCTTTTTCTGCTAGTGTCTTTCAGTCTGAAATAGCTAATTAAACCAATTATGAGTTCCTCTGCCAATGTACAACATCTATGCCAACACTAGCACACGTCCTCTGATACTATCACACACCTATTTTTTTCTCTACATCGAGCAATGTGGCAGTCTTGGGAGAGAGTGCTAGTATTTGCTAGAAGCACCCACAGATCCCCAGCTGGCAGTAGACATAGTCATTGGAGAGGAACCAAGCCATCTTACCCTGAACAAGAGCCAAGATGTTTTCTCTGAGTTTCCTTAGCAGATTCAATACCTTGTGTTGACCAGCACTGGGGAGGCATCCAAATTAACTTTTTTTTTTTGTGAAAATGACCAAAACTGAACTGTCCAGATTGCTCTTAGTTAGTATCAGTATACCAAGCTAATGAGTAAACCATTCAGTGCCAAGCTTGAAACAAGATCATGTATGTGCCCTGTGATAGACTAGGCTGCACCCCAGTTTCACACCCTATACTACCTGAGATAGGCTCTAGCCCTGCCACCCCCCCCATCCCCAACCAGGATAAGTGGTTAAATACCTTGTTTGAGTGTGTAAGTCCACGATTTCTCCAAAGATCTGAAATGGCATCTGAGGCCCATTTACCTTCAAATCTAATTAAAATTATTTAGTAGCATCCATTACCATTAGCCTTTTTCATTCTTTCTCTTCCTAGTTGTAATGAGTGATACATTAACCTGGTCTCTTCGGCTTCCTACATTCATTAGCAATCCAATACTCCTTACACAGACAGCAGCCTCTTTATATCAAGTTGCAGATCTGTCTCAATCTAATCACCTGGTTGTTACCTGAATTAGTGAAAATAAGTCTCCATTTTTCATCACCGGCTATGACTTTAGGGTCACCATATGCTCTCTGTATCGCTTCTGAAGTCATGTTGACCTAATTATCTACCTGACTGAATGGCTAAAGACTTTCCTGTATTGCTCAGCCAATTTGCTAGGTCATCACTGAATGAATGGTGAGATCCTGTCCTTAATAATAGTTGTACCCATCAAAATCTATGGTTATTAAGGAATTATACATTTCACTGAATTTAGGCACATGCCCTAAACATAGTTCCTGCACTAGACAAACACTTAAATCAAATTAGATTTGTGTTGGTCATTACATAGACTGTTAATTGTTCATTAAATGACTGTAAAACATTTGCAAGTACATTTCCTGCATGCATACTGGATCATCTAATTTCAGGTTTAGAAATGAGAGATTTTGTAATGATGATTTTTGCAGTATACAATTATCACTTATTGACAGCATCACAGATTTTTTGCAAAGATGCTTTGAATTGACATGCTTGCTTTCTCATAATGAATGTTCCTTAAGACACAAAGAATCCTCCTGTTTGAAGATTTTAATAATGCTTTATTTAGCATTTATTAATGTTTCATACTTAGCAGGTTAGGATTTTTGCCCCCTACATCCTTAAAAATATTGTTAGCACATAGATGGAAAGCTCCAGTGCACCATGCTTGCGTAGGTTTTAGTCAGTTTTTACATGTGATCTAAAAAAAAGACAGTACAAGGTCAAAATCCTTCTTTAAAACTATGGTTAAGGAAGTGTATTTTTCAAACTATTCCAATAATTCCTGCTTGCTTCAACATAAATTTACAGATTTACAGAACAGCTGAAATTTACTTCACTATTCTAGAGTTTCCTTTATTACCGCAAGTAAATCTGTTCAATTAAAGTTTTGCTAAGGGGTTTACTAAGTGTGTCTCTGTAGAAAAGTGCAGAAAGTAAGAGAATCTGCTGAAATAAGCGGCATGGCGGCACAGTGGGTAGCACAGGTGCCTCACACTTCTAGGATTTTGGCATCAGTTGTGGCCCCTGGGTTTGTGTATGTGTGTGTTCTTGGCATTTGGTAGGTTTTGCCCTGGTTTCCTCTTGCCATCCAAAGAAATGTGATTATGTGACTTGCGCTTTGTGTGGGTGTACATCCTGTGATGGACTAGCATCCAATTCAGGGTGTCCTCTGTTTCTTAAACTGTGCTTCCTGGGGCTCCCGTCTCTCTCTGGCCATGTATTGTATTTTTATAAGCAGTTATAGAAAAAGGATGGATGGACCTTTTGTAATGGTACGCAGTTAAATATGGCCTCAGGTGTCTCTTTGGATTGATTCAATCAATGGTTGCTATAATGTCAAAAAAATTGGTTAACTAAGTCACTTACTTAGGACAAAATATTAAATGAATCATCTAAAGTCATTCTAGGCATCTTACAATTGGAACTTAATTTCAAATTATCAACCCAATGGTATGGTTTAGTCTGGTGAACAGTTTCTAAAATATTGCCAATGGTTACCACCATGAATGCAAGAACATTACATTACATGCTTTAGTGATCAAAGACTATACATTAACCATCCTTGCAAAATGACATTGTTGATCTCATTGACTTCCTATACATCAGTTGCTGGAGGTTGTTTATTTTTAGGTCTGTATTAACATGGAACAATTTGTAGATATCATTATCCATCATAAATATAAATTGTAGTACATTCTGATTGATTTTCTGATATTTTCTTTAAACAAGGGCAGTGAATATTCTGGTGCTGTCATACCTGATCTCCTGAATGTGACAGAATGCAATCAAGGTCTCATGACATCATAGAAAAAATTGAACAAGCAATTTAAAAAATTTTCTCTGTTTATTTGTCATATGTTGAGTGAAATTTTGCAGTAAGTGTAGAATTATATATGCTGATTGACAAACTGCTTGTATTAGTTCCATTTATTATAATTAATATCCTTGCCTCTGGAATAGCTTTATATATAACAGTCTAATAATGACAATTAAAGAAACAGAAAAATGTCTTAATTTCCAACCAAACCTTAACCTTAGGATGCATGTAATTGTATGAAGGTTCAATGTTTTTCATTTGAAAAATCAGTCTACTTGGTCTAGACTGATACATTACTCCTGGTTTTGTATGTTTTGCTCTGGCAGATTTATTTAAGTATTTCTGGAGCACAAATGGGACTGAAGAGGCAGCATTGAAAATCTTCAAAGGGCTTGATGATGCGAGTCAAATGACTTGGACTGGTGAGATACCACTGGTCCTGCTCTGTGACTACTGGTACAAGTGTGTTTTTACAGTGGGAGCCTGATGGAATTAGGTACGACCTAGGCCTGTATAGTAGACAAAGAAATGGTCCGTTCCTGGGTTCACACAATGGAGAGACTAAATGGTTTGCCATTTTGGATATTTGTATGCTCTTGTCAGCAGTTTCTGAACTGGACTGTTCGCACAAAAATGACCACCCTGGCTCAGCTAAGACACCTGGAATTGAGTCACAACTCTTGCCCTCATTGTTGTCCATCTAAAACCCATATCCCCCCAGCCCTCTGACAGCACCCTGGGGGTGAAAGGTCATTGGCTGTATTATGGGAGCTGCCTGCCTGTGATATGCCACTATTTATAGTAGGGGATTTTCCACTTTGTTGCCATGCAGTAGTTGCTTTTGCCATTGACTGTCTTCTTTGCTGTGTAGTTTTTCCTTATTGTGCAACTGAGCTCACTGAGTGCCGTGGTGCTGGGGAGAACTTGAGCCATGACAGATCTCATTGCTTCACACAAGCAGAAAAATTTAGGTCATGTTTTGAATCAAATGCCTAGCCAACATTGGGGAGAGTATGAGTGAGAGAGAGAGAGAGAGAGAGACGTGCATGGGGAGATAGACCTTGACTTCAAAACATTCCGGCATGTGTCTTCTGTGAATGGCTGGGGAACAAAAAATGGATCAGATGTAGGATGCTCATTAATGTTTTTCTTTTCTTCCTCGGTGCAGCGTTGCACCAAAATGATGGGGTATGGAGGAGAAACAGAAAGGTGCAGTGGTGGAGTGGAAGTGGAAACAGAAGAATTAAGTGGTGCAGTGATATGCAGGGCTGGCAGGAATGATGCAGAGAACACAGGAAAGAAACATGGAGGGAAATAAAATAATGTGTTCAATGAATGGGAAATAGGTATTATGGATGTAATATATATACAGTATATGTAAGTTGCAGAATAGAAACGTGTTGTTCCCTCCATTCTCTTAATGACAGCTGTCAGCAGGCAGAGTGGTGATTAAGAACCCAGACTTAAAAGCAGAAAAAAAGGAACCAGAGCCAGGTGCTTAAAGTCAATAGTCCTATTAAAACATCCAATTTTATGAATGAAATTAATAGGTTGCCTTGGTAAAAGCATTGATTAGGCAAGGAAATACCAATAATCATATATAATCAAAGCGGATTTCCTTGTTGTACACATCTTTTTTTAACATATTGTTATATTTGTCTCACAGGCATCATGATGAAAGATAAAACAGTTCACTAATAACTGCATTTTCATTTTCCGGTTAACGTATGTTCAAGGATGCATAAATGGGTGTCTTTTCCTGAATGTAATTCATGCTTCCTTTACTAGCCAGATACCAAATCCTATTTGGCTTTATCTGCTGCAATGATGGAATTTTTACTCTGCAGAAATGACCGAGTGTTAACCCCCCTCAAGCCTGACATAAATGCTTCTTTGCCTGTGTGTCTTCGATGAGCCTCTTGCATGGAGAGCAATTGTCCTGGGTGAGGTAAATTCTGATATGCCCCGCTTTCTGGAAAACAAAAATCAAACTAACTGAATACAATACACATGTCCATGCTCGCATGACTATTTACAATGGGAAAAGCTTGATGTTTCAAAACCAAAAAACTGGCTTTCATCTAATCTTCCCAACATAATGCTTATCATGCATGTTCAGCTGGGAGGTATGACGAAAGCCCTCAAATGACAGTTCTTGGTGATAATGATTATTTACTGATGTTTTTATTTAAAGGCCACCTTTGGAGTCTGAAGCATTTTTTTACTTTGTGTCACATTGACCTGATATTTTCCATGGACAAGACTTGACCAAATAATTATATTAGTTGTGATTAGCAGTCATTTTAGCCTATGCTTCTAAAATATCATTCAGTAAGCCTTATTTGACTGTGCAGTGTACACTGCTTATGCATAGCTACACTTGCCAATATGGCGGATAGACATTCTAGTTCATGAATGATATAACAAAGGCAATAAGAGAATAGCTTTAACACAAGATTAAGAATGCTTGGAGTGTAGTTTGGTAAAGTATTTTCCTCCTTGTTTTACTCATTTAAAGTCACAGTCATTCAACGAAAAACTTAAAGTACTCAAATTTGTCATACGTGGACACCCCCAGATTCACTGGCACTTTGTTCAATGGTTGACTCCAGCCATAGAATGAAACCAACACCCTCATTTTAGGAAATCAGGAAAGACTGGAAAAATACATTATTGTGTTTTTTTATTATGAAAATTGCCCAAAAGATAAATGTCATTTTAATAAGATGGAAAAATAGGTATATGAAAAGTGAAAACTAAAAAAAAAAATAATAATAACTTTACTTAACTTGCAATAGTTGTTTGATAGGTTGAAGTAACCCCTTTTCACATGGCCAGCAGGCTGGAAACATGTTCACACAATGGTTTTCATTTTGATGTTTTTGATAATGTGCAGAGTAGATGTTGGGTTTGTTTCATACAGAAGGACCATGACAAAGTAACAGTCTCATACAGTAGGGAGGATAGTTGTTAAGCACCTGAACTTGTGAGAAGGAAAGTATTGCTGCCAACATGACTAAAATTATAAGGCATGTAGACCACCTTGGAATAAGTTTCCACCCAGTAAGTTACCATTCACATCACATGGGTCTGTACCTCCTCTTAGATACCAGATAACAGCATTCCCTGTTCTCTTTCTAATCTGTCATTTGTTTGGATATTATGTTTTAGGCCAGGGGTTAAATTGTCAAGATACATTTGACAACACTGCATCATCATGCCTTCTTTGAATTTTTTTTTTCCATTGAGTTCCTATCATGCATACTTTATGATTTAATCTGCTTTAATGATGGTCAGGAATGTAAGATATTTGTTATTTTCCTGTTTAATAACTATTACAACCCATTAACCTAAAAAAAATATTTAATATGTCACTTGAAAATGATCAAGGTTATGATGTGTCATTCTAAAAGACATGGGTCTGTCTGAATTCTCATGAAACGCTTCAATCGTGGAACGTGAACGCAGTTTCAAAAAGAGATCCTGTCAACACTTTTTTTTAACTTTTACAAAAACTGAGGTGTAATTCTAAACAATAAAAAGACATATAAATCTTTCCATTGCCACCCTGTACTAGACATGCAGCATGGAAGATGGATGATAGATGGATTTAAGTGTTTGTCAGAACTAAAATAAATGTCTTTTAGGTTAGGGACCCTTCATGTATGCATTGAACACTTCGTTCTGCCTGGGATGAGCAAATGGGCAGAGATAAAGAAAGGAAATCTGTGCCTTTTCATTCTTGGCTTCAAAATTCTGCTGTCTTTGGTCCATTGTTGTGGATCTCCAGGTTCATTCACAAGGAAGACTGAGAGGCAGAACAAGTTTTAATCTGTTGTGAGTGGGCCAAACCGAAGGGACACTAAATGATTTTTGAAGTAAAGTTTTATTATTTTTATAATTCTGTTACAGGACAGGTGCAGTTGTGTAATTTAAAGATTTTTCCAATCTTCAAATCTTGCTTAAGGAATTAAAATGTCAGAGCCGCTTGTGTTTACGTTCAGGCTTCAATGGCCTCAGGTGTTCAGATTCTCAGGTTATACAGATAGAATGGTTCGCAGGCTGGTAGGCACCTGAGAACAAAGATGACTTTCATTAAGCCAAGCTAGGAATTCTCCCCCAGTCTCCGGTGACCCCTAGGTCCTGTGTGTGAATTTCCTGCAGCAGCCAGGGAAAGGAACGGCACTGAGTGCATGATGGGGTTAACTAGGTGACACGCTCTCACCCAGGTGGATCCAATGACCACGGCCCTGTCTGCCAGAGACCCTGGATGGCGACTGCTCAGACAGGCACCTTCGTGCAGAGAAGCGAGTCCGGACAAGTCCAGCAATTCAGGTGCAAGTGTTTCGGTTAGTTCACAAAGGCATGCTGGCCACCAACTTTAGCCACCCCAGCTCTCCTGTTCCCAAAACAATGGGAGCACATACTGTGATTAATGTGGACCTGGCCCTCTGCAGCCCTCCAGGGCTTGCACACTCCTCCATTCTTTCTTGTTGGAATCAAATCACATTTTTTTAGATCTTATTGATTGCTTCTTCATATCTACCCAGAGAAACTGGCTGACACCATTGAACCCCTTATGAAGAAAAGATCTGTGAAAGACAGTCCACATCTTTCCAAGGCAACTTATGTGTAGAAATGTGCTGAAAACCTATGGAGGACCTGCATTTAGTGTGAAAGCAAGTATGCACATTAGGATACATTGTACATGGGTACCACTCAAGATATTCTGTCTTTATTTAGTAGGCCAGTATTTTTTAGTTTATGGTGTGCACAATTTTGAAAATGCGAAATTTTCAAAAGGAGATGCAGTGAAAATGCGGTGAAATTCTCTTGAAAAGCATTAGTAGCCGAGTTCTGTTTTTTTTATGGAATGACTAAGTGGTGACATGAATAACGTTAAGAGCATTTAGCCGAGCTGCAGGTGTCCCAGGACCCAAGTGAGTCTCGGGGGGGCTATGATAGCTGGGCTGTCAGATCCAGCTGTGTTTTGGATTGTGAGTGGTAGTGATTGCCTTTTTCACAGAGCAACATGCTGGCTTATCTTCATGCTCCTTTCTCAGTCAGAGTCTCCTTCCCAGGCTTGGTCCAGAGGTTTCAACAGAAGACATTCCAAGGCTTTATGCAGTTAGGAAAATGTTTTGAGGGCCATTTATTTTTTTTTACTGGATTTCTGACAGAATAAATGGACAGGAGGTGCTGTGAGAAGTGGCTACACCCTCACTACTGCTATGCTGGTGGGCCTCCTGCTTGGTGAGCAAGGAGAACAGAAAAGCCTACCCAGGGCCAGGCACCCAGGGAACCAGGTCATGCTGCTCTGCTCCCTCATTGTAGGCTTCTCCACTAAGCATTAACTTTAATGTGTTCAATACTTTTTTCCTGTGTCATTCCACTTTATTACACATGACTTATTATTTATAGACTTTAATGTTGTGAATTCTTTATATTTGTGGATTTCTTGAGTTAATACTAATGTCTGCTGAAAATTTCATGTGAATAGGCTTATTGGAAATGTATTTGCTGAAAAAATGTTGACGAGTTCAATAGTTATTTCCCCCACTGTATGTAACACTTTTGTATTTCAATGTAAGTCATGTCATGTTTGTTAAGAGACATGTTGCAAGAAGCAGCAGATTGTGGCAGGAAGCTGCAAATGATAGTGATGGAAGAATGGGTTGTAGACACTCCAGCATGGGCACGGCTGGCATCCCCCAGAATTTGAGGCAGGCCGAGGGTGTGAGAGCTGTTCTGTCAGCGGGAAAGGGTTTGGCTGCTGACCGTGTGGCCCTTACAGCAAGAGCTATTCTGTTAGTGTGAGAGAGGGTTTGGCTGCTGACTGAGCTGCCTTTCCAGCAAAGCTGGTGCCTCACACCATGATTGCAATACCGAACTTAACTGCCATTCGCCCTCTCCTGGCGAAGGTCATCAGATGTGATTTTGAGTGCAGAGTGCATTTGGCTCGCCATGTCTGCTGGCCTCCACACATCTCATTTTCCTTATATATTTCCTTATGATTCTGTCTCACTTTCCCGTCAGTCCTCCAGACGTGAAACATTGATGCCCGCTGAGAAACATTTAAAAAATGTAATGTCCGTTACTTTTTTAACCTTAGGGAAATGTATGACCCAGGTTTATTGACAGAAATGGACATGCTTGTATTTAAATACACACCTTTATAATGGAACACGAGGGAATGTCTGGATAGCAGGTGAGATGACTTGATTGCAGACTAAGGTTAAGTGTTTCCACAGAGCGAGCTGGAACAAGTTGTGCTGGATAACTGCAGAAAGGAGGGGTGATGCTCTGAGGTGCTTTTCTGGCATTATGGTGGGAGAAGTGTTAGAGAAAAGGGACTTCAAACAGGTGCTAGATAAAGGAAGCCGTATTCAACTTGTCGGAATCAGCTGTTGCTCAGAAGCCCCTGCTTGGCCCCAGATACATTTCTTCAAAGACTGTTTTTCTGTGTTGGCTGCTGCAGCTCTTTAATCTTCTGCCATCTAAATCTCCAGCACTGTTATGTAACATGCTGCCATTAAACATCGAACAGCCGTTGTTCAACCCGTGTCCATGTTCATCTGCATGAACTCATGTCCTGTTAGCTCTTCTATGTAAGCTCAGCTTCAGACACATCCCATATAGGGACCTTTAAAGACAGATACATCACACAGTGTAGACAATGTAATTAAATGTCTCTAAAACCTTCCCACTTGAGACTTGAAATAAAAACAAAGTGTTATTGCAAAGGAATTGCAAACCTAACTGTTGTAAATCTGTGGCAGTATTGTTTGAATTTGTTCACATATGGTAAAATGTGGTGTACACGTTCATGAGTGGCTCCAGTCTCTCTTAAATTCTCCTCCCTCTAACACTGCTTGCTATCTTTTGCTGAACACAATACATCAGGGTGGCATGTATGCATAATCACAGTGTTCTAAACATGTTGCTTATCCCCCTACAACACCAACACTCTAATCTCCATATCTCAGCATTGACACATACACACATCTGGTATAATTTTCCATGCTTTAGTCCTCACTCGCCATATATCTGACAATTTTGAACTAAATAGTATATTGAGTTAAATTGAAACTTTGATGTCAGTTTTGAAATAAAAATTAGGTATTTTATACAGAATTTACAAAATTTCATCATGATATCCATTGTTTTTTTTAATCTAGATTTACAAATTCAATATTTCACAGTTTCTCAAAGGATAATAGACAAAGCAGCACAACAGGTATCAATTTTCAACCTTTTAATGTTTGCATTGAAGTACAGATGAGGCTCAGGCAGATCACATGTTTGTATTTTCTGCTTTAAACTCACCTGTTCAAAGCACACATGATAATGTACTCCACAGAGGTCTGCCCATGGGGCTCCATGCATCTATTGCTAACTGTTGCTATAAAGATTTGACACTGACTTCTCTCCTTCTTTAGCAAAATGGCATTATCATTTTATGTGAATAACATGCATGTCAGATCCCTCTCTCACCCAACCACATGAGAATGCCCTTCCTCCAGCTGCAGCTCATAAACATCACCGCATATAAGCACAAGCAGGCTGGGGAGGCATTGCGAAGTTTCATCCCGTTGCAGAGAGATACCAAACATTACACATTCCCTGATTGTTCACCTTTTTCCCGTTCCTGTGGTTCCTTGTGCATTCCTGACCTGTTCCCGTCTCCTGCTCTGTCCTGTTTACCCCAGAGACTTACCCTCCTGCTCCTCCTTCCCCAGGACTGACTCCACGGCTTCTTGACCCTCGCTGTTTGCCTCAGACCCCGCTTCCTGCTCAACCCTTGGGATTTCATTCCAGGCTTTGTCGCCTTTATTAAAGATCGTGTGCTGCAATTGGGTCCTCCTGTCCCCTTTGTCTAGGATTGTGACAATGTGATAGATGGCAGAGAGATTTATTTTAAAGTCTACTGTTAGTTTGCTGACTTATGTAAATGTCTGACACAACTGATTGACTTTGTGGGGATCATGTGTATATGGTGCCTTTACTCTTCCATCCATCCATCCATCCATCCATCCATCTCTATGTTTACAGTTCAATATGCACCTTTTGGATGAGCAGGTTGACAACTTGTGTTCCAGGACTTACTTTGTGTTTCTGGAGATGAAACAAACATTAGAGTAGGTTAATATTCAATTCAATTCAATTTATTTTATAGTGCCTTTCATAACATGGTTGCCTCAAAGCACTTAACAGTAGTGTGTGGTAATTACAATTCAGGTAAAGTCCTGAAGAAAACAGAGGAGAGGAACCAAAAAATCCTCAGCAAGGAAAAAAAAAAGCCTCTGGGGGCCCAAGGTCTACTGGCCACCCACCCCCACAGGGATGTTACATTATATACGGCGCAGGAAAAGATATATGAACGATATACATATATTCAAAGAGTAAATTATACTAAGGTCCATCATCTGTGAGGCAACACATCATTCTGATCCTTGAAGATGTTCTTTGCAGTGCCACATTGATGATATCCCACTTGGATCGACTGCTCCCGAGTTTTATGGTACCAATGGCATTCACCATCCAGACATGTGGGAAGGAACAGAAAGCATAGAAGGTCAGAATGGATGTTTGTGGACCACATGGGTATGGACAGCAGCACCAGTAGTTAAAATCACCATATGTTATTTAATAAGTTTTGGAGTTTTTTGCCCTGTTTCCTGAATTTCCTGTGTACCAACCTAATGGCTGTTTCTGGACCATCACATATTTTGATTTCCCCTTCATTAAACACCATAATCTCCACACTTAGATTGTCCTGCATATACATTACAATTAGGTGAGAGTAAGCTAGACTATTAATAGGTCTTCAGTTGTGATTGGAAAATCAGGCTGGGGAAGGAGGCCTGGCAAATTGTAAACACCTGTGAAAATAGGAGGGGGTGAAAATGTTATGTTGTGATTTGTTAAACAGATGGTTATTTCCCAATTACCTCCATTTGGCTCTTTAATCACATTAGCACGTCTTTCTTTGTCTGCTGCATTCTCTTTGTGTCTGTCTCATTTCCCTTCTTTATCCATCATGGTCTTTATCCATTGCTGTCATATACTGACTTAGTCATGGTTCATTAGTTTGTTGTGGTGCATTTAAATTTTTTAAATTTAATTTTAACAAGTAAAAAAAAACTCAAAGAACACCCTGTATAAGAGATGGACACGTGAAGCAGAATTATTAACAAAGAACAAATAAATAAAGAAATGAACAATGAAACTAAACCCACAAAGCAAATGTATGCAAAACAAAATAAGATCTGCTAGGAGCAAAATCAACCAGGGGTTTGATTGTGTGTATGTGTGTGTGTGTGTGTGTGCGCCCTGCAATAGGTTGGCACACCATCCAGGGTGTTCCCTGCCTTGTGACCTAAACTGCCTAGGATAAGCTCCAGACAATCCTGCATTGAATGAGCAGTTTGAAAAATAGATGGATGGGCTTAGATGGCAGCAGGTCTATATAAAGGTCATTCCTTATTAGTGATGCAGAAGCATTGTGTACTGCAGTGTTCCTGTCTTGTCAGATGACTGATGGACTGCTTGTGCGCAACTGTGTGGCATGCTAGTCCTGGCCCGCCTTCCCTAGGAGAATGGCTGCTTGACTCAGGGAGAATTCCAGGAAGGGGCTAGAGATGCACCCTGTTCTGGACTTCCCTCCTTTCAAATGTACATGGTCACATTTTAAAAGGACGCTCTCCTCTCATGAAAACACAGGCTGCCTGAAATTTCTTAGAGCTCCTGGGACCAAAGCACAAGGCCGTATTTTCATGCTTATTTGTATTGTAGTCAGTACTCAAGAAACCTGACATTCTGTGTTTGTTTTAATAACTAGAACATGCTTTCATTTTGTTCTGATTTGTATTAATTAATTTTTCCTGCCCGGTGCTGGCCTGAGGAGGACAGGCTTCCCCTTTGAGTCTGGCTCCTCCCAAGGTTTCTTCCTCTTGAGG
>JAACJT020000086.1:9632388-9684936 GCA_009936485.2 Gymnarchus niloticus | reverse complement strand
GTGCTATCCTAGTCCTGTAGATCGGATCGGGAGGGTGCTATCCTAGTCCTGTAGATCGGATCGGGAGGGTGGTAGAGCGGCGCGGTGGGAAAGAGGGGAGGGGTGGGGTTCCCAGAGATGTATGAGTAGATGTCTCGCCATTCTAACAGCACATATGCAGATCTGAGGCTACAGAACAGCTATCGTTGGCTTTTCAATGCCCTCGTGTTGGCCTAAGACCCATTTCAAAGCTGATGAACCGGCAGGTTAATGAAGACATCGGTGAACATTTCATTGAACTGAATGTTGTCTTGTGAAAATAGTCTAGCTGGTTTTACAAGACACTCTAATGCTGTTTCATCATGTCTTGTATTTTCAGGTATAGACTCTAGCCTGTTGTGGCCTGGTACTGGATAAGCAGCTGGAAGGTGGACAGATGTAATGCCGTTTCTGAGCATCTCTTGGATAGATCCTCACCCTAAATGTGCTTACATTATTGTTGCCATTTCTGCTGTCAAAACCAAAACTCCTGTCTGTACAGTCAGGAGCCTTTAAATTGGTGGCTGTCAGTGTTGTTAAGAGCATCTGGTATCTGTGGGCTCACTGGTATGCGGCCATATTGTCAAGGACCAAGCCAGTGGACACATTCTCAGCTGCCCTCCCTGGTGGAAAAAGCTCCTGCTTTGTCTCTTGCCCCAGTTTTACTCATAGCCATCTGTTTCCACCTGTCCCTCCACCTGTCTGCTGGAGTCCTGCTTCTCATGTCTTCAGCAACCGAAAACGAGGTCTTGCTGATAGCATGCTTACTTTAAAGCTTCATTTCCCATGGTTGTTATGTTATTACAAGTTGAGCCTGCATAAAAATACACTTTCTGGAAAATAGGAAATGTAGACTTGACCTTTTAAGAGTAAATAAAGGAAAAGGGTTGCTGCATAGTCTTCGGATGAAGGATTCTTACAATCTAAAGAACCATGCAAGAAAAAGTGAATCCATTTGAATTACCTGCATTTATGCATTGATTACTCATAAAATGTGGTCTGATCTTCAAGTCACAATTATAGACAACACACAATCTGACTAAACTAATAACACAAACAGTTGTGCTTTTCATGTCTTTATTGAGCATACTGAGTAATCATTAACATTACAGGTTGGAAAAAATGAACCCTTGATTTTAATAACTTGTGGATCCTTGTTTAGTAGCAACAACTTTCACCAAATAGCTGCTAATAAGAATAACACATCAATGAGGATGAATTTTGGACCATTCCTCCCTATAGATCAGTTTCAATTCATCAATATTTCTGGGTTGCCTTGATTGTACAGCCCTCTTCAAGTCTTACCACAGCATCTCAGTCGGATATAGGTCAAGACTCTGACTTGGCCATTCCAAGACACAAATCTTCTTTTTCAGCCTTTCCTTACTTGATTTACTTGTGTCCTTTGGGTCATAGGCCCTGTTTGCACCTGGTATTAACATGTATCCTAGGTGATCCGATCACAAGTGGATAGCGCTAATTACAGGTGTAAATGCACCCAAGACGCATTGAGGACTCATTGAGATCCGAATGCTCAGACCACATTTGGAGGTGGTCTGGGCCACATATGACCACATTCTTATAGCAGTGTGAACGCGAATGTGTCTTGGGCCGCATTGAAAGACCACCTACTCAGCTGACATCCTCATGTGAGCGGAAGTATGTACATACTCATTAAAGGGATGAATGGCTGCAACAAACAAACGGATTCTTGTGGATGGACTACCCAGAAAACACGCTTTCTGATTTCAGTTTGGGCCGAAGAGGCAGTACAACGGAAAGTTGAAGACTGTTATCGTAACCGGGCTATATATGAGGATATATCGAAAGACATGGAGAAGAATGGTTACAATCGATCAGGGCAGCAATGCCAATGTAAAATCAAACACCTCAAGAATGCTTTCAGAAAAGCCAAGGACTCAAACAACAAATCCGGCAGTCATTGCTGACTCCCACCGGTAAAAATCAGCAATGCATTTGACCTCTGCATACAGATGTGATTTACGTGCTTATTTAAATAAGTGTGGGAAAGTGAAATCCAATTACAAATGGTCGGTCAAGACGCATGCGGAGATGCATGTTAATGCCAGGTGTGAATGGACGTACTTAGCATTGTCCACTTGTGATTGGATCACCCAGGATGCATATTAATACAAGGTGTGAACAGGGTCATTGTCTTGTTGCATTACCCAAACCTCTCTTTTAGCTTGAGGACATGGACTGCTGCCCTTACATTCACCTGTAAAATGTCTTGATGCACCTTTGAATTCATTCTTCCCTCAATGATTGCAAGGCTGAGGCAGAAAAGCAGCCCCAGAATGCTCCCTCTACCATGTTTCACAGTTGGGATGTGGTTTTGGTGTTTGGGTGCAGTGCCCTTGTTCCATAGCCTTGTGCATTTTTTTCCAAAAAGTTCTGTCCACAGATCATTTTCCTCAAATTGTTGTGGAACATCCAGGTGGTCTTCAGCAAACTTGAAACGTACGGCAATGGTTCAGTGTTTTTCTGATAGTGGACAGATGAACAATGACTTTTGCAGTTTGTAGACTTTTCTGGGTGTTTTTTGCTATCACCCATGAGTTCTTTTTCACCTCTTTCAGGACTGCCCTTTGCCGTTCGAGTGATCTTTTCAGGATGCCCATACCCAGGGACTGTAAAAACAATTGTGAATTTTGTCCACTTTGTCTAATGGTGGATTGATAAACATCCATGTTTTTAGCAACGCTTTTGTAGTCTTTTCCAGCTGCGTGCATCTTCTAAGGTCCTGTGACAGTTGTTTGGATCGAGGCTTGATTAACTAGGGATGGTTGTTTTGAAACCAAGGCTTCAAAGCTAGTGGAGTGAGGGATTTGAACTGGTAGAACTTTTCTTTTCATGCCATCATACAAGAAAAACAGGAGACAGAGTTGACATGGAAACACTGGAGAGTATTAGTGGAAAGAGGAGATCATGAATGTGGGAACATTTTGATCTGATATCCTTCAATAAAGTTTAGTATTTAATAATATATCATAATAATTTCTATT
This sequence comes from Gymnarchus niloticus, assembly GCA_009936485.2. NCBI lineage: Eukaryota > Metazoa > Chordata > Actinopteri > Osteoglossiformes > Gymnarchidae > Gymnarchus > Gymnarchus niloticus. The sequence continues at coordinate 9,681,892 of JAACJT020000086.1, read as the reverse complement.
AACCACTGAGCCACCATGTCCCCATCATTCATTATCATTATTTCTAAGGATTGCTCGATACCATTTTTTCATCTTTGTTACCGACAACAACGTTAAATATCAGCCAATACAGATGCAGCTTAAACAACCTTTCAACCATTTGTATGCCATATATAATATAGCCATCTAAATTCTGAAACAAATACTCCAACCACCCAAAAGAACAATAATAATGAAACAATACTGAATATTGATCGGCATATTTCAATTATGTACTCGTATATATCCATAAGAGCATTAGCTTAATTAAGACAGAAGTGTCACAGGAGGAAATATGCACACACATATAAAGTGTAGTATGCAGGGGCATAGAACCTGGGGGGGTGATGGGGAACACACATTCCCTCCAATATTTCAGTAAGCTGTTTTTATTCCCCCCAATAATATTTCCCCCCATGTGATATTAAAATTAATCTCTGACATATTTATTCCCCTCCCAATGTTTAACTCAGTCCTACTCCCAGTATCCATACTATGACAGTCTGCTTGATTACTTTTGTCTGATCTGTTGACTTTAATAAATGCTTCAAATCTTTTTTCAGCACAATTCAGAAGAAGCCTCATAAACTCCACAAGGCTTCATTTGCCTATCCCTATAATTCACACTAACCAATCTTTATTGAAAAGAACAGATTTTTCAGTAACCAGGCTTTGCGTCCCTTTATTTAAAGGACAAGGCACCGGTGCAACTCACAGTTCCAATCTCATTGCCTTCATTGAAACACCTTTCTCCGATTAGCATTTAGAGAAATCATTAACACAGAAGTTCACTTACTTTTTCCAACTTGCACTCAATGTGCTCAATACAGACATAACACATAAAGCAGTTGTACTTTTTATTAGTTTAGTCAGATTGTGTGTGTAATTGTAGCTTACACGAAGACCACTTTTTTTTTAGTAATCAAGAAATCCAGGTAATTCTGAAGGCTTTACAAAATTTTTCTTTCAAATGTGTACTCCATAGTATCACATTTGAGGGGAATGAGTATTCTACTAGCAACTTCTGATAGAATGCAAGACCTTCCATAACATTAACACACTTCTTTCCACTTTATCAAAAAATCTAAATGATTTGATTAATTTTTTTTAACTCTAACCTCTTAGGGTCACTCTCCTTTATCTTTCCTGTTCAATTTGAAGATTTTTGGAAAAGGTTTGTTGCTGATCCTTGGAAGGATCATATAGATGGTTGTTCGTCTATTCTGATGTTTATAAAGCATGAATTAACATTGTTTAGTGAAGTTCTCTGTAAAGTGGTGCTACTTGTTCAGTAGTGGCATTGGGTGGAGGGGTACAGTGCATACAGTGCCTGTGCTTCACTTTCCAGGAGCCCCTTCAGCAGACAGGGGCCAAGAAAGGGACCTGTGACTGGATTCCTCTGGAAATCTGTTAGCTACCAGTGACCCCGTATCACTGTGGTCGCCTGCAACATGCATTAATTAAATCGTTTAAATCTTTTTAAATAGAAAAGGCTGGTTCCTCATTAGTTTGTGTTCTGATTTCCTTGCTACTTCATTGAAAGAAGCTGCTCCTTTGACAGGCCATGAGGTACAATCCTACTGTCACATATCTTTTTGCATTCTGAACAGAATGGCTGAAGACTGAATCAGCCAGACAAAGCCTGCAAATGAGCGATTCACTGCTAATCACTAGCCAGCAGTTTTCACCTATCTGCCTTTTAAGATTCATGCATAACCCCCACCCCCCCTCAAAAGGACAATAGAAATATTACAAATGTTAATGTCCGGGATAGATCCGTGCTGCCTCAGAAGCTGATGGAGTTGCATTTCAGAGGTATTTGTGAAATATAGTGAGAAAATAACGATAAGGTGAATGTGAATGGAGCATACTCCCAGTGAGACCTCCAGGAAACTGGAGGAGGACTTGGCTGCCTCCGGTTCCTACTGGGAGAGTGTTGCCTCATGGCTCTGGCCCAGTGCCGCCCTCAGGCCGAGCCAGAACAGGCTCACCCTCACTCTGCTGGTTTGCAGCGGGAGTGCTTGTCTCCCTGCTGGACCATGGAGAAGTTTTTTTCCCCCTCTCACCTGCTGCATGGCAGTTGATCTGGTCAGAGTAGGATGGCCATGTGGAAGCACAGCTGCTCCCTACTCAGCCTCGTTAGTGAGGGCTTAATTTCTGAAGACGTTGCATGTACATTACAATTCCTGAGGGATGGGGGCGGCAAGTCTGATCTGTGACAAAAAAGACTGCAAGTAACTGTTTGAAGTTGCACAAACAGTCTTGTGGATGGTATTGGGGGGCTGGGGTTGTTGGGACAGGGCTTCTGTTTGTCCCATCTCTGTTGATTTGGCTCTTTGGACGGCCCATTGGCTGAGCTGTAGTCGTGTGCCCTTTTTGTGAGTATGCACCTGATTAATCAGCAGGCCAACCTGCACACAATACACACAGGCCCTTATGCTGGCCAGAAAGGAGAAAGCTGGCATAAGGCTCACTCATTCCTGTGAGCAAGTTAATCCCATTCTGTTGAATATGTTTGTTTGATAAGCACAGTTGGATGCAGCAAATCCTTTATTTTCAAAGGTAACCTGACTGATCTGAACTGCCAGCTCCCACTTCCTGGCTGAATCATTTTCCCATTTTCCCTTTCACGCTTTTTTGTCTTTATTTTCATGTGCACACTCAAGAGAAACAGTAGCACTGCGCGTGAGATCACGCCCCTCCTGTTATCCTGTATCCTCTGTTACCTTCAAAGACAACACTTTCTACCTCAGTAAGGTGACCCGCACCCCGCTCTGACAATCGTACTCTGTCACTGGGTTTCTTGCTTTCAGTCACATTTGACTGCTCCTTCAGCTACTGGGACATTTCACCCACTACAACACTACATTAACCAAGAAGATATTTGTTAATGTTTATCAAATACTTGTTGATGGTTGTATGATTTCCATTTATTTTTTATTTTTTGGTCTAAATACATAAAGGTGTTTTTTTATTCTGAGGCCACGTTTTCAGCCAAACGATGTGTAATGGGGTCTTATTTGTGTCCTGGTTGTTGTTGTTCCCATTTCCCTGTCCATGAGCTGCTTCCGCTCCTGACTGTGCATCCTGTTCCCATCCAACGATGCGCCTTCAAGGGGAGTTTTATTTAGCCTCAGTCAGGCCGTGACCTCCTTGGGTTGCTGAGGACCCCGAAAGCCACATCCGAATTCCTCCCCGAGAGTCTCCATCTGTCATAAGCTCTACTTTTCTTTGTTTGACTGCTGTGGGAAGGCTGAGAAGAATTTTTTTTTTTTTTAAGTAACTCTATTGAGGGTAACTTGTGCTTGAGGAGTTGTAATGGATTTGGTCAGAGTTTGTTGTCGTTGTCCTGCTTGGTGTCTGCCTCTGTATAACTAATTTGATAGTTCCTTGGGTTTAGCGCATTGTAATTGGCCACATAAATTACTTTGACTTTTTACCTAAATTAGAGTGCTTAATGCATAACACTATTTGTGGGTGGGTCGTACAGAGTGTGTGCCGCCTCAGTTATACTGTCTGCTGTCTGGTTTGCCAGGGCAGGCCTTGACCATGTGGTTTTCTTTCAGGGATCTGCATTAGAAGAGCATCGTGTAGCAGCACAGTGGCTCCCCCATCAGGGTGCTGGGATAAGTGCAGCAACGGGGAAGAAAGGTGTTCCGGGCACACGGCACTGAATGGCCACAAGCCCAGAGCAGCGTTTCACTCATGACCACGACTGCATGGTAAGACGGCAAGAACAGCCGACAGCCAAACAACCCTCTGCCTCTTTCAGTTCACCGTAACACCTCCCTCTGCCTTCTCTGTAGGTGAGCGCTCAAAGAGACAGGCCTGTTGGTGGGTCACGTGATATGGAGGTCAAAGGGCACCTGATCACAGCCACAGGCCTCGGAGCGCCAGGTGAGATGCCGGTGGGCTGACGTGCCGTTGTATTTTAGACAGCGTGTGTCGAAAGTGATGACGTGTCCTCAGAGCTCATCCATCTGTCTGCTTGGACCAATATACCGGCCCAGTGTGGGGGGTGTGTTTTATGGCCTGACGAGTTCAGTTTTTCTCTATGCCAATTGGTTGGTGTTACTACCTGCCAGCTCTGCATAGGCAGGCAGTTTAGGGGTGATTCAGGGCTGAGGGCTCAGTCTGGAACTGGAAGTCACATCTTAGACATCTTCTTGTTCCTCACAGTGTTCGGTAGATTTTGTGGGAGGCTTTAAACAGGATGTCCTTGTTCAGATCGCTGGTGTGTGTGTACCTACTCAGATCCTCAAGGATGCGGAGACAGTAAGCAGCGTGCTGAGCGCATCTCCGAGCTGCAGGAGCGCAGGAGGAGCCTCCAGATGCTGCTGAACACGCGGTTGGGGGAGCTGAGGCATGTCTGCCTGCTGGAAGCGGTCAGTAGCTCAGTCCAGACTCCTCCTGCTGTCCGGACATAAGGAAAATCACCAGAGAGGAGTAGTTTCTCTGCAACATCCCTGACACACACACACACCACAGTCATAATGATGCAGCCCTCATGTTACAGTCAGAGACAGATGTTCATATCTGTCCTTGTCCCTCTTAGCCTCATCTTTATACATGTCTCTCATTCTCACTTCTGCTGCAAGTGAAAGTCATAGTTGCAAGTGAAAGTCATAGTTAAACTCCCACTGCCCTATGAGTTTGTTTCTCCTTCTGCATGGGGCTTGTGTCACATGAAAACTCCAGCCTAAACTAGTGACTTCCACTCCATTGTAGTAACTTTTCCCCCTTCCTCTACCTGCAGCAAAAGTAAACATTAAGAGAAAAAGAAATAGCGCCTTTACTTGTGAATGGCAGCACTGCTGCATGTGCTCATCCCATTGTGGCTCTAAGATTACTAGTCAATTTACCTCTGCAGGAGCTGACTGGGCAGCTTCCCAGCGAGTTTCCCTTGGAAGCTGGGGAAAAACCCCCCCAGGTGCGGCGCAGAGTTGGTCTTGGCCATCGTGGCCTTAAGCATTCTCTGAAGGGAGAGGTAAGCTGTTCCATGAGTGGCCATGCACTGGAGGGGTAGTTGACAGGTGCTTCATGCTATTGCTTATGACTGCCAAACACTGCAGGAGGAGGAAGCATGTCAGTGGAAACAGAAAAAGGCTCTGTTCCGTGGTGCCCTTCGCAGGCAGGTGGACTCTGAGCAACCCCAACACGGCAAGAAGACTGTCCACCGTGGCTGCCACACAGGTGAGGCCTTGCCGCCTGCACCCAGCAGCTCCAGGTTGTGAATACCATGTCATTTTTATAACTGTGGAGGTAGTATTCAGTCATGCTTTGTTGGCAGTTCCATAGTCAGTGCTGAAGCGGGGTGAGTCAGAGCGGTTCTTTAAGGGTGTGGGGTGCTCAGAGGGAAACCCAGCAATGGCACAACAACAGTTCTGAAACTCTGCTGGACTGGACGGCCTTCCCACATGAGTGGGGCCCCAGATGGTGGACCGTGGGAACATTAGAAAGTGTGTGAGAGTGAGTGTGGGGAGTTTTGTTTTTCTTAATGTGGATTGCGTATGTTTGGGTGGTGAAGTTCATTAGGAAAACGAGTTTCCCCCCACACCCTGTTGACAAAACCCAGCACCTTCTAGAAACAGGATGCAGTGAGAAGGTGGGAGAGGAAGTGTGGAGATGAAGCCCTTCCCCCCATTATTCCAGAAATGAAAGAGCCTGGCCAAGCTGGCAGGAAAGGGACGCTGTGGTGACGCTGCCAGCTCTGGCTTGGTTGTCGCATGCCTGTCGGTCTCCACCTTCATGGTTCTGCCAGTAACCCCACCCGCCCTGTGTGTGCCCCCCCCCGCCCGCTCTATGTGCGGCCCGCCCCTACAGATGAAGCAATCAAGTCGGAGAGCAGTTCCACATCGGACTCCACCGGCCAGGATAATGGTGAGCCAGGGGTGCCGTGAGCTGTAAACAGAGATCCAACTCGCCTTGGAGCCAGCTAAATGGGACTTTTGTGCTTTCTTCCCGCAGGGGACTCGTCCCCCAGCATGGGCACCGAGTGCTTGGCCCCGGGAAGCCCCGACAGTCGGCTCTGCAGGAAGCTCTCACCCATTGAGATCTACTATGAGATGAGGACACGTCGCGACTCGGCAGCCAGTTCCTCCAGGTACACTTCCCACCGGCCAGCTGGGGGCTGTGGGGCCGTTTGCTGGCACCATGCCACTCGCCCTTCAGCATGTCCCTCTTTGCTTTGCCTCACCCAGCCCTGGACGTTCCCTCCCACGCAGCATTTCCAACCTGGAGGGCAAGAGCGTCCCCGCCACTCCACTGCTGTCCCGGGTGGTGCCCCCCAATGGCCATGTCAGGTCAGAGCCCTCTTAAGTGGGCCCCGTGCTGGGCAGACAGGCACTGCAGCAGAGTACACCCTCAGTGGGGCCTGCTGACTTTAAAGCCCCACTTTTAAGTTCCTCTGTAGGGAGATTCTATGAGGGTCTATAACAAGCTGGGCAGCTCTGTGTTTACTGTTCAGCACTTTAGTCATGAGGTGGAATTATCAGCTGCACATTTTTTTAACCCCACCCCCTGTCCTTCTCTCAGGCCAGTGGTATCGAGTGGAACTGCCAGCCAGCTGTGGTCAGACAGTCCCGACACTCCCCATGTTGTGCCAGTACATTCTCAAGAAGAGTCCTCGTCTGGGTCCTTAGAGCGCCCGGGCTGTCCATATGGTGCAGCCCGCACCCGACGCAGCAACAGCTCTGATGCTCTGCTGGACCGAACAACCTTCCCAGATGACGGGGCCCCCAGACCTGGCATGCCGTCCAGAGGAGGACCTTACAAGAGCTCAGAGACTCTCACTGATGGCAGGCTGCGGCAAGTTCTGCGGGGCAGCCCCGAGGGGCACCTCAATGGGCACGGGGAGCAGGGTCGGCTCCGCTCCTCAATGGGTGGTAGAGGGGGGGGTGGGGGTGCCTACAACGAGATCCTCATGGACTACATCTGGGGCAAGCAGCAAAAGATGCAGAGACAGCAGTCTTGTGGCGGGGCTGGGGCCTGGCCAGAGGGCACGCCTACCTCATTCCCAACTGCTATAGCTGCTTCCCAACTGAATGGCTTCCCTCCATCCCAGGCTTCCCAGTTTGCGGCTGGGCCGCCACCGTACAGCCCCCTAATGCTCCGGGAGAAAGCAGGCGATTCGCGGCGGATCAAAGTCACCCGGACCAAGTCGTGTGGGCCCTTCAACCCCCTCCAGCACAAACAGCAGCAGGAGGCCCTTTTGCTCTCTGCCTACTCAGACCCTCTCCACCCTGTGTCTGGTTGCACAACGCTGTACCCACCACCCTCTGAGCAGCCTGGCCGTCCTGTGTCACGCCGGCCAGCCCCATTCCCTGGTGAGGACTCCACTCGCAGCCTGCACAAGGCACTGGCCCTTGAGGGCCTAAGGGACTGGTACCTCAGGAACACACTGGGCCACACTGCTGCGGGGCTTAAGGCCCAGGAGGCCGCATGGCCCCGCCGCCGCATCACCCACCCTCCCCATCAGCAGATCCAGGCATTCCAGGCAGAGCAGCTCTACTCCCACTGCCACAGCGGCCAGTTGCCCCAGTCGGCCACCTTTCACGGACAACCGCTGCATGGCAGGTGTGTGTCCCTGTGCTCCTGTGGCTCCTGAGCAGGCATGTTACAGCTGACCCTCTGAAAGATGCAGCATCCTCAGGAAACGCTTAGCGAGCAGCCATTTTCAGAAGCTCGGAAGGGTAGCTCTTTTTGTATGTGTTTTGTTGGGATGGGTTCAGAATCATCACCAGCATCAAAGCACAAGTCAGTGGGAAGTTCCCAGAGTGTCAGCATTGCAAACATCTGACACTCAGAACTCCAACATCTATTCAGTTTTTTACTGCATGGTGTCATTTTCTAAAGCACAAAGGAAGTGTTTTAACATCTGTATACATACACAGACTATATACATATACAGAATGTGAGGAAAAACCGTTATTGTTGGGTATCAAACAATTGGCTAGGGGTGCCAAAGCATCAAAAAGTAGTTATTTTATTAATACCCATCCTTATAGACATTTCAGGGGCAACCACACAGAAGTACATTTTCCCTGGATAAGTGGAGAGCTGAGTTTGCTGCTTTTTAGTCATGTATACATGTAATTACATGACAAGTCCCTGCCAGTTCTGTAATGTTTTCTTCCTTTGCAGGTCCATGGATCTGTCCCTGTATCAGGAGTCCTTCCCCCCTCAGATGCAGGACTTAACACTGAAAGAGCCTGACAGTGACCCACCTGCTCCAGGCACACTGGTCTGACATGCAAACACATACATATGCAGTCATACAAAGGCTCATGAAGAAAAAGGACTCAAATACACAGAAGATTCCAGAAACATTCCCCTTTCCTTTTTCTGCACTTTGAGAGGAGAGCTTAATGGAGAGTTGCTTGAGCCAACCTGTGTTTCCAATTCATGTCGGCACAACTGAAATCACTTTCTTTGAGTGAAGATTAGATGAATTACCAATAGACACCCAAAAAGTTTCTCAGTCATGGGACTATGGAGTCTTCCAAACGCTGTCAGATTCCAGGGCTCCAGGAAAACGAGCTTTACTAGTTTATTTATTTTCTCTTATTGCTTTTTTTTAAAACACATCAAGATGTTTTAAAAGATTCCACTACTCTAACAGAGCTCATGAACTGTGGTTTATGTATGTAACAAAGGACTTACAGATGGAACCTTTGCTTGCATTTTGCATAATTGCTGAAGTACTCAAAAAATATATATTTAATACTCCTATTCAGGTCATAAAATGTGCTCATGCAGTACCTCTATGTGAGGGGTTCCCTAAAAATGCATTAAGGGGGTTTAATCAGGCTTTATATGATCCTTTGGGAAGGATTAACACACTGATGTTCTTTCAGGGTTCAAAGGACCTGCATCCCTATTCTCAGCACATAAACCCTGCTGGGAGGGCTCCCTCTGCAGACTGTATTGAAACACACCTGCTCTCGGTCACCTTGGATAAGGTTTTGAAAAGCATTCACCATATCAGGAACATGACTGCAAAGATGTAGCGTGTTGGGTCTATAGCAGTATGTCCAAGCTGTGAACTCTGTCCTTTAATGGTTGCAGATTTTTCATCATGACTGGTGGTACCAAATGACATCTTAGAGGTTACTAAATCCACCAGTATTTTCTAGTTCACATAATATCACTTTTCTGAATCAGAGATTTTTCAGCTCTGGTCTTGGTGAGCAAATGTGTGTTCAGATTTTTATTTGGCTTACCTAGGGTTGATTGTTGATTGAATAAATTATGGGATTCATGTCACACTAAACCAAATGAGGGCATTTGGCTATTTGAGGACTTGTTGCAGTACTGAAAAGACACAAATGTCTTATTTTTTACACTGTCTGATAAAAGTTTGAATGACTGTTAATTAAACTTGTGTTTTTGTGCTTCTAAATTCCTTAAGTTGGTAATTGAGGTGATTGAATTAATTGAATTCAACTGATTAATCTTTTGATTACTTGAATTTTTCAGGGCTTAACAATGATTGAGCAAATTGAAATATCAGGGTAGATGCTCAGCTAACACCTGGGGTTTAACAGGACTAAAGTAAGCATGTTTGTCCCTGCTATGCTGCAGCACACACCAGCATACACAGTGGGTTCACAGGACCAGGGCTGAAAGGCACTTGTAAATCATCCATCATTTAGTAGGTTAGGGCCAACTATTTGTTTTATAATGCTGTGCTGTTTATGTACGTTTACAATGTAAAGGAAGGAAAATATGCAAGAAAAAAATATAGAATCTGGGATTATGTTCATTATATTTCAATACTCCAGGAGGTGGAATTTGAGCATGCAAATAAATGCAAGAAATAGAGACTCTAGTGGAAGTGCATCAGCACGTTTTGTGATGAAAATGATGGATATCCGTGGAAAGGCTGAGAAAGTGAGCTCTGTCCCCTGGTGTGTGAACACTACAAAAGCAATACTGATATGTACAATCTTACATCATCTGGATTATGTGCGTTATAACTGATAAATGTGACTTCAGTTAATTAAAGCATTACCAACATTTTCTTGAATAGATGCCTTGTTTGTCAATGAAATATATCTTTTGTATGTTGCTACTGGTTTTGGTCTTTTAAAGCCGTTTATGTGGCTGTCACCTGATTGGAAACCAGGAATCATCATCAGCATTATTTTAATTATCATAAGATGTGTGATGATTATTAGAAATGAATAGTATTTTAACATGTGAAGTTCATTATATTCTAATTCATTGTAAATATCTGTTAATAAACTTTGTCACGCAACTTTATGACAAATATAATGAAAGTTTGTGAATTCTTTTACTGAAATTTTTTTTTTTACCAATTGACAATTAACCTCTGAGCAGATGTTCTTAACAGCTCAATGAAAACTGTTCATAGTGATCATGCTGTTTTTATGACTGCTGAGTTTTGTTTTTAACTGGAGGATGTACATGATGTTAAATCTGTGCAGGAAGGTGATGTGGGTGGTCTTGCAGGGATGGCTGGGTAGTTATGTGGCAGATGGAGACTGCCAGAGTGTTTGTTTTGTCATAAGCAGGTCTTATGGCAGTAATGGCTGTACAAATAAAGGAACCTGTGTGTCGTCCACCAAGTTCTCTCATTGCATTGTCTTGCTGAGTCTCACAAATCACAGGTTGGAAATAATCAGTGTTCTATTTAAGATAATGTGGCCAGTCTTCATTTACATATTTATTTCCCTCTATTTGTTAGCAGAGACAGCTAGCTTGGGCACCCTATGTCATTATTTAGGAAATGTGCAGTTAATAATTAGAGTACTGTCCATTCCAACATCACTTGTAAACTTAAAAAGAAACATATTATGACATCAAGTCTCTATAGAATATCTTCGAAATGAAACTTCTCAAATTTTAATTTGCTGGACAAATTCACAAAATCTGAGCTTTGTTAAGTCAACTTTACTAACAATGGGATAAGGCTTCTCAAAATGCTTGTCCACCCTTGAAAATGTTCTGAAGGCAAACGTGGACACTACCTGACACTAGCTATGTATGCCTAATAAACAAACCACTGAATGTGTATGATAGATGATCTGTCCAACTATTGACCACTCATCCAAATCAGGGTCGCGGGGTGTACCCCAAAGTGTACATTTTAAATTATTACTGCTATTGGCCACTAGAGGGAGACAACCGCTACAGGATAGAACCACTGCACTTCAGAGAGGTATTCCAGAAAACGGGCTTAATATATTCTGTAGTTAAACTTGAATTATTTTATTTTCCCCTATTTTTCTCCCTAATTTTAGTCGTGTCCAATTTCCACCCATCAGGTAGTGTTCCCCGTCACACGACACCACAGACCAGGGAGGGCGAAAGCTAGCACGTACTTCTTTCGAGGCACGTAAAGCCAGCCGACCGCATTTTATCGTACTGTTGCACATCCGACACAGGGGGCGGCGTAACATAATCGGAGGACAGCGCCATCTGCCCCCTCTGTACACGTGCTCACAGACGCCTATGATCGGCTAAGTGTCGCTGTGTAAGCGACTGCGGAGAGTAAACCATCCTCTTTATTGCTCTCTTGGGCTAAATTTTTTTATATTCATTTTTTTAAATGACTATTATAAGATTTGAATTGAATGTGCCTTTGTGTTTAGATAGCACACAATCCCCTTAATATACACTTTCCATTATTGTCACCTGCTGTCATCTTCAGAACAGGCTGTAGGGAGGCCTCCTTAAACTGAACGTGAATTTCAATAAATAGAAACTTACAGTCCTGGTCACCATTATTAGCACCCATGAAATGTAACTACATCATGTAGAATATCTCCTGGAAAAAAACGAATGTACTGAAACAGCTTTATAAAGTCATGTTTGGTACAGAACAGCAAATGATGAAACAACAATGTTAAAAAAAAAAAAAACAATAGGAAGAAAAAAACTAGAAGAACTGAAAGATTGTCTCGACACTGATATTGGCACCCTTTAAATCAGTTTGAAAGAAATATTTACACTTGACTTTTTTTGTGATAACTTAGAAATTAAACTAACCTGTGATAAATTGTCAGTGCCCTCATGACTTGAATTAGCCACTGAATGGTGACTTCAATGCTTAAAAAAGCCATAAGTTATTCCCTGTTCCCTTTTCACAATAAGGGAGCTCTCTGAGAGCATCAGAAGTGCTATTATCACCAAACACAAGACTTCAAAAGGGTATAAGGCCATCTCCAAAGACCTTGGTATCCCTGTTTCAACAGTGGACAACACTATTAAGAAGTTTGCTAAGCATGGAACAAAAATATATTTATTCAAAATTAGCGATACTAAGAATGTTTAAGATGTTCGTAGCATCATACATCAACATTCGTCACTCTGGTGTGTTTTTTTTTTTTTTTTAGACAACAGTCTTTGGAGTATCTTGCTGGCCGTTGGACGTTTGGTTTGGTTCTGGTGTGTTGTAGGGGTGGGTTGGTAGGTGGAATGGCTGCATCTCCAGCTGAAAGGTGTGTAGTGTTTGCAGGGACACCCGAGACATCTCCAGTATCTGAGCTGTCACCATCCAGGGTTTGTTGGTGTTAATTAGGAGTTATTTTGAGGTGTTTCATCACTGGATGAATGTCGCTCTTGTTCCGGCAGTATTTCTTGCCTTTCACCAGCACTGCATGTGAGTGATCGCTGAGTTGGTCAATGTAAATGCCAAGCACCCATGTGCTATCTGGATTGTTAGGATGGAGAAGAACTCTTACTGTTTGTCCATGAGTGAAACTTGGCAAATCACGAGCATGGGTGTCATCGTGGAGTTTGACTGTTGCCCCTTTAGCTCTTTTCTTTGCAATGACATCTTTCACTACTCTTGGCTTTAGAAGAACATTCTTCATGGGCAGGAGAGAGCAGGTATGCCTTGACATTAGTCTTTGAACCGGTGAGCTGTCAAGACCTTCTCCTGGAGTGTTTCTCCATGCCAGCACTGCTTTCCATGGGTCCTCTCCATCCATGGCACATCTTTTGAGTAAAATTTTGGCTATTTTTACTGCCAATTCCACTTTGCCATTGCATTGGCTGTGATATGGGGACGAGGTTGCATGCTTGAAGTCCCAATCTTTGGCAAATAGTTGAAAGTCCATGCCATTGAAAGGGGCACCATTGTCCAAGAAGACTGACGGGGGAATGCCACGTTTGCTGAATTGTCTTTTGCAAGCATCAATGACAGGGGATGAGGTGTAGTCTGTCAGCTCATCAATCTCCCAGTAGTCTGAGCCCATCATTATAAGATATGTGGAGTTGTTGGTGCTGAAAAGGTCAACTCCCACTTTGGACCAAGGAATATCAGGTATGTGGTGTGGAGTGAGTGTTTCTTTCTGTTGTCTCACCTGGTTGGAATTGCAGGTGGCACAGCTGTTAATGAAGTTTTTAATGTCATCAGCAATACCTGGACAAAAAACTGCTTCCCAAGCCTTTCTGTGGCTGGCTTCGATACCAGAATGCCCAATATGAATCTTTCGTAGAAAGATGGGGCATAATGCTCCAGGGATAAAGACCTGCTGTCCTTTGAAAATTAGGCCACTGTCTGTTGCAAGTTCCTCCTTGTATGTCCAGAATGGATGGAGGGAAGGGCTAACGGCTTGTCTGTGTTCTGGCCAGCCTCCACTGATGTGGGCGCATAATGCATGAACCACTGGGTCTTAGGCTGAATGTGTCTTAATCTCCAGTGTCTTCGTGGTTATGTTGATGCTGCCGCTATGGTTTACATGTTCTAAGTCTGCTGAGGTTAGACCCAAGGCATACACTGATGATGGTGCCTGCATTTGTGAGTGTGTTGTGTTTCATTGTGGTGTTCTGGACAAGAAGTCAGCTAACTGTACTTCTTTTACCGGTCTGTATATCAAGTGTAGCTGGTACTGTTGCAGTCTGAGCAACATCCGTTGTAGTCTCTTCAGCACCATGAGCAATGTTTTTTTGAAAATCATTTCACTGTGAACAGTTATATGGTCTTTGCCATGCAGGTACTGATAAAATTCGTCATATCCAAAAACTCATTCTTTCTCAATTTGCTCACACCTCTGCTCAGTTGGAGTCAGCGTTCTACAGTAGAGGCAAAGGCTACAGGTTGTCCACTTTGCAGGAGGGCTGCTCCAAGGCCTGTCTCAATAGCATTGCACTGGAGAGTGACTTCTTCATGGAGGTCATAGTATCTGAGGACAGGGTGGCTACATCCTTGATATTACACAAGGCTGCATCGTGCTGTGGAAGCCAAGCTCATGCAACATCCTTGTCAGTCAGGCCCCTGAGTGGCTTACACACATCTGATACGTGGGGCAAGAATCTAGAAAGATAATTAACAAATCCCAAGCAGCTGCTGGAGAGACTTCGCATCATGTGGTGTTTGCATGTTCTGGATGGCAGCTATTTTGTCTGGGTCAGGGCGTAATCCCTTTGTGGTGAGTAGGTGCCCCATATATGCCACACTGGGAAGCTTCAGCCTGAGTTTTCTTTTATTTAACTTAAAAATGACTGTTCTAGTCCTTTGTAGGAGGGCTGATAAGTTTTTGTCATGATCAGCCATCGCCTCCTCTGTAGTGTTTCCACACCCATAAACAAGAATGTCGCCAGCTCACAGTTACACCTCTGAGCCTCTGTAACACTTCATGCTGTCTCATCTGATAGTCTTTTGCTGCTGGCGTGATCCCGAATGGCATTCTGAGCCATCTGTAGCAGCCTAGAGGTGTCCAGAATGTAGTGAGATAGCTGCATGCCTTATCCGACTTTATTTGCCAGTAACCATTTTTTACATCTAGGACTGAAAGTGCCTTTGCCTTCACTAGTTCGGGTAAGATCTTCCTCTATTGTTGGCATCTGATAATGCGATCTGAGTAGAGCCTTGTTTAATGCACTGGGGTCAATACAGATGTGCAGCTCATTCTTTTTGACAGCCAATATGTTGGTGATCCATGGTGTTGGGTCTGTGACTTTTTTGATAGTCCCCTTTTTCCCATGTCTTGGATTGCTTTTGTAACTTTTGCTTTGATGGGAATAGGGATCCTTCTGGGCAGCTGCTATACAGGCCAGATGGAGGGATCAACCTTTAGGTGGAGCTCTCCTGGGAGGCAGCCAAGGCTGTCAAACACATCATCATAGTTGGATATAAGTTCTGTTGAGTCTGGTGTGTCCATGTTGGGGGCTTGTCCTGCATCAACACTGTTTATCACCTGTTTGGCAGTAATTTGGAGTAGGTTGAGTCTCAAGTGATAAGTTTCAGCTGAGAGTAGAGGAGTTTGTGATGTCTCCATTATCTGAAATCTCAGGATGTGTGTCCTACCATCATGTTCAGCTTTGAGATCACATTCCCCCTTTGGCTTTATCAGTGTGCCATTGTACAACTTAAGTGTGGCTTTGCTGGGTAACAAAAGTGGGCTGCCGTCTTGCATCAGGCATTGGAGATCACGGAAGTCAATCACACTGACAGTGGAACCTGTGTCTAGTTGGCATTTCATAATGTGTTGTGGGTCATAGGGAAGTGGTTCATCAATATATAGGGCTAGCTTCAGGTTTATGAACCATTTACTTTTGTTAGCTTGCATGCAATTTATATGGGAAAGGTACAGCATTGTGCCATTTTTGTTTTCCGCTTGCTGGTCTTCCTCAGCCAGATGCAGCTGTGGTTTGTGCTGTTCTTGTTTACAAACTTGGGCAAAATGATTCCGTTTTTTGCAGGCTTTGCATGTGACACCATCCGCTGGGCTTTGGCATGTGTTGTTCCACAGTAACAACAGGTGATATTGTTGGATGATTTCCTTCTTGTGTGCTCTGCAGCGTTTGCTTGATTGTGCCTCTGCTGGTTACAAGTGGTGTAGTTATCCCATGAAGTGTATTTGACTCTTGTTCTCCTCCGCTTCTTTTCTTAATTTGGATTTGTGCTTGTTCACTTGCACAGCACATGTCAATTGCTTTAGTCAGTGTCAGGTTTGGTTCTCGTACCATCCGTGCTCATGCGCTTAAATCCTTTGTGTCTATAACTAATCTATCATGGATTAAATCATCTCTCAATTCGCCAAAATCACGTGTCTGCTAGCTTTCTTAGCTTGGCTATATACTGCTCTATTGTCTCCCATTGGCTTTGTTTGCTGTCTTTAAACACGAACCTTTCATAGATCACATTCTTGGTTGGTTCAAAATGCTTTTGCAATGCATCCAGAACTTTTTTTTTTTATCTTCCCGGTCTTCTGTGGGCATGTGTAGGTGGCGTTGGAGCTGGTAGCATTCCTTTTCAATTACAGATAGTAGTGCGGCTAGACGAATCTTATTATCCTTTTTCAGTGGCGGCCCGGGCACCCTTCTGATATGATGGCCCATTATTCATTAATATGTAAGCTGTCTGATAAAAGACACAAAATGCTTGAAAGAAGAAACTAAATAAAATCCACCAAAAAAATGGCAAATCTCCGGGAAAAATGGCACGAGTTTTCCTTGATTTTCTTTCAGAAAGTTTTTCCAGCCCAGCGGCCCATTTCTTACCCTGAAGCACCGGCCCACCAGGCATTGCCAAAATGCCCTTATAGCCAGTCTGCCCCTGTCCTTTTTGTCTAACCCAGCAGCAATTTTGTAGTTTTCCCACTGTTTGAAAAAACATCCAGTTGTTGTACGCGTCGCCCTTCATGTCCATGGGCTCCGGTACGGGAATGTGATATGCCATTCTGTCAACTGATGGCTGGCTTGCAGTTGAGCAATTAGTTGGCTGAGAATAGCAGTATGTTGAAATTGGCTCACCACTTGCTCGTCCAGTCAATGTAGGTGTCTGCCGTTGGTCCAGACTTCTGACACCATGTTTTATAATGATACTCAGAAGCTCCAGTGTCAGTGAACAAGATATGGCTTTATTACAACCATTCAGGCAAAAACCATGCACATATAGTCGTCTGCTCTCGGGCTCTTCTTCATCTACCTAAGCCAGGCATTTATTCAACCCTTTACTGTTAGAGTGCCATCTATTGGCACTACTACGTCGTAACTACATGTCCTTTAAATTCTTTGTATTTTCTTCCATGAAGGTTTCAAACGTCACGTTGAGCAGTGTGCATCAGATGTTAACTTAAAAAAAGAACACCTTTATAATATAGCACACAAAAAGTATGCAGGCAAAACAACCGTTCATAACCTATCCAGATATGGTCATCTTTCAGCTACACTTTGCATGTTTAGGCTCAATTCAGTACTGACTGTTTGCATACTTGGAAAAAACGTAAAACGTGAACAAGTGTCTGTGAATTTAGGCGTCCGATTGCGGACAGGGGGCATTAGTGAGCGGGCGAGGATGTCTGCACCTATGGCGGCCGCAGTTACGGGAATTGTGGGACCTTTGGAGGACTTCCTAGGTTTCGGTCCGCGTTAAAGTCGTGCTATAGCGGCTGAACTGGCGCTGGGGCGGTACGTGAATGGAGCGATGTTGCAAGCGAAGGAGGCTCGTGGAGCGGCGGCGTTGGAGGCTCGACGTTGCCCCTAGCTGGGAAGCCGGCGCTGGCGCAGTTAGGCAGCGAACTCTGCGGATTCGGGAAGTGCGGCGCGGCTTGGAAAGAAGGTCATATTGAAAAGGGAAATGCGAGTTCAGCATTAAAGTTTAACTTAGCCGCTTAGCAAGATCCCACCAGGGTTTTTTTTAAATTTTATTTTAAGAACTCTTGCGCTTCGGAGTTATTGTACTTCCAACTGTGATTCGTCTTTAGTAGCCGACAAAGGCTCTGGCTACCTTTTAAGTTTATATGTGTTACTTAAGTTGAGGCAGCTTAACAACTTGAGAGCTTCTAAATTAGCGACGTTATACTTTTAGTCTATCCGAAGCAGGGAGTTGGCAGGTAGCCTGTCCTCGTCACGGTTCTTGGTGTATATGTTTGTGTCTTTTGTCAGTTAATGTCATGTAAACATTTTCATTGCCATTGTTTTCTGCCAGGTAACCGAAGTCATTTAGTTTTTAGTCTGTTGTATGGTAGCACGTTGAATTATAAAGGCTATGGTGGAAATTTATGGTTGAGGTAGAGTTGTGACTTACAAATGACTGAATTTTCTGCTAACAGTTTAATGTAAATTGACATGTTTGCTGTGTCGAACCGTACAAATTCACACGGGTGTAGTTTAAACCGTGTTTGGTAATTCAAGTAAGCGGTAGTAGAGTAGAAAAGTGGGTCGGTAGCTTGTTGCAAGTTCCCACTCTAAACATGTTTTGAAATTAAAGAAATTATTTAACACAAATGTATCAGCGCACAAATTTACATAATTAATTTTTTTAATATACTAATGTGAATGGAATATTTATATTTATGTATTTACGGATAGATTTGCTTGTTGGAATCGGGAAGCTTTTCAAAACGCCTAGAGGCTTGCATATCTCCATACAACTTGTTTGGAGAAATGATAGCTGTTCGAAACCTCAGAGGTTCTGTTCATTCAAACTAGTGTCTTCAAAGTGAAAAGGGCTGACTGCAATTCTCAGGTGTGTTAAGATAAACTCAGCCAGCTGTTTTATCATGTCCTTGGTTATGTATGCAAAAATTCCTGTCAATTTGAAGAAAACTTCAGCTGTGAAGAAAGCTGCTTTCTTGCTTGTTGCTGCTTATGGATTGAAAAAACTGTACCCCCTCCTCTCTAATAAACTTGGAGGAGTGGTTGCCAAGCAGCCCAAAGACTCCCTTCCACAGGGCCCCAATAGGGTTCCCCAGGACATGCAAGAGAAAGGGGGGAAAAAGAAGAGCAGTTCTCCAGCTGTCAACCGTGAGTTTTTTCAAAGGCTCATTCGACTCCTTCGCATCCTTTTCCCTCGCTTTCTATGCAAAGAGCTGGGACTTCTGGGTTTTCACTCAGTGGCTCTCATCTCCCGTACCTTCCTGTCCATCTACGTTGCCAGCCTAGATGGCAAGATCGTCAAGACCATTGTGCAGAAAGATCCTCGGGCCTTTGTGTGGGAGCTGACTAAATGGCTCCTTATTGCCATTCCTGCCACATTTGTCAACAGCGCCATCCGGTACCTGGAAGGTCGGCTTACTTTAGCCTTTCGCACCAGGCTTGTCACCCATGCCTACCAGCTGTACTTCAGTGACCAGACGTACTACCGCGTTAGCAATATGGATGGCCGTTTGGCTAACCCCGACCAGTCCCTGACGGAGGATATGGTGATGTTTGCCGCCTGTGTTGCTCATCTGTATTCCAACCTCACCAAGCCCATTCTGGATGTGGTGATGACCTGCTACACCCTCCTGAGGGCTGCCGAGTCCAAGGGAGCCAACACCACCTGGCCTTCTGTCATAGCGGGCATTGTGGTGGCACTCACAGCTAAGGTGCTGCGGGCTTTCTCCCCCCGCTTTGGCAAGCTGGTGGCTGAGGAGGCTCGACGGAAGGGAGACCTACGGTACATGCACTCACGCATCATTGCTAACTCTGAGGAGATTGCTTTCTACGGCGGGCACCAGGTAATTACTCCCTGTGGAGGAGCTGGGATTTGTTAGTCATCTCAACTGTAAATGTCAAAAAGGTACACCAGGAACTCGTTAGGAGCCATATTTGGAAGTTGTGTTTTCATGATAATCATTTTTTGAATGTCTGTGGTTTTGGCATCCTGTCTAAGCTGTACCCCAGCCTTGTATCCAGTGGTGTCTGCGATAAGTGGTTAAAAGACTTAAGTTTTTATTTTCTGGTCTGGGTCCACAGTGAATGGTCTGATTTGTTGTTGCATTACTTTAAGGTAGGAGCATGAATTTTTTGTGGTGTAAATTTTATACTAAGATTTTCAAGAAGTGTACTGATTGTAAACTTTTTGCTTATTCAAGTTTTATGTAAAACAAATACTATATGTTATGGAATGGGAAATTGGGTGTGAGTATTAAAGGTGAATCCTTTAAAAGACCCTAAAAATCTGTAGGAAGATTGGTAGTGTGAAATTCTTGAAATCAAATTAATTGGCAGTCTTTTGAATTTATACTCTTAAATTTTGAAGCAAAAGACCAACTAACAATTTTGTAGTACTACTGTGAAGCACTATGGAGAACAAAGAACGCAGTGAGATTTATCAGGAAGAATTAGGCCTAATCTAGGAAATCCTGGGTAAGAAAGAACAATGCTTTGAGGCAGTACTGAATAAGTTTTTTTTTTTTTTTGTCTTGGTGGTTTTAATCTAATTTAGTCTCTCTTCCCTTATTTGGTCCACTTATTTACTTCTGTATTTTGGAATGTGATGTACATATACTTTATTTGCTTGGTCTAAATTGGCAAATGTTTTTCTTTGTATTAGTGTATTTTTATTATTCACTTAGTGGATGCTTTTTCCAAAGCGATGCATACGAGAGGAAAACTTGTGGTCAGAGATCGGGGTCAGTCTGCATCCCTCTGTTTAACCTTGGACTTTCATCAAGAGCGCAGTTAGATATGATTAGTTTGCTGCGCATGGGATTTGACCCCATAATCTTCCAGACCTGGGCACAAATCCCTGACCTGCAGAGCTACACACTGCTCCTGTTGGAAAACTGTGGTTATCTCTTTAAATGTTTCACCTGGGCTTGGAATGGGGAAGGGTGCATAACTGATTACTTATCACATAAAACACTTTTTCATACCCGGAAGATATAGGCTTTCAGTAGACCATCTAGATACACCTTAATGAAGAATTAAGCTGCTTTCTTGTATTCATTTCATCCACCTTCTAACCATTTATCCTGGTCAGGCTTGTAAGGGGTGCATGGGTAGCTGGAGCCTAGAAAGTGTATCTGTTTCTTCAAAATAATGATTGTGTATGCTGGAAACCTCCAAAAATGAGTGACCTGTTGGAGTCACAGAAAAGTGTAATTGGAATTATGGCATTGTTAGTCTCTACAGGCACCAAGATAGTAGAGATGGCTTTGTCCACTTAGTGCTGCAAGTGTCAGCATCCGGGCCCTATAACAGTGCTGAAGGAAAGTGTATGTGTGAGAGAGCCTTCCTGGCAGAAGAGAATGTGGTCAGGAAATGCATGAAAGCTTGCGTGGCCGAGCTGGCATATAACTGGATATCACCAGTTGCAGTGCTGCCCTGCCTCCTCCCCTGTAGGAGGAACAGAGGCGAAGCAGTGTAGAGGTCAGCATGGGTCTCCTGCAGGTCAGATGTTCCTGCTCCTTTCCGGCAGGTAATAATGCTGGTCTCAGATTAGAGATATAAGGTTGAGTGGAGGCTGAAGCAAACTATTATGACAGCTTAGAAAATCACCTTCGACAGAATGAGCGTGTTGTTTTTCTGTAACTTCGTCATGGGTGCCTATGGGTTAAAAAAAAAAAAAAGCATGGCTTGTAGTTGTGACCAAGCTAAACGTCAGAAGAGCCATTGAAGGTGTCTGTCACATGAATCTGGAAGGTCCCCATCTCGGTTGGGACTAGATTAGGACTTGGAGTGCTTATCTTCCCCAGGAGAGAATCTGTTTCGTCACAGCTGCTTTCAGAATAACAGCAGATGTAGTACTGCGACTGTGATAATTGGATCTGAAGTAGCAAATGTGCCCGAGACCTGTCTGTCTATCCAGGTCCGGCACTTCTGATAAGGCAAACGCATGCTGAGCTGATATCAGAAAGTCATGGACTTTTTCTATTTTTCGGCTGCCTGTTAGAGATGCAGGTATTATCTGGTGGAGTTGGTGGGGTCAGTCGGTGATCAGCATGTGATGCAACAGCCTTTTCTTTGATCCTCATGTCTTTTGAATGGAAAAACTGAAAAGCAAAGTTTGTTAGTTCGATGTCAGAGTGGGTGGTGATGATGGACCATGGTGGTGCCTTTGTGTCCCAGGTGGAGATGTTGCAGCTGCAGCGCAGCTACCAGGCTTTATCCTCTCAGATCAACCTCATCCTCTTCAAGAGGCTGTGGTACGTCATGCTGGAGCAGTTCCTCATGAAGTATCTGTGGAGCGCCTCGGGTCTTGTCATGGTGGCTGTGCCCATCATCACAGCCACTGGCTATTCCAAATATGGTAAGCCCTGCTCCCCAGCATAGTGCCACAGGTAGTAACTGCTTACTGTCTTTTGTAAACTTATTTGCTCCCTCCTTAGTCCTTTTTTTCTACATCTTGCTGCTTTGAATGCAGCCTCCTTCTGTTTTCCAGAAGTATACAATTGATACCCCCTCACTACTGACTCCCTGCTGTGTAGTAGTCAGTAGCAGGGTTATTTTGAAAGCCTTCCCAGGGAAATATGGGTCTGTGGAGCCCTGCACATCACTGCCGCTGTGTTGCTGGCCTTTGAGAGCAAGTTTTAGTATGCAGCTCACGCTCTGCCCACTCAGGGCCTCTCAGTGGGATGTAAAGCAGGGGCGGGAGCTAAATTGCTAGGGCAGCTCGGTGCAGCGTTCTCCTGCTTCAACAGCCTGTCTGCTGGTCTCCGCTGCCTCCTAAACCTCTGTGTGTTTCTCGCATGCCAGAGCCTTCCGGGGCTGTTGCTAAGGAGACTTTGCTGCAGTATATACATAGCATTCATACAATATTTGTGGCCTTTTCACTGGACTGAAGGACAATTGGTGAGATTCAGTGGTACAGTGGGCTAAACAGTGCTTGGTTTGGATCATGTTTGCTCGTTCTGCTCCCTAGAAATGGGGCATTTGTGTGTGATGGGTGCTATGTGTCATCCCAGACTCCGAGGATGTGAAGCAGGCTGCTATGGTGATGAAAGAAGAGGAGCTTGTGAGTGAGCGCACTCAAGCCTTCACAACGGCCCGCAACCTGCTCAACGCTGGAGCGGACGCTGTAGAGCGAATCATGAGCTCTTACAAGGAGGTGAGGGGGGTGGGGGTTATGGGGCTGCTGAGGGAGGAAAACCAGCCTCATATGGGATGGGGAGATCAGGAACTGTAAATGTGCTGGAGGTAATGTGACACCCTTTCAAACATTGAAAGCATTCTATTCCTGTTTGGTTTTAAGTGTTCGGGGTTGCTGTGACCTTAGTTTGTGGGATAAGCTGTACTGTGATGTTTGCCGATTGTAACAGCTTGTTTACACTTTCATGGCTCTGTTTTACTCAGCCTCATTTACAGTGCTGACGTTAAGTACTTCAGGGGGCTGTGTAATGACCTCATGACCTTCCCTCAGGTGACAGAGTTGGCAGGCTACACAGCGCGTGTCTATGAGATGTTCTCCGTGTTCGAGGATGTGCGTGCAGGTGTCTACCGTCGCTCTGGCGGAATCGATGGAGGCCAGGCTGGAGCCCAGCGGCTAGTGCAACATGGCATGAGGGTGGAGGGGCCGCTGGAGATTTGTGGTAAAATGAGAACAGGATCTCCTCTGAGTGTCCATCCAGTGCACCTCTTATTTCATACTGTGTTTTATTGGTTCAGAAGCCATTGCAAAAAAAAAAGTGGGGGAAAAAAAAAATCTGTAAACATTTAAAACACACACCCCACCTATAGTGTGTCTCGTGTATCTGGCTAGAGGATGTAAAAACTGAAGAATTTCTTTATGCAGAGGAATGAGGGTGAGACCAGCCACATGTTATGCCCTTTGGCTGTTTAAACTGTGGTATGAAGCTACTTGACTTTGCACAGAGCTCCAGGTGATTGATTGCTTTAAGCAGTTTAGTGGCCCAGAGAAGGGACGCTGTTTACTGCGTGCCTTTCCAACGGCCCTGAGGGGACAGCCTTGCATGCAGCTGACTGATGCAGAATGACTCGGGCACTGACATTTGTTCTGGTGTTTATTGGTGCAGGCCAGGTGATTGATGTAGAGCATGGCATCAGCTGTGAGAACCTCCCCATCATCACACCCACAGGAGATGTCGTGGTGTCCAGCCTGAATATCAAGGTAAGGAAGTCCCTCCCCCTATAGGGTCTTTTGTCCTTTACACAGCTGAGTTTGTACACAGACCATTTTCAGCTCCCCGTGGCCTTGCTGATAACCACATGGTGACTGCTCTCTGAGGCCTTGCCTGACACCTACTTGCCTAAGTTGCCTGTTCCCATCAGTCTCTGCCTGCTGCTTGATGAACCATATGAGTCGGTTGTTGCTGTCATAAAGACTTTGTCTCGCAACCCCCATCATGTGGACCTCTGCTTGTGCCCCCCTCATATTGTGTAGTTCAAAGTCCAAGGTTACTGCCAGTAACAGCTACATTTCAGTGTGTGTGGCTGGTGTGTTGCCCTGCATAGGGAGCATGCCTGTGTCTGCAGGCAGCTCTATGTTAAGCACTATTTTAATGGTACTTTGCCCCCCTCCCCCATTAAACCCCACTTAGATTTGCAGCTTCTTTGCATTCCCTTTATCTTCACATACTGCTTTTCAGGTCTACAGATTACTGTACTTTAACGACTCCCTTATGAGCAGCCCTTAGTTAATGAATTGATGCTCAGACAAGTGTGTGGGAAGTGGGTCACAGAGGCTCACGTGAGACCCACGCTGGGAAGTCGGTCAGTGCAGCTGTCATGATGGTGGGTCTGTGGTTCCGGCCTGCGTCCCAAGCTGGTCTGAACTGTGACGCTCGGCGTGACCTTTTGGCTGCTGCATGTGTCATAATGCAGTCAGCGTTATTCCCATGAGCTCTAACAATGGCTCTACTACACAGCTTTGCCAGGATGAGCCGAGGCCCCACGCCTCTTGCCAGCTAACCAGCTGGCTCCAGGATGAATGCCAGCGCACTCTTGGCTGGCTGGTATTTTTACCACCTGACTGAAGTGACATATTATACAACCCCTGGAAAAAATTGTGGAATCACCACACTTAGATGTTCACCCAGCTTTTTTTTTTTTTTTTTTTACTTGGTAGCAAATAAATCGGAAGAGAACTATTTTTAATAGCGGAACATTCTGGCTTTGTGAAACATACCTCAAACAAATGAAATCAAATTTGAATTAATGGCATATTTTTTCCAGAGCAAGGAAAATTATGGAATCATCAGCTAAAAAAATTCACAATTAGTACTGTACTTTTGTTGCTCCTCCTTGGGCTTGCCTGAATTCTTTGAGGCATGGATTTTACTAATGAAACGTGATATTCTACATCAAGCTGGTTCCAGCTTTCTCATATAGCACTTCACAGATCAGTTTTGTAGGATCACTTTTTTTTTTTTTATTTCCACCACAAATTTTCAATTTCTGTTGAGATCCAGACTGGTGGCCATGTGGTTGAGTTGATATTCCTTTCTTGAAGAAAAGATTTAACACTCTTTGCTCTGTGGCAATATGCATTACCTTCCTGAAAAATGACTTCACCAAGCCTACTTTATGTGAATTTCCATGTATACCTGTGCATTGACTGAGGTAATGATTGCTGCCATCTGTCCTGGTACTTTACCTGACATGTAACCCAATATAAGAAAGTAGGGAAATTTGCTGCCTCAAATAATTACCTTTACATGTTTCATTAGGATGGCAAAAGTTCTCATCTCCTTGGCCAATGCAGATTTGTGATTCATCATTGAATATCGTTTTCAGTCATACTCCGATTGCTTCACTTTAGCCCAGGGTAACCCTTTTTTCTTCTGTTTAGGTGTTAGTGCTGGTTTTCCTTTGGCTTTTCTATATGTAAACCCCATTTCACATAGCTGATTTCTTATAGTTCAGTCACAAACATTAACTCCTTTCTGCCCGTTTGTTTTGTTGTGTATTTTCAAGGTATATTGCTTTGGGTTTTCTAACCTGACATCTTCCTTGGTCTACCCGTATGTTATCCTTCTATAAGCTTCCTATTTTCTTTATACCTGCACCAAATTTTAGACACAGCTGATTGTGAACAAGAAATCAATCCAGCAGTGTTGCATAGGATGTTGATTGAAGTTTTATGTTTCAGTTGACAACTCTTAATCGGGGCCATCTTTCCTTTCAATTAGCCAAGTCCAACAGCTGACTAAGGTCTGCAAGCACTCTTTAACTGCAGACTAATTTGCATTTTAGATTTGTGCTGGTATTTGTTTTAGAAATGCAAATTACACGGTGATTCCATAACTTTTTCCTCTGTGCGCTGGAAAAAATGCCAATAATTTGACTTAAGGTATGTTTCACTAAGCCAGAAAGTTCTGCTACTAAAGAAAAACAAATTATAATTTATTTGGTACCAAGTAAAAAAGCTGGGTGGACATTCTTCAGCTGTAGTGATTACATAATTTTTGCCGGGGGTTATGGATCCAAGTGTATATACAGTTTAACCTTGTTATGCATGCCTTCAGCTACTACTTGTAAAGTCCATGTTTGTCCATAAGTTAAAACATACCCACAGCACCAATATATGTTTTCGATAGTTATGGGGTTGACTGTAATGAGATTTTCTATGGATGTGGAAACAGTAGTACCTATAAGGCACTGTGCCCAGACTAGCTATACAGTACCAATCACTGACAAGATCACCAGACAGGATAATGTCCCTTGGTAGACTGTCCTGATGATGTGTGCTCAGGAACTGTATCATACCTGTAGAAAGACCCAGAAGGACTGCACTGGCAATCTCTTTATTCTTAAACCATCTTCCATGAACTGTTTATTGGTTGTAAAACTTCAGGTTTAATTTTTAACTGTAATTGGACTGTCCTCAGATTACTTTTGGAATCTGGGCAAAAATGGAGAAAAATCATGCATTGCATAGATGGACCTTAATTTATGATATAAATATGAAGGAAGTCTTTGAGGTGGGGGCACTCTAAAATGAACAAACATTTCCTTGCTTGTTGTACCAGGGCATACAGTGAAATCTAACCCTGCTGCTTATCATAGAATCTTGGCTCTGAGTCTCCCCCCCCAAATGGCTGCCCCATGTTTTATCTACCAGCTGGGGATTAGTAAAATCTGTATGCTGCACTGCCATTGTCATTTAGAATACATGCGACACCTATCGTTGACCATGTCCTTGCAATTTGCTCAGTTGTATTTCTTCATCAGTGGCCATTAAAATGCATGTCAGCCTAAGTGACTGATGATTTGTTCTTTTATAAATTTTTGTAATGGAAATGAAAATGACCATAATTTGACTTACTCAAATAAGTATTCTCCATTTTTCACTAAGCCCACTCTCTTCTGGACAGTACAAAGCTGCCTGTAATATTTCTTTCTAATGGATGTGGTATTCTGTGAAGCAGGTTTTATTTTAAGTGTCTATCCTGGGAAATGGTGTTTTGTGTGACTTGGCTTCTGTGGTTGGCAGTGTGTGGATTTGGATTGCAAAATGTTTATTTTCATCAGCCTGGTCCTTTTGGCATGGCACAAGTCTAGTACAAAGTGTTTAGTACCAATGTGTTTTGCCAAAGCAGGGCATAGGTTTGGTTCATTAATGTTTGTCATGTAGATCCAGAACTCAGGTTATAATGCTAGTCATTTGTGTTAAAATTTACTTATTTGGCAGACACTTTTGTCCAAATTGATGTACAGACTTGAAGCTTGGGGTAAGAGTGCAGGCTTAACCGTATTGTAACTCTTGCTGGCTATGGGGTTAGGACCTATGACCTTCTGCTTATGGACACAGATCCCTAACTGAATGGACCCAGAAACCTTTGGTCTCACATCTACTGCTCACAATTTCACTGTATTTACAGTATATGATTCTCTAATGGTAGGACCATTTGGCAGTCCCTCCATGAAAGCCGGATGTAATTCCTCTGGTGGAATCCAAGCCCATGGCTGTTTACAAGTCTTTGCACACAGAGGGGCTCAGTACAACGATGACTCCTGTCACCTTGACCTGAATGACTTCCTGTTAAATGCACATTGTAAACCTATTAAACTGTCATTCTGGGCATAAAATGCATAAAAATATTACATTTCATTGCTTAAATGTAACCAAAACCTGTTTTTTCATTTCTAAATCTTTCTAAATTCATTTTTTAAACCTTTCTCTAACTCTGCTGCCAGGTAGAGGAAGGCATGCATCTGCTAATCACCGGGCCCAATGGTTGTGGGAAGAGCTCTTTGTTCCGCATCCTCAGCGGCCTGTGGCCTGTGTACAGAGGGGTGCTGTGCAAGCCACCCCCTCACAAGATGTTTTACATTCCCCAGAGGTAGGAGCCCCTCACCTCCCAACTTGCATGAGAAGGCTACTGGGGGGTAGTATAGTGTTTCCGTTAGATCACAGGTAGGGGCAGTTAATCCATTTTCATTTTGAGCCGAAAGTGAGGGTCAAAGTTGGTCAGTCATGAACCACCGTCTGAATGTGATCAGAGTGGCAGCTGTTGGACCCCTTGCAGCTACTGTAAAAATGAACAAAGGCTCATTCAAGATGTGGGAGAAGCAGACAATCCACATTAATACTCAAATTTAGATAAGAATCATGCACTGCTGTGCATGATGTCTTTGCGTCACACAGAAGTGAGTTTCCCTTTTTTCTCCCGACCACCGCATGGTATTGTTGACCCGGGCAGGCCCTACATGTCAGTGGGCACCTTACGTGACCAGGTGATCTACCCAGACACCCAGGAGGAGATGAGCCGGCGTGGCTTCACTGATGAGCATTTAGAGGACATCCTCAATACTGTCAACCTCCGCTACATCCTGGAGAGAGAAGGGGGTAAGATGAGCCCTTTACATATTTAGCAGATGCTTTTGTACAGAGTAATGTACAAATGAAGAAGCTTGCGGACAGAGTGCAGGGACAGCCAGCTTCAAGTTTATGTTAAGGGCCTTTCTCAAGGGCCCAACGGTGATATTACTATTTTGCTGGCCTTGGGATTCAGTCCGGCGACCTTGGGTACGGACCCGTAACTCAATGAGGTACATCCTAGTTAGTCTGATCTTAAGGGTATTGACAAAATCAAAGGTTTCAGGGTTTATCATGATCTTGACACTAACAAAGTTTAAAAAGTAAGCAGGGCAAGAGAGTGGGATGCAGGAAAGAATGGTGGTATGTCAGGGTGTTAGAGGAATGCAGAAAGGGTAGGAAATGGAAATATTCAAGATGACTTCTGCCAATGAGTCACCCCTGTCCTACTGTCCTGATGCATGAGGCTGTCTGAGGGTGTGCTCAGTGCTGTGTGTCTGCAGGCTGGGATGCCGAGAGCGACTGGAAGGACGTGCTCTCTGGAGGTGAGAAGCAGCGCATTGGCATGGCACGCATGTTCTACCATAGGTAAGAGAGCGTAGGGGTCAGCCTGCTTCAATGCTTTTGACTTATCCAAGTAATAAAAAAGGTCCTAGAAGATGGGGCCACCAACAGCGGTGTCAGCCATGAGTTTGGTTAACAGCTTGAGTTTGCAGGACGGAGGCATTGCATGATGGAATAATAAATTATGGTTTAAAATTCTTTACCACAGGCCTAGGTATGCGCTCCTTGACGAATGTACCAGTGCTGTAAGCATTGATGTGGAAGGGAAAATCTTTGAGGCTGCAAAAGATGCTGGAATAGCACTTCTCTCCATCACTCATCGACCCTCACTTTGGTCAGTATGCTGTGGCACTCTTTATGTTCTCTTATAAACTGCCCTTTTAGAGTGAATTGCTCTAATTAAGAAGTTTATTGTACTGTGTGTGTTAGGGTGGCTTTATCTGTTTGTTCAGTTCTACTGGTTGCTATGTGACAAGTGGACCAATAAATAATTTCCAAAAATACAGCATCCAGATGAGAGCATTGTGGTTTGGTGCTTCGACCGGACATACATTTTGATTTGAAGATGTTGACAGTCTTGGCAAAACACTGCATTCTGTCCTGTCTCTCAGGAAGTACCACACTCATCTGCTGCAATTTGATGGTGAGGGGGGGTGGCGCTTCGAGAGGCTGGATGCCTCAACCCGCCTCTCTCTCCAGGACGAGAAACTGAGGCTGGAGACACAGCTGTCAGGGATTCCCAAGATGCAGCAGCGCCTGGCAGAGCTGTGTCGCATGCTGGGCGAAGACAGTGCTCTGCAGAGCATGGCCGAGGAGGGAGAAAATGAGGACTTTAAAGGGCAGGAGGAGTAGGGACAAGCGGGGAAGCCGAGGTGTTTAGGTGAAGGTGTGAAGCTGTTATACTGAAAGAAGTGGAAGGGGACTGGATGTGAAACTGAAGAGCACTGCCCTGTGTAGAAACTTAGGCTGGGGGTGTACTTTAAACCCTTTTGGTTTGTGTTTTTTAAATATATTAAGGTGCGCTTAAGGAAAGTGGTGCACTGGGCACCAAGTAACCCAGAACCACCACTGAATCTACATCTATATGATAGTTCAAGGTGAGGCTTTAAAGACGTACAAATGACCAACAATTCATTCTATCTCTTGTAAAAGATCTTAAGTATCATTAGGACAGAACTAGATAAAGGTTTATTAATAATTCATGGCAAAGAATCGCATCAAAACTTGGAGTGAGACTCAAAATCGAGTGAAATCATTGTTCGTGCTTTTATGTGGGTAGGATGACACGTTGCAAATATATTTTGAGTCTTTTCAAGTACGTTTGTTTCAGACGCCGTGTTTGGCGGAATTTCGACTTCGACGCTAGTTCGGTTCGGGCGTCTTATTGAAGTATACTCTCAGCTTCAGTGTAGGTACCTGTATATAAAATGCAAGTTACCTAAAGGGGCGTCTGAGTGTGAACGGCGAAAAGACAGCCCAGCCACACAGCCAAGGACACCTGCGCAATATAAATTCAGGTCCTGTGCGAAGTCCTTTGTGAGTGGTTTCTCCTAAAGGCTTATCACATGCATCTATAGTTACAAGGTTCCGATTGTACCCGCTGTGGCATTCAGCACTTAGGAAGATGTGGTTTTCTGTCATATATGGCAAGTCTGGGCGGGAGTCACCATGTGATCTCAGCTTTAGATCGGTTGTTTAATTTTGAGATTGATACTATATGTTTTCTCTTGTGTTTAAAACGCTGCAGTTTAAACTTCTAAAAATGGTATATTTCTACCTGCTTCTGATTCTATGGCCAGAAACGACTTAGCATTTTTTTTGCAGTGTTTTATCCATTTGCCGTCACGTGTCATATATAAACATAAGTCGTATACCACTGAGACTAGCAATAACGAAATGAACTCATTACCGAGAAAAAGTACTTAGTCGTGCAAAGTACGTTTATTGTTGTGTTTAAAATAACGTTTACGCAACTGTTTAAGCACAAACCCCAATGTAGCGCGTTCTTTTTAAATTGTATGGCTTGACTTTTGCCCTTTGTCTTGTGCACTTTTTTTCTTTATTTGATGCTTTACTCTTTTTAAAATGACAGGCACCTTTTAAACATGTATAACTTGTAACTCAGTCTTCGAGAAAACCCCTTGGTAAACTTTTATGCACCAAAGCTGTTTAACCTATTTTATGTAATGCCGTTCGGCTGGTTTATATTATTGCACAAAAATGTGCACATCTCAGATTTGATTCGAGATTTTGAAACCACGGGTAACCATAGTATCGTACCAACATTGACACTAAATGCGGGTGGTCGTCTTGGTATACCTTTCATACTGTAACAGCAGAACAGAACGTGTTTTTTCCATTCTAATATGAAGGTTTTCCTATAATACAAATCAATACAATTGTACTGTCTGGTCATCTGTACTTCAGTTGTTAAATAAACGAATACGTTAATTTACGAAATACCCTGCCCCATACAAATTTGTAATTTATTCAGATATTAGCTGAGTCTTTTGACTAAACTCCGAAATCAGAAAATGAACTGTTGTATTTAGAAATCGTTTTTTACATTATTTGCTTAGCTGTCACAGTAGGTTTAAAATCACGTCGTCATTACAGAAGGGATTTCATTGTTTTATCCGATCAAATTATCAGTGTGACCTGAGGTTTCCTTTTATTTCAATAGCTAGGCATAAACCGAACTCGACAGATAAAACATTTTTAAAGGAGCGATGTAAATCAGGGATATTAGCGAAGTCAAATGCATTTTAAGGTTCACTTTGTTTTACTTCAACGTTTTGAAAAAGATACCCTGCCATATACATACTGAATCCAACGTGAACTGCTGTATTAACGCACACTACTACTTAGAGCTACTGGGAGCTTTAGATTTTGTTCAGATCGAGTATTTGAGCACGGAATTCTGAAATATTTGGACAAACGCAATCGTCTCAATATTTTATGCATTTCACAGTACAAAGGCATTATATGCAACTGGTGTATTCAGCACTCAAACTAACCTCCCTGTGGCAGTATCGCACATAACTATACAGTAATTACAATAAGTTATCACTTTCAGATGCTTCGAAATGGCTTTTAGGAAGCTAAATGCCCTCTTTGGGTTCCAAACTAGCTCTACGGTGTAGCAGATTGGCTGGGAGTATTAACGTACTGATGCAGCATCTTAAAATAAATCAGTTGTCCTTTAACAATAACTTGTGCGCCCTAACTGTTTCCAGTTAAATTCCAACATGAAATTTTTAAATATTTAATCTAAAACCTCGCATAGCGATATGCGCCACGGAAATGTATTGTAAATGCACCCTTTAAACGTTATGAGTTTAGGTATATAAGGTGTATATAAAAATACACAGGTATTTGTGTATTGTCCCACTGTCTACCTATATCTCTATAGGCTATATATGACATTTATCAGCCACGAAAGCTTTTCGTTTGGCAGTTAATGGCGGGTTTAACAAGCACACTCCTCGCGTATTGTCGCATCTAAGACCTACTTCACTCAAATCCGCGGTAAAGGATGGCAAAAAATAATACCCGCACAACTACTATAATTCGATACTTACAACAATGTTACGGAATACATAAGATATAAGCCCCCCCACCCCCAAAAAAAACAATTTTGCCTTTTGCCAAAATTTACCATCCGAATTATAAAGCTAAAGCCGGATGATCTTTGTCAAACGAAACGTTTCACTGCATCATTTATTGTAGACGCATCTAAGCTTTATGCACTTTGAATCTGAAACATTCCTCTGTGTCTATGAAGGACAGTTTCTATGATTTCTGTAATGGTAAAAGTGAATATCAGCTGATTGTCCTGTGCAACTGCAGAGTTAAACGTCTCCATCAACATGAGGCAGATGGTGCAATTGCGAAGTTCAGGGACGTTTCAAGAGCAGAATATAAATGTAGTAGTTATGCTATATAACATTCACAACAAACTGCTAAACATTACAAAAACGCAGCGATACTGCATATGAATTAAATAGCTGCTCATCCCGTATAAATGTTTTATTGACACGACATTCCACTAAAATCATTAGACCATTCCTCGCAGTACTTTGCATTGATATTTTATCACCTGAGTATTTTCAAGTCGATTTTGCAAAAATGGTTGCAAACCGTCAGACGTTAATCCAAAACGCAGAACCCCGCTAAGATTTTTGCCAACAGGTGCCGCTGCAAGCCTCCGTGTGATCGATACCGCTCCCTTTCAGCTCTCTTAGGAGAACTCTGCGTTAAGACTTTAAAGTTGTCCTTTTTAAAAAAAAAAAAAAAAATTGCTTGAGTTAATGCCTATCGGACATTGAGGATTTGCTTTTCCACCTGACAAACTCTTGAGCCGTCGTAAAATCATAACTGGAAAGCGGGGGACGATCGCCCCTACTTTCTCATTCGGATACTAAAAGCGGGGTGTCAGAGGCTTGTGTATTTTTCGCATGCATTTCGGGTCCGGCCAGAGCCACACTAAGCGACAGAGGATTCAGTGTAAGGTAAGGCGAGGCAGTAGCCGACGCTCTTCTAACATAATACGAGTAGCTGTTGTTGCGCTCTCCTGGTGTAGCTGGGGCAGCAAGCCATTTTAATGTTTTTTCTCCACCGCTAGCTTTGACTTCTAGGTATTGCTTAAGTTGACAAATATTACTGGCTCGCTAATTTGTTAGCGACTTATCTAGTTGCAAAACGCCATTCAGCTAGTGTAAGGTGCGATTTTTGCGCAGACCTTACTGTTGGAGTGAATTGATTTGCACCCCGGATCGCTTTAACAGGGTTCCCTTTATCTATCCAAGTATTGATAGCTTCTCAGGCCATTCACTGGAGTAGTGTGCCCTTGAATTTTTACGTGTTAAAGTAAACGTTTCCAGTACTGGCGATCTTTTTTTGGCCAGCCTTAACTTCGATTGACTTCTCAGACTGTCCAGTATTTAGTGCAGCCGAGGTTATGATGTTTTTTCGGCATAAAGTTTAGTTAAGTGCTGTTTGGAGCGTGTTTCGTTTCCTCGAAGGTTTCAAATCGTGCGTTGAATTATTCTGATATTTTCGACATTTACATAATTACAGATATGTTTTATAGGAGACGTTTGGAAAGATTTTTTTGTGTATGTAGTTAATTGAGAACACTGGAGCCTCCGCTTTCGGAAAAGTTGAGGTTAATTGAGTTTTTTTGGACGAAAGGGTTTGTAAAATTGACATGCTAATATTTGAAATGAAATTAATTTTGTCTCGCTATACGTAATTCGTATGGCCGGCTGCAGCTGGGGCTTTAAATAAACAGAATAATTTAGAATGCGCTGTTTAAAATGTAGTGTGAATTCACGCCTAAGTTTGTCCTGAGCTGCACACTAGGCTCTGTTTAAATAAACACTACAAAAAGTTTGCCTAATTCATCGGGTTTAGACATAGCTCCCTTTTCTATGCTCCATGAGTAATCGAAAAACACTTTTTACATATGGGTTAAATTCGGTAGAGAGGCTGAAAGACATTGTTAAACAGGTTGAAATTTGAAGGGAGTGTAGAAAATCCGTCGCTTTAATATAAGGAGTATTTGGTTTTTCACTGTTAACGAAACATGTTGATGTGTATGCATATGATGTGAATGACAGTTAAAACGTGGGATGTTATGTTTCTTTGTAGAAATACACCCCCCCACCACCACCACCAAATGACTGCCTCGGATGGGAGGGGTCCGTGAAATCTATACAATTTTATTACTCAGCTTATAAGAATATTGGTAGCTTTTATGTAGCGTAGTAGTAACATGGAGAGGATATAGTCTATCAGTAATGTGAACAAAGTATCTGGTACATGAGATCAAGGTTGAGATTCTTCCTGTGGGTTATTCTAGGTGAAGTCACATTTAATTACATTGTTGCTATATAAACAGCTGACGTCGTTGTGGTTGAGAATAGAAAAGAGCGCTGGTCTTGGAGGAAGGTGTTTAATATCAGTATGACATCAAAAAGGTATTGCGCTGTATTAACACGTGAAATAACACTTTTATCCAAAAAGATTAAGCATCTAATATTTTAAATTTATTGTATACAAATTATATCTTTATTTCATTCTAATTTCAACACCTGAAGAACCAGTCCACCTCTTGGGATACTGTTCCACGTACGTTGAGATCAAATGTATTATGGTTTCTTAAAGGGCCTTGGCATGCAACATGTCAATGAAATCCCTGTTGTGCGACGTAATTAATGGTGATACATTAGATTTTTTTCCTTGTGAATGGAGACTTGCTGTGCATGACCTAGTCTGTCAAGTCGGCCTGAGTGCCTTTGATGCGTTACTCTGGCTGTCTGCTGTCTCCTACCTATTTACACTCTTCAGTGGATGTTTAAGCAGCTAAGAAATTTGCACTTGTGTAATTATCCATCATTAGCAGTCAGATCTTCCAGTTATTTAGTTCTTTCCGTTTTTCCGTGAACAGATATATTTCTCTCTCTTTCCCTTTTGGGTCATGAAAATAAATCCAGTCTCTCTCCCTTGTGCTTGCAGGATTAGGGGATTTCCACAGTACTGATTACTGGGCATTTTGTTAATCTTTAATCTGCCCTGTGTCCTCCATCTCCCAGCATTCTTGTCGCCAGGTTATTTCAGTCTCAAATGTTAAATATTTTGTGCTGTCTTCTTCCTCTTTACCATAAATATGTTCCCCTAGTTTGTCTGGGCTGAGTCCGGTGTTGCTCCCACATTTGGCTGAAGTGACGTTTTCGTGTGACCATGTTTGGTATTACCGCCGGCACAGACATCTGTGTTCCACCTGTGTTTGAATGGGGTCCAGGTAAATCCTCCTGTGTTGCAAGAGAGAGTGTGCATGGCCCCCTTTCTCCTTATCATTTGGCCAGATATGTGAGGAAACCATCCTTAGAAAATAATCTGAACAATATCATTTTTGTTAGAAAAATGTTTTTAATGCCATTTAAAGGTGTGTTTTGTCCATTCAATATGAAAATGAGCAATTCAGCTATGGCAAGATGTTTGTTCAAATTTTGAACTGAATTATTAAGATTGGATTCATTCAGCAATTCCTTTTGAAATGAAAACCAAATTATAGCAAACAGGGAATAAAAATACCACTGTTGTGCTTTCTTCCTTAATGATTTGTGTGAGGTTTACCTGTGTTTGTTTTGCAATAAATCTGTTATATGCTGGTTAATATTTGTTAAATTAGACAGTCACTGTCAGATCTTGATTGTCATTCAGTTTTATGAGAACAGGAAAACATTTAGTTGGGAGGTATTTTATTACCAGAGGAACTGAAAGTAATGGTTTTAGTATGCTGTTTAAATATTATGAAGATCTTTACACAGGTTGATCTGCACCAGTTTATTTGCGTGATTTTGTTGTTAAGGGGGTAGGCTGTGCTGTCATGTAGGAATAGGCTTTTGAAATCCAGAATGGTTAACAGTGGTGGACTGTGTGTCCTGTATTTTTTTCAACTTTCTCTCTCGTTTTTGTCAGACATGTCGTGAGTAAACTGCCAGCCTTCCTGGTACTTTTGGATTAGAGGGATTTTGTCTGATGGCCGTGCGCTTGAGGCAAAACTGAGACGGTCTTTGTTCAGACTTCTCTGGTCATACACACACACACGCGCACACACACATCTGTAACATGCGAGTTGTACTTATGCAAATCAGGATGAGCACATATCAGTTTTAATGCATGAATTTGTGCCTGTGTGAAAGATTAACTACTCACTTGTCATTAATGTGTAACCCGTGTCGCCATCACCCTTGCGGTCAGCCTCGTAGTGCTAATGCCAGTCTGCTATCTTTTCGCCGTGTTATGTGGAAAAACCAAAGCGACAGGGCTTATCTTGGGGGGAAAAAAATATATACTTCCGTTAAAGTCTAATGCCTGCGGTTGTCTTTGTGTGTGTGTGATTGCATGTTCCATGCCTGCATGCATCTGGGGAACACCTGCTTACAGCTATGCAAATCATGGCTGCCCTTTGTGTCCCAAGGCACATTGCCATGGGAGGAAAGGTACATTCAGGTCTGACCAGTTCATGGGCTGCTGGATTGGGGGAGGAGTCAGGAGCAGAGAGTAGTCCAGTCAGGGTTGAAAAGAGGTGGGGCAGCCTAGGATGACTGCATGCTGTACCATCTTTGTGGGAGCATACGTGTGCCTACACTTTAAACTTGTCGGAAACGTGCTCTTCACTGCATCATTGTGCGTATTTGTTATGAAATGGACCCAGACGTCAGCTGCTCGTTCACCTTTGAGAGCAGATCACGCTGTGGCTTCTTGTGTGTCGGGGGTTGCAGGTAGGAAACTAAGCCTTCCACAGGACGCGCTGGCGGTCCCCCTGTTTAATTCACTTTGATTTAGCACCATCTGAATTCACCATGTGCCTGCTTTATATCCACCTCTCGTCACTGGCGAGGTTACGCACATGTGCATTCTGCCCCGGTCCAGGACACTTCTTGTGCCTTTCACCTGAAAGTTGGCACGAATCATGTTGACTTTAATTGTTCTTCGGTATGTAGAAATTAAAACCATCTCTGCTGTGTTGTTTTTGGCTGTGGTTTCCGCAGCTTTGCTTCAACGTCTCTGGCTGTTATGTTTAATTCTGTCTACCACATGTCCTTCAGTGTTGATGGGGGGAGTCAGGCACACCTTTTGTGTGTCTCTTCCCCCCCACTCATTGTCTGGATGCAGGTGATCTTGCAACACGTCTCTGCACTCCTGCTAAAGCTGGTAGCGCCCCCCTGTGGTAAGTCCTTGTGAACTGGCCTTCAGTAGGTGCAGCAGGTGGGTTAGGAGCCCCCGCCCAGAAGCGAACCTGTCGAGTAGCCAGCCTCTGAGCACATGGAGCCCCTTGATCGCAGCGACCGCCAACGTTCCCCCTCGCTCTCTGTCAGACCGCATCCTACACAGAACAAGGCTTTGCTGTCTCAGATGTGCTCAAGGTGCCATTAAATATGTATGCATCTTTCCCCCTCCTGTTTTTTTGTATTTTTTGTTTGTGTTCAGATAGATTTTGAAACCCTTCATGCCGTGAGTGGATCTCTACTCTGTTTTGTCCAAAAGAAAGTCAGTGTTGACTTGGCTGTCATCAGTTCTGTATTGCTTCAAGAGCATTCAGGTATCTTCCAGATGTCCCTTGAAAAGGTGATGAGTTCCTGCGTTGTTCTCCTTCTCGCAGGCTGGAGACGCAGTGTGGGTGGTGGATTATGCTGGAATAATCTGCAGTCAAATGAAAATGGGTAGAATAATGCCCCCGGTGCTCAGAGGGAAACCAGTGTCCCCTAGCTGAAGAATAGCTAATGAAATTGAAAAAGAACAATTTTGCAGGTTTTCACAAATTGCACATCTCCATGTTCCTCTCCCTTCACAGAGAGGGGAGACATGGAGGGGGCGGGGTTAGCATGATGACAAGCTTTTGGTGAATTGCTTGACATCTAATATTGTAGGTTTCTTGTTCATAGCCTTTTTTTAAAACAAGGGAAACAATTATTTTAAAAAAGGTTCTATAACTCTTAGAAGACTCGCGATTACATGCTTATGCATTTTTTAGTGGTCCCCCCACGCTTGACAGCATGTGAAAACTAGATTGCACCTCAAAGCACAGTCTTTGTCTCTCTAAATTATGATAAATCTAAAAAGAAAAAAAGGTAAATGTGAGTTATGATGAAATGTCATGAAGGCTTGCCTTATCGATCCTAGGAGAAATTATGAGGTGGTCTGGTAACTAAATGATTTATCTCCTGTAACTCTGTCACTGTATTTGCTGTGTTTTACTGTGGTTCCGCTGTCGTTTAGCCTGTGGATTTGGTTAGAACCTCACATCACAGCTGGTGGAGCACTTAGTCTTGTCCGTGTGGGAAGTCCAGCATTGTGTCTGTTCGCTTTCGCCACCCCAGGGCAGGAAGGAAAAGCGGATGGCAGAAGACCAGCCTCTTCTTCCCTGTACCTTTAAATAGTCTGATCAGAAAGGCAGCTGAGTGAAGCGCCCCGTCTACACTCGCATTGCCTCACTCATCTCATCCTCTGTCTGTCTCTGTCACACTGCCCCCTCCCCATTGTTTCAAAGGCATGTCAGTATGTAAGAAAGCACTTTTTATCTTGTTACGGTGGTCAGGGTAGGAGATTTAATTGCTGAACTCTGCATTAATTAAATGAATTCCTTCTGGTTCGAGTGGCCTTTTGTTAGTGTGGTTGTAAGGACCCAGGGCTGGTGTTGACAGAGCTTTTTTGAACAATGAGGGGGAGTGTTAGACCCCACCCTAATCCTGCTTCTCTTCTCTTGTAAATTCTGCCACAACCCTCCTAAAAAGCTCATACTCTTACTGTTTCCAAAAAGCAGCCATTTAAAGCACGTGTTTACCAACCTTTTTGTGTGTGTCTGAGGCACTGTGTTCAGTCTGAGTCTGCTGCAAGAGTCATACCATGGGCAGCACCCCCCCCCCCCAGCATGAGCTGTGGTGATCATTGTAGAGGACTTTGGGAGAATGCTCATGTTTTGCGTGAGCATCCAAAAGCCATCTACCTCTGTGCCTCTCCTTCACTGTCTTGCCCATCAGCACCCTCTGTGGTGCAGATTTGCAGTTCACCTTATAGTGCGTGTGTGTGATAATGCGTGTCAGAGGCTGGGGTGGCACTTTAATTGGTGCCATTGCCACACGCTTGTCACACAGCGAAATGCATCTGTTTTGCTTCTCGGCTTGCAGCCGCCTGCTGCAGACTGCGACATTGGGCTCAGTTAGGAGGCTAGTGGTTAAGTGAGGCTGTTTTTGGTAGCTGGGTCTGTTGAAGTCAATTATTAGAGTCAGTCCTGCTGTCTTTTGTTCTGTAATCATGAATGAGCGAGCAGCTAACAAACTGGCACGTTTTTAGTACAGACTGTTACACAACCATTCCAGCTTTGTACAGGTCCCACCCACCCACAGTTTGCAATCTAAACGTCACTCAGTCATGGTAATTGTCTCATTTGTTGGTATTTATGAATTGTGGAATTAAAGCATTCCACAAGTTTTATTTTATTGTAGATATTGTATGAATTCTGCCTGCTGGCTCCAGTATTCATTGATTTTAATATCAAAGAATGAAACAAAGAAAAAATGACATCTATGTTTAGAAAACCTACTGCGAAAGAGACCTTTTGTTAATTTTTTTTTTT
Source organism: Gymnarchus niloticus (assembly GCA_009936485.2). Lineage (NCBI taxonomy): Eukaryota > Metazoa > Chordata > Actinopteri > Osteoglossiformes > Gymnarchidae > Gymnarchus > Gymnarchus niloticus. The sequence continues at coordinate 9,641,765 of JAACJT020000086.1, read as the reverse complement.
TAACGACTTCTACATCGTTTTAGGTCATTAGTTAGCTAAGTGATCGTGTAACTTAGCGAGGGGATAATGACACCCAAATGCACAGTTACTGTACTGGGGGAGGTGGCCTGATTTCTCCAGGGAGGCTTGCCCATCGCAGCATTGTGGAAATTCTTCTCTTTTAGTGCTCCTGTGCGTTGTGCACAGCTGTGCTTCAATCAAAAATAGACATTATAAATAGACAGTTGGAATAATCTGGTGTTTGTGATGTTCTTTTGGCCAGCCAGTGCCAGCAGGGTTGGGGTAGGGTGGTGTTAGTGTTTAAATGCACTTGCAGATATTTTGGCTGTGTGTCTTATCTTAGATTTCGACGTTCAAATGACGCCCATCCTCTCCTCCCTGCCTCTCTGTGAAGTGCTCTGCAGCAGTACGATTGTTCAGGCTGGTGTGCAGAATTAAATTTGATTAAAACCTCTTTCCACCCTTCGGTGTTTTCGCTCATGATCAAAGTCAGCCATCGTAGGGTTTAAATTTTTTATTTTTTTTTTAAGCAGGATTGCAGTTTCAGTCTTTTGCTGAGATAAAACCCCGCTAGTTTCCCCAGTTGCGCTGTGGTCTCTGAATAGCACTGGAACCTGTCCTGCCACCTTAGTGCCAGATAACATTTCATCAGCATCCCCTCCTCTCTCCCTGGGTATGATTATGTCCTCGCGGGATGCGTTTGTATAGCCCAGATGGATTCTCGAATTCAGAGAAGACTTTCTCACACCGTTTATTTTCAAAAGTGTCAGCTTTGTTTGTAGAGGTATCAACATGAGATTGTCTGTAACTGTTGCACAAGATAAAATAAAAACTTAATAATCAGAAAATGAAAATTGCCAGTGTTGTCAGGCCCCAGGCTTCATGGGCTACAGGGTTTACTGGTTTTTTTGTTCTCCTGAATGAAGCAGAGTAAGTGACACAGTGAACTGGACAAGCTGTTGACTTGCTGTGGTTTTTCTGACAAAGGCAAAATCAGATTCAAATTCATCTTAATGCTGCAAAAAAGCAGACAATATGAGTGTTTTTATATGTTGTAGTATTTCTATGCAGGTCCATTTTTCAGATTCTTTTTCCCCTGCAATTGAACTGTTAAGCAGTCCATAAATAATTAATTGATCTATTTTAAAGGGAATGTGTTTTATTCAGAGGACTGCTTCTGTGATGGTTTGTATACACCAATAAGCATAAAAGCTTTAATGCGATGGGGAAGTGGTTACAGTGTTTCGCAGTGCTTATAAATCCCAAGCATGGCGGATTCCTGCCGGAAGACTGTGATTTTGCACAAACATGAAAATGATAATCGATTAAAAACAGACTCGGTGTACCCCAGCTGGAGGCAGTAGGGACAATTAGCAATGGCGAACTCCTATGTGTTCTCATCGGGTTTGGTAATTTGGGCGAAATGACACATGATTGGATCCTCATCTACCATTAAAATCGAAGCTCATTTTGCCCAACCCTTTTCTGTCCCACTTCATGGTAATTTATCTGAAGAATCTGGAGAAAAGGGCACACATTTGCGCATAATTCTTGGGGAAGTTGGGTTCTGCTGGTACACATGGCTAATTAGTCAAAGTTTAGTGGACAAGAATGGTTGAAGAAATTGATGAATGTTACAGTGAAATTTAACCATTTCTATAGGTTAGGCCTGTAGTAAGTTATGTTTTTGGATGTTAATTGTTTTCCTGAAACATGGAAAAGAATTTACAGTTAATTGAATAATATTTATTGTCATTTCAAACTGCTTCTCCTGGTGAGGGTCAGGGTGGCAGCATGCTGAGCAAGTCAAACCAGACATCTTTTTCCATTGCCTGTTACTCACTTTAGAGAATCCCTAGACATTCCCAAGCCAACGGGGAGATCTGATCTCTCCACTGTGTCCTGGGTTTTTCCCCTAAGCCTTTACTCAATGGGAGCTGTCCAGGCCACATCCTTATACATGCAAGTTGCCCAAACCACCTTTCGATCTGCAGGAGCAGTGACTATTTAAAGGTCCCAGTGGATCTCCAAACTGATCACCCTGTCACAAAAAGTGAGTTGTGAGTGGCCCTGTGGAGATACGTCATTTCAGCCTCTTACTCGCAGTTTTGGCCTTTTGGTCATTACTTAAAGCTTATGACCACAGATGAAGATGTCGATGTAGAACAACAGGTAAACCCTGAGTCTGTCTCATGACTTGGCTCCCTTTTCTCCATCATGAACCTCCTGTGTACCTGTTAAACTGCAGTCACCAAACTGAACACCCAAGTGTATTTATGATAATGCTAATGATCATTTCAAGGTGTATAGAATGCGTTTTACTGTAAGAGATGTAATTGGACAGAAGAAGCAGAAATTTGAAAGGCACTTGAGGAATGGAGCATCATGACTGAATGAATTCTGCCCCATATGAAGAACTATTATTATAATTAGACCTTTAACACTAGGGTTCTTAAACTGTTTAATCCAAGGACCCAAATAACAAATTTGGTCCCATGCTGGGATCCAAGAAGAATATAACCACAGTGATGACAGATATGTGCTGACCCATCACAAACATGTTCGTGACCCAAAGTTTAAGAAACTGCTTGAGAGTACTGAAAATTTTACAAGCCCAGTTGGCAGCTATACACTTTACCAATTTTTTGACAGATGTGTCAGTATGGTGAGGTACATTGGATCCCTTATTGCAATTTTCAAAAGATGGAGTGAAACAACAAAAATTCTTTATAGGAAATGTACTTAATTAACTTTTAAAACAAGGTGTGTTCAAAAACAACTGAAAAGGCTAGAAGCTGGAGGACTCTTTGTTTAAAGAAAAAAAAAAAGTATTGCTAGATAAAATTTGACAAATCCATAAACTTTCAAAAACAGACTGCAGCAAATACTGCCAAGGCATTCTTGTCCCACATTCCCCTGTCCAGGATAAATGGATAGAAGATGGCTGCATGATGCCATTATTATGCCTATATGTACGGTGAGCTGAGATTAGGCTCCATACAGTCTCGGTGAGGTTTTCGGTGGAAAACAAACCGCATCAAATCGACTTTAAAACTTGATTTGAATTATTATTCCACGCGGCTCCTCTGACAGCCGCATACTTGGCCGATCATGTAAAAGGGAAACTGTGCTGCACCAGGAGGTTGGAGGTCAGTCGACGCCACAGTGGCCCCATTGACTTGGCAGTGAGGGCTGGAGGAGATGCGAGGGGTCATGCTGTTTCCGCTAGGCACATAGGCCATCTTTATCAAGCCAGCCTTTGATATTTTAATGGGCACACTGTCCATGCATTTTAACTGGGCCACATGACTGGACTGTACTGTGTTAAAAAGCGGGATGGTGGAAAGTTTGTTAGCTCGGCTGAAGAATGTTCTGAGTGCCCTGGGTTTCCAGATGTGAGCATGGCTCTCTCAGGGCTCGATCTCATGTGGGATTGTGTGCCAGTTGATATAATTGTAGTCTTTCAGGCTGGCTTGCCCGAGCTTGTACATACACATGCACATTGCGATGTGCGTGTCGAAATGTGTTCCCTCCACATATGCCTTGATCCACAGCGACTCTGGTCCTGATGGATCCGTAGGCCTGTCTTGCTGAAAGGTGGCATGATGGAAGCAAGTCTGTCGTTTACACTATTTAGTTCCTTCTGGAAAGCTCCCTATCAAGTTCTTTGAGATATTCCGGCTGTGAAAATGTCTGTTAAATCACAGTCGATAATATGGTTAACTTAAGAACACAAAACCACTCTTGGTAGAAAGTAAGCAATTTATTCCAAGGCTTATCTGAAGTCTAGAAATTAAATGTGAGCAAACCAAGTAATGCTTTCAATCTACGTACATTGCTGCCATGCATGATGCTGACAAGTCAGAAAATGAGAATCTTTATTCATCTAGGCTGGAGGTGCTTAACCCTAACTGTAAAAATATTGTATTGTGTATGGGTTTTAAAAAGAAGCAATTTGCTTTGGATAAGTGCATCAGCTAACCAGCTGAATGTAATGAATTGATGATTGTTGCCTGTAGCTACAAAAAAAAAATCCCTAAACTTGTTGGAATTTTACATACAGTATGCTGTATCGGGCATCTGTAACACCAAAAATATGATGGCTGTATCATATGGCTAAGCGCTGCAATCGCTGTGTCTTCGTGTTTTTGTTACAATTTTTTTCACGAGAACAAGATCCTCCAGTGCTGAATCAAATTGTGATGAACGTTTTGGCAAAACGTTTGAAAGTTTAGTGTTGGAAAAAAATACAAGCATGAAGATGAAACTGAAGAACAAGGCTTCATTATGTGAGGAAAATTGGGGTAATGTGTGTGTTTAACTGTTTTGTAGTGGGCTTTCTAATGTTGGCCATAATCACACACAAGACAGTAGAAAGCTTATTTGCAGTTGTTTGAAACTTGGTGTTTTTATTTGGGAGTTGCTGAAAAAAACAGCTTCAGATCTTGAATGTTTTTCCTGTTCAGTAACCATCTCATGTATTCTGTCTTTTGAAGTCAGTTATTGAATTCAGTAAAATTTTGCCCAAGACCAGGTGTGTAGATGAGAAATTTTAAGCGCTTTAAATTGGTTTGCAATGCTATACCAAACATGTTAAGAAACAGGTAATATCTAGTTCGAGATTAGTTATATTTACTGATCTCATCAGGATTTTCCTATTATCATGCACAGGTTCTGGTATGCCATTTGTAAAATTTCATTTTTGTTGCATAAACATCCCACCATTCCCTTGGCAAATACACTGTTCTATTTTGATTTGCTGCTTTCAGAAATGAAAGTAAGACATGAAGAAGCCAGATTAATATTTCTGAACTCAAGGGCTTAAAAACTCCCTGGTGCATTTTTTTTACGCTAAATCTAAGGGAGAAAAAAAATGTCTCAAGTTCGAATGTGAGACTTCAAACAGAATGTCTGGGTAGATGAAACGCATTCAGAATTTGTTCCACCATGCAAAATCTTTTTGTGCCTCTGACTGAAGAATTCTGAGATATTACAGCATGGCGCTACCCATATTAAACTTATACCTTTTTTTACAGCAAAAGACACAAAGGAGTTTGTAGTTCATAATCATTTTGAAAAGCTCAATAGCTTTATTTGGTCTTGTATGCACTTTTTTAAAAGGAAGTACTTGATATTGGTTTAGGTTTCTTTAGTTTTTTTGAATGGATGTTGTGATTAGAGGAATAGCTTGTCTACAGTCTGGTGGGGGGACAAATTGTATTGATCCATTGTAAATTGTGTATAAAATTACTGTGTGTGTGTGTGTGTGTGATGAAAGGGTCCCAGCACACAAGGACTGGGAGAGAATGTTCTTGAATAGGGACATACCAAAGGCCTCTGGGGAAGAGGGTTTGGTGGTAGGAGCTGCTGGTTTGGTGGAGTAACACTTTTATGGCTAACACAGCCTGACCATGGTTTTCTGTCAAACTTGGGTGCAACACCCTGCGTGTTCATAACCACACCTCCCATTTGCGCACTGTCTGTCCACTGTGCTGATGATATTCCATGGTGTTTTGCCATGACGCCACATTGTAGCCTCAGAATGTAAGAGCTGTGACCCAGAGGCACAGGCCACAGTGAACGGGTGTATGCAGTGAACCCGCTCGGTTTGCGGGTGGCTGCATGTTGCTCTGCGCTCATATGTGTTTGGAAATGGTGCAGGCTGCCTCTTCTGTGACAAGCTCTCTTTGTTCTTTTGAGAGCCGTCACTGTCAGACACAGTGTAAACAGACAGCAGAAGAGATGTACACTTCACTCTGTATGGCACCCTTGGTGCCATATTATCTAAACAGATGAGTTTTTAAACATTTTTAACAGTAAACAAAACCAACATTTTAAACTTTTTTTTTTTTAAAAATACTCATCTAATTACTGTCTCCCTAATTTATACCTACATTTAGTACCTTACTTTTCCCTAATATTTCTTCCCCTTTGTCTTCAAACCTTTTAGCCCTTGACCTGTCCTCCACACCTCATGGTTGCTCCATGGCCCCTACGGACTGTGATGTCCTCCCTGCTGTCCTAGAGTGCGTCCTTTATGTGCAGGATTAATTTTTTATGAGGGCCTCTCTGAGCAAACAATCCCAGCTGAGCTCACAGGACTACTCGCATGCCTGTTCACAAAGTCTGCCTGAAAGCGACTCTACCTCCGCATCCAGCGCAACACAATGGGGCTGTAAGTCCGCTTTCGCGCGGAGAAACGCCAACACTATGTACGCATTTACTGAATAAAGGCAACTTAAAAGAATACCTGGTTAGTGGTGACACTCCACGGAAAAATCCGTGCCTTCAGATTTGCATGTTATCTACGTTTTCAAATTGCCTTTAGCAAAAAAAAAAAATGCGCTTGCATCACAATGCAACAGTCGAGATGATCGTTGGAGCGGAAAAACGCGTTATGCGGCAGCGCAAAAGTACGACTACAAAAACGGTGTTTACTTTATTAATGCATTGTTAAACCTCAACAGTATCCGTGTCTAACCCGGATTTAACAACGGTAGGCGGTTGCCAATCCCCATCTGTTCGCTCCAGATGCGGTTTAAGAGGCGTGGCATAGCTAAAGAGGCATAGATGGGCGGGTACTAATACCCAAAAGGGCCGGCGGTCTTATAATTAATATGCGCCACTGCTCCGTTAGGGCGGCGCTCATACGGCTCTTAATTAAATATTAAGTAAGGTGACCCCGCCCTAGTAGCTTGTTTTTTTTGGAAACATTCGCGTGTAGTGCGTGACAGGCCCCGCCTATTCCCATAGGAGGCCGTTTTTTCCCCCTCCTCCTGTTCGCCCTAATCTCAGCTGCTTCCGAACAATGTAACAGCCACATAATGGGATTTATAGAGTGTCTAGGGTAAGACTGTATGTTTTTAATTTTTTTTTTTTTTTTTTTTTTTTACTTTTTAATTTTTCTCTCCGTTTTTATACGTGTGACATTTTAACCTCGGAATAAAATGCGGACTTTCTGAGTGAAGTAAGTGCTAGTTCTATATTAATGCGAACTTTTAAAAAATGCGATTGTTGGCATTAAGTGTGCGTGTGATTTTAATTAACTTGCGGATAATACTGACAGTAACACAAGACGTCTGTAATGCTGTCTTAAATTGGTTATTTAATTGGTCATTTGGCATTTATTTTACACCTTGTCGTTCTATACAATACTCCTGAAGTACTGCTAAATTAAGAAATGGAATATCTCCCGGTAACGTTAGAGAGAAATCGAGGGACTTGATACGTGCGATGTTTGTTACGAACTGTCCTTTAGTCAGCATTTCCCGTCTAAATTGTGGTTGTGTTAACGCTTCTTTGACGCTACCCGCTCGCTGTTGTGCAGCCTCATGTATTTTGTTTTCGGCTCGCCAGTATAATGACACGTGCGCTCTCTCCACCTGCTCTCCGTCTGAAGGTGCTTTTGTGAAGCGCGCGCGTGCTTCCCACCTTCGGCGCGTGAAGCCTCTACAAAATTGCACTGGGCTCCTTGCAGAACAAGATTGATTTTTCCTTTTTTTGGGGGGGGTTTACCACCGAACCCTTTCTCCGTTAAAACTGACTTGGACCTGCCCAGTTCGCACCTATTACTGATCGTGCTGAATCAGTGCGCTATCTTATGGAAAACCAAGATGAACAAAACGTATTTTAGTGCTTGAGTGGTGTCAAGCACTAATATAGTATTGAGACTTATTAACCCGTCTTGTAAAAAAAATAGTTTTCCTTCAAGACGAAATTGATCGACTTGTGCAGTTATGTTTTTGTTGAATGTGTTTTTATGTAAATACGCAGCTAGTCAACATTTAAGCTGCTGCTCAAAGAGTAAAACTTGAAAACCTGGTGTATTCTATAAATTAAAGGAGGAACCGGAATACCTGATGTATGACAGGCATGTGTTGCGTACCTTGGCTTGCAGGAAGTTTGTTTCAGGTGCCCAAAACAAAATGTGCATTTTGTCATCTGTGCTACCTCACTGTTCTGTCACATGGCCTTTATAATAAAATAATGAAAGGAGGAGTTTGTGTGTCCTCTGTTAGACTTGCCTTTCGCTATCCCTCAGACCTCTGATGAAGGCGAAACCTACTAGACAGGAATGTGAATGTTCTGTTTCCCCCACACTTTGCCTTCTCGCTCTCTGCTCCATTGTCTCTTCTCCACCCCCCTATTCACCCCCCTTTCCCAGGGGTGGTAGTTATTCACTGTGCGGTCGATGTGTGGATGTGTAATTTGCTGTTCACACCGACATTTGCTTTGTTGTTCCCAACACACAAACCCTCCAACAAGTCTAATCTGGAATTTTATTTTTTCTACAGTTTTGCATTGTTTCCCTTCAAAGAGGATTTCATCTTGTAAGAAATGCGTCTCATAAATGCTTCAGGGAGCTTTCAACTCTGTGCTCATTACCAACTTCAGACATGCACAGACTCCCTGTTTTTCTGGTAGACTGTAAAAATGATGCAAGTGGTGCTGGTTTAGTATGCATGTGTATTATTCATTTGGTGGTGAAGTGTGTGTGTGTGTGTATAAGTCTGTATTGAATTGAATCTCTAGCACAGTTTGTGTTTGAATGTGCTGTGTAAATATGATAAAGCAGTTCCTGATTGTATCTAATCATTTTTGGAGTCTTTTTTTGTTTTGTGCAGTGGGCAAATCAATTTGCTTTTCCACTAACAAAATATCTGATTTACTAAATATACATTATTTAGTAAAAGTAATTTTGTCATTTATGGGCTTTAATCCAAAACTCCTGTACTGCTATTAAAATGCAATTCCTCATAAAAAAAAAAAATGATCTCTCTGTGTTTGTAATAGAAATGAAAGAATTTTTACAATTGGCTAAAAGTAGCTGCTACTAAGGAGCTCTACTAAACAATACAGACAATAGCACAAATTATTTTTAATTGTTCCCTTCAGTAAGTTTTACCCACCTGAAAAGATTCAGCAGTGTAATCCCACCCCTCACCTGAAGACTCCCAGCATACAGTGTGCTGGTAACCATTACTTACAGCTTGTCAAATACCTCAATTATATTGAATATCCACACACTCGTTCTTTGGGGGGCACTAAATATTCATGAATTTGGTTTAAGGCTATGAAGGAAAGATGAGGAAGAAGAGAAGCGAAAGGGTGTTCTTAGTGCGAGAGGATGGTGGGGCACTCTGAGTGGGTTTCAGAATTGACATTAATCAGCAGTATCCTATGATCACATGTGTCTTGATGGCACAAGCCTTGGTTTTTCTGCTGTCTGTCCAGCTTTTTTTGTTCACTACCTCTTTCTGAGTTCCCTGTTTCGATTCCCCCCCCTGCTTTTTCTATTTTGTTGAAGGCGTTGGTTGCCCTCGGTCAGGTGCCGCCGTCGCGCGCCCTCGTGCGCCTTTTTCCGCTGCGCATTTTTT
>JAACJT020000086.1:9619299-9630942 GCA_009936485.2 Gymnarchus niloticus | reverse complement strand
TTTTGGGGTTCCCGGTCCCCTTCCCCCCCGTTCTTTCTCTTTCTTTTCCGTGGCCCCCCCCCCCCCCCCCAGGTTTCTCGTATTCCCCTCCTTTTTCCGCTCATTTTCCGTCTCTGCTTTTATTTTATTTATTTATTTATTTTTAAAATTTTTTTGCGCTGCGTCTCCACCTGCTCCCCCCTCTGGGTTGAGTATGGAAATGAGCCTCCCTGCCAAGCACACAGAGGTGGTGATTAAACCACTGCAAACCCCAGGCACACACACTCATACATGCTCGCACTCTGACGTGCTCCCACTCTGCATCAAAGAGACTTGTAAATCCCAGCTTCTCGCTCCCGCTCTTCTCATAGAGGCAGGCAGGCCTGTAATAATCTCCGGCGTCGTCGGAATGTGTTCATCGCCCCAAGACAGGGAAGCTCGCGCCGCTCTTTGTCTCTCCCTGTTCTCTGCCATAGCTGACTGGGGGGAACAAGGATTTGCTGCTTTTCTGCCGTGTCCCGCGTCTGCCTCGGGTGTCGCCGCGCCCCCTCGGACAGACCTGCGTGTGGTGTCGTGCAGCCAGCTTGTACCTGAGCATGGGGGGAAGGGGGCCTGGTGGGGAACACACTCCGACCTGTCAGCCTAAACAAAGGGATGGTCCCGTGAGGGCCGTGGAGGTCCGAGTGGCCAGGCGGGTGGCTCAGCTGTTTGGGTCGACCTCCGGCCTCCATGGCCAGCCTGTTTGAACAAAAGGCCGTGAAATAAGGCGGCTGTTTTGGATATCATTTACGGGACGAGACTAAGGGTGGGGGCCGAGCCATGGGCGCTCATGAGGAGGTGCCAGCGTCGTAGGTGTGGCTGGTCGTCTGTCTGTCTGTCTTCCAGCACACCAAAGTAGCCCTGTGTGTGCATACGTGCAGCATGCCTGTCAGTGTGTCTATGCTGTGGTAATGAGGGGGAATTGGGGGGTGGCGGATGGATGAAATTTTCACTCTGCCATCCAGTGAGCTAAAGAGTCCCACAAAAGTGCCTGATAAGGGGTGAAGAGTGAAGGTGGGGGGAGAATCTGTGAAGTGTGACTTGGGGTGGGTGGCATGTTTGAAAGCTGCTGGAGGGAAGCCAGCCCCTCTGGCTTTTACAGGTGCAGCCCATGGGGTCTTGGACATGTTGCTGTCTGGAGGGGTGTAATAAGCAGTGAATTGGTTGATATTTGGCAGCACTTCCCTGACTGTAAGGAAAGCTTTTTTTTTTTTTTTTTTTTTAAAAAAGGGGGGGTGTCTCAGGCAGTGCTAATTGTTGTGCCTCAGGAATGTCAGTGTTGTTGGAGGAAGAGTACTTGCTGATTGTACATGTTCACGGCAGACTGTTCTGACACTGCATGGTGAACTTGTTCCAGCAGCTGATGCTCACTCCGCCTGTCATTTCTGCTGAAAAGTAAAGTTGATGTTAACCTGGCAGACAGCTGCTTCTGAGGTGGGGTCGCAGCCCCTTTTAGCTTGCGCTTCTCCCTCTGCCCTTTGGGTCTGGATGCTGTCGGTCCCAGCCCCTCCCGATGTTTGTCTGCCCTCGTGCCACATGCTCCTAGGGCTGCAGGGGTGTCAGACTGTTGTGAATGGTATGTTTCAGGCCCCCCGCATGTCCTTTTGTGAAGATGGGGACTCCAACCTTTGTAGATGAGGCAGGCCTGTAAGCAGAGGGCGTGCATACCGATCATGCGAGGAGAGCATGTTTCCTCCTTCATCTGCCATACACAGACCCCCCCCCACCCCGATGCTTCTGGATGAATTATTAAAGATGAGTCTCTGGGTTAATCATCTGCTCCATGTTTTCAGAAACCTTTCTTTTCTAAAAATATAGAACTCTGTATATCTTTTAAAATTTGATTTAAAAAAGTTACATGCACTCGGTGAAAATGGCACCAAATCTCCTCCAGGTGTACAGTCATTTGGGGGGATACACTTGCATGAATTCATTCTGTTCACTTTTTCCCCCTGAGTTAATGTTGTATGCACAAGCTTATGAAGTAAACTTTCTTTTCATCAAAATGTACTTTAAGCTGTATGGCTGAATTCTAACGTCTCTAATTTTTCTCTCCTTTTGTTGATGGCTGTTACGGTATCACCAGCTGTTTGAGCCCCAATTTGATAGGCGTTATTTCCTTCCCCTTGTGTTTTTGTCCTAATTTTAGTAACCCAAAACACATTGCCAGCATTTCCAATTCCTCATGATGAGACCACCATGGTAACATCATATAGATGTTTATCTGGCACTGTTTGTGTTGAGATTGGCTGAGCTTTATCTTGCATCGTTCTCCCTCCCCAGTAGGTAAGGGGGTGCCATGTCAGCTGCTGCTGCTCCCCTGCTGCTCCTCCTCGCCATTTGGTGGTGGCCCCTGGTACTACTGCTGTTGCTGCCACTGTCCCCCTCCTCTGCCTTGACCCCATCCCACAGCAACAGCTCTGCTTGGGGTCGAGGTGCCGGCGAAGCGCATGTCTTGCTCAACGGCACCCCGCTCAGCCACCTTCTCCTGGATTCCACTTCCGGGCACATCTACGTGGGTGCAGTCAATGCCCTGTACCACCTCTCCTCGGACCTTCAGCTCATCTCCTCTGGCCGGACCGGACCAAAGCTGGACAGCCCCGACTGCCTGCCGCCCATTGATCTGCGCGAATGTACCCAGGCCCGTGAGACGGACAACACCAACAAGCTCCTGCTGCTGGAGGAGGGGGAGCAGGAACGGAGCCTGATTGTGTGCGGGACCGTGCTGCAGGGCACCTGTGAAAAGCGCAGCCTGACCAATGTCTCTCAGCTGCTGTATCACACTGACAATCCCGTTGACTCTCAGTATGTGGCCGCCAACGACCCACGGGTCTCCACCGTGGGGGTGCTGGTGAAGCAGAAAGGGGCCCTGCTCATGCTGGTGGGCCGTGGTTACACCAGCAAGGGACCCGGAGGCATCCCGCCCATCACTACGCGGAGGCTGGCTCCGAGTGTCCACCACCTGGCCCCTGCCTTCTCACACGAGGAACTGGGCAAACTGGTGGTGGGCAGCTACTCTGAGTATAACAACCATTTTGTGGCGGCACTGCAACACGGCAGTCATGTCTACTTCCTGTTCTCCCGGAGGGATGTGTGGAGGAACCGAGAATACCGCACATACGCCTCACGTCTCTGTGCCGGAGATCCTAGTTTCTACTCCTACGTGGAGGTGCCCCTATCATGCAATGGCAGCTACAATCTGGCCCAGGCGGCCTCGCTGGGCACCCATGCTGGCTCCCCCAGTCTCTTCATCGCCATGGCGATCGGCCAGGCATCCACGCCCATGCCCACAGCACGCTCCGCCCTGTGTGTGTACAACATGGAGCTGCTGGACCAGGCCATGCGCCACTCCCAGCAGCTCTGCTACACAAGGGAGGGCCGTGATGAGATGGGCCAGGAGGGGGCCTACATCGAGTATGAGGTGTCCTCGCAGTGCCTGCGCCTGGCAGAGGTGAGAGCCTCCACCTTGTCCACCTTGCTGGGGTGCAGTGTAATCCTCGTTTGACTTCACGATTGAACTCCGTAGAAACTGGAGAGTGGCCGAAAATCTGATCTGTGGGGCTTGTGAGGAAGGGTGACTGGCATGTGCTGGGCTTTCAGGTCACTGGCGGCCCTGTTTCCACATTTCCCTGAATGGCAGCTGTCTCTGCTCTGACAGGGATTATCTCCAGCTGCTCTCAGAGAAGGGCTTATCCGTTCCTGGGGGGCTTTGAAAAGGGTGCCGCGGCCAGTTTCAGTCTTGCACCGCAGGCTCCCATGTTCCTGGCTGCCGGGACACACTTGTCCTCAGTCATTGCTGGGGAGGGAACTTTCACACATGAGACGGAAGGCTTTTCCCAGGGGCAGATTTATATAAGGAAATGTGAGGTGTTTTGCTGCTGCCTGCGACCTTAAGGCGTTTGTGTGGAAGAGGGGCCTGTAACCTCTCATAGCCACGTTGGAATTTTGCAGCGGAGTAAATGAATCCAGCTTAATGCTTCATCTGGCGTGGTTCCCTTGTAAAGATGTAGGCTGCTGCACTACTGACCCCTTAACACTACCTGCCGGTATGGACTGGCTGAGTGCTTGATAATTCTGCAGAGCGCCACAGTATGCTGTCTGCATCCGCATGTTCCCCCCCCGCTCTTGTATTGGTGGAGCAGACTTGCAATGGAAACCATCAGATATCAATTGCAGTTCAGCCATCCCATGTTTGAGAGTGTCAGTGTGCAGCTGCCCCAGAAATTATGCACTTCTGTCAGAGCTGGACAGGAAGGACCGGCCTTGCTGTAAAGGAAACGATTCAACTTGAAAATTATTCATTTTCAGAGTGTTCAGTTTCATTTCCATTTTTTATGCATTTATACACTTAAACATTGACAATGAAAAATAGTAGTTGCAGTCAGAGGATATCTGTAATGCATTTGCTGAAGGTTAAATTGCCATTGCCAGAGATGAGCAGAAATGTGTGGATCTGTAATGCAGTAAATGCATACTGTTATTTAAAATATAAAGTAACAGGATCACGTAAATTTTTGTCTGACTTTGAAAACTTCTGGGTTGACAACTGCCGGAGGCTGTGCTTTCTCTAGTATTTATGGATATGCTTCATGATCTGCTGTCTCCTTTGATAGATCCTTGTGGACAGCTGTAATAGAAATGTCATACTGGGATTGGGTGCTTGTTAACACAGCGTGAGTGTGGTGCAAGGCCCTTCTGTTCAGTACCGGTGTCGTCGTCGCCCCCCCCCCCCCCCACCACCAGGACTCCCTACAGAAGTATCCTTGTGGAGGGGAACACACGCCAAGCCCCATTGCAAGTGCCATCCCCATGGATACCACGGCTTCATTGACCTCCTCCACCCTGCTGACGGCTGTGGCCACCACCACTGAGGCTGGGCACACCATCGTCTTGCTGGGGGACAAGAAAGGACAGCTGAGTAAGGTATGCTAGGTTCCAGAGTTACCTGCCCATGGGAATCATGGTGTTTCGACATGCACCCGAGTGGGAGGGCAGAATTAGTCAGTGTTGGGTGTTACATGTTTATAGACTTCACCCTCTCAGTTAACATGTGACTTCCACTTCTTGGTTTCCTCATTCGCTGCTCATTAAAGCAGCGTTTTATGTTCTTATTTTTTTAAATCTGAGACTGTCATTGACGAGTCAGGTGACCTTTTTTCCAGGATCTTGTTTTGCTGTAGTATTTAATAGAGTCACAGTGTTGTTCTGTGAAGTTCAACAAAGCGGCCCTTTGTGATGCCCGGAAAGATATAAAAACTGCTTAGTGGGGGAGAATTCAGACAGGTTTGGTGATACCTACATGTGTTGTTCATGGAAACGTTTTAGCAGAATGGCTGTAGCGTAACAGATATTTAAATATTACTGAATAGTGTGTATTATGCTCACAGCATGCTGAATTTTGTGTTCTTACCCATTCTCTTCTTAAGTGCATGAGCGATGTCTGATGGCGTAGGCACTCTTCTGAGGCACAGTTTGGCTGTACACAGCAGACATGTTGTGAGTGTGCCCGGGGGCCATGGTGGTACGCACTCTGCAAACGGGCTGGGCTGAAAGCCCAGAATTCTGATAAGCCCCAGTCCCCCCCCCCTCACGGGGATCGGGCCTGAAACTCTATGCCAGCGGCTCCTTTTCATGCCCATGGGCTGGAGGACAGCGGCTCCCTCTCTACCCCCATCGTACCATTCTCAGGTGTCAGCTGGTTCACTGTGGGATTGACAGGCAGACCGAGGGCTGAACCGGTCTCATGTCCTCCTGATTTACTGGTTCCTCAAGGGGGCTTGTCGCGTTCGAGAGAGATTACCCCCTGATGTTGACACACACTCTGCTGATGTCCATGTGGTTCTTCCCCCAGGTGTTCCTGCACAGGAACGGTTCTGGGGACCTGTATGAGAAGGTGATGGTGGACAAGGACAGCCCTGTCAACGCCGACCTGCTCCTGGACTCGACAGGGCAGAGTGTCTACGTCCTGACAGAGAGCAAGGTGTGCTTACAGCCCATAATTCTATTCGATCCACAGAGGCCTTGGAATTGACTCTCTCTGTTTATTTCCAGGTGACCAGGCTGTCGGTGTCTCTATGTGAACGGCACGCTAACTGCAACACCTGCTTGTCTGCTCGGGACCCTTACTGTGGCTGGTGTGTCCTGGAGGGCAGGTACCACTCATCCATCATGTACCATACCACACCACCCTGCCCTGCCCCTCTACAGCCCTGTTCCCTGGGTGACCAGCAATATTTCTCCTGTCAGGTGCTGCCGCCGGACAGAGTGCTCTCGTCACAAGCAGCCCAACCACTGGCTCTGGAGCTACCTTGACAGTAGTGAGTGTGTCTCAGTGCGGAGTGTCCATCCCCATGTCCACAGCCGGGAGGAACAGGCCAACGTGCGTACCACCGCCTGGGAAGGCAGAGCCCGTTGGGGCATCTCGTCTCGCCACATTCCACCGGCTTTAGTGGACCTTCCTGTCCAAGAGCAGTTATTGACTCCACATTCATGAGTACAATAGCTTGTCTTCTGTTCCAAAGCTGCACGCATGTCACTGTGGACGGGGTGGGCGTTTTGCAAAGTGAATGAATAATGGCAGTAATTTGCATATCAATCCTTTCTCACGGAAACGCAAACTCTCATTTGGGAATTGCGTGAGAGGTTGATCATTATGTTTCTGAGCCTGTTACACATATATATACTTAATATATCTTGCCTCAAGGTTTTGACTTTTTGTTTATGATTTTTTTTAAGAAAACATCCAAAATAGAGGGAAAAAAATCATTTTTAGGTCAAAGTATATTTGTTAATAACAGGTCGTGTGTTTAAACTTCTACAATTAATTTCTCCTCCAGGTTTCCCTGATTGTAGCACAGCTGCCCTCTTTGTCAAAGGAGGAGTCCCTCTCTTGTTCATTTGGTAACGTACATATTCAGCATGCTGTTGTCATGGAGACCAGTATTCTGTGTCAGTCACCCCTGCCAGAGCTCCTCCCACCCAGTCCAGTTGGCAGCGGTGAGTCTCCCTTGCTGGTCATATACTGTAAAATGAAACATTTAAACTTGGGCTTATCCTTTTTTGTATATGATAGCCTCTATTTAGATTTTAGCCTTCAGCTTAAATAAATGGACATACGATCGGTGTCTTGGTAGCTTTCCTGGCTGTTCTGAGCATGAATGAAGTTAAATTTAACAACTGCTGTCACATTGGTTTCCATGGGACTTTTTGTCGCAGGTCTGTCTCTGACAAGGCGTAATGAGTGTAATGTCCATGTAGGAATCTGTATGTGTTTGAGAAAACATGCTGTTTTACATATGATGTCAGTTACAGGCCTTTTATGTTTAAACCACATGAGCATTTTCTACTGTGTTTAAGTCTTAATAGACAGACTGAAGCCTAAGGTTAATGGCAGACTCATTAACAAATCTGAAAAAATAGCATAACCCTACTCTGGGTACCCCAGAAATGCTGTACGGTGACCTTTAAGAGTACGGTGGTCAGTAACTGGCTTGTATCTGCCTCCTGGGAGTCTGTTTCTCCTCAGAATGTGAGTGTGTCCCTACACGTTTCTCGCTGATGTGTCTGATGGTAAGAACAAGCAGGTAAAAATTAAAGGAGGCTCATTGAACCACAGGCCTCTTATGCGATAACTGTTACCCCCCCCCGCAGATCACATATCTCTGCGTGTCTCCCTGATGTTTGGCAAGGTGACTATTGCATCCACCAACATTGTTTTCTATGACTGCAGAGCTGTGGGGCTGTTCAACACCACCTCTCCGTGAGTTGACACTCCTCCACCTTTTACACACTTCTTAAACACCAAGACTATATTTCTTATCGTTACATTTCTAAGCCCTTGTCAAGCCTCCATCTTGGATGCCAGTGTGATTTTCAGTGATGTGTCCCTCTCCTGACCTGCCCCTCCTCTGTGCTGCAGCTGCATGGCCTGTGTCGGCAGTGTTTGGCCCTGCCACTGGTGCGCCCTGGAACAGCTGTGCACCCACACACCTCACTGCCCCCAGCAGCTCATCATCCACAGTGCGCTGGTGAGACTGCCCTGCCTTTTCCATGCATGCGCGTCACGTCAGTGCTCTGCAGGCACCCGGCTTGACCTCAGAGAACAGAAGTAAAGAGGAAAGTTAGACAGCAGGGGCATGAACTGGTTGGTCATATCCTAACGCATCATGTAATTACGCAGCCGACAGGATTATTCAGGTCCAGTCTGGTGTTTTTCTCCCTTTCTCTTTGTAATACACCTGTAAAATAGCTTCCTTATGCGGGGCCTCGGAAACACAAACCCTGACGTTTAGCAACTGCAAGAAAGTAAAAGCCTCTGGTGTTTATATCTTATTTGGGAGACCTGTGGCCTCTGCGCTGTGCATCAAGGTGTGATGCTCTAATAGACATGTTTCTGCAGAACTGAGTTGTTACGAAGTACTAAGCTGAGTATGGAGGGGGGGGGTCCTGGGACACACGATCAGCCGGTACATACATGGTGAAAGTGACCAGTTCCCAGGCGTGTACACAGAACACATTACTTTGTGACTGGTCATGTTAACTTTTAAATGTTTAACTTCTAAATACCTAATGCCTGTCATTGATTTTCTGTAGTAATTTTCGTTTTTGTAAACCTCGAAGTTTCACTCTTCAGTGGAGGTTTTCTTTAAGGTGTTCTCCTTATTTTAGTAATAGATTGTGCCTCCCTTTTTTCAGTTGATTCCCCCCGTTCGGTAATGTGTGTTCTAATTAAGAATGACTTAGTCTTTGAAGGTTCTTCCTTTCCTTACTTTGGTTTAGTCGCCCTTCTGTTCTGCCACCCGCCACGTCCTTCTCGGTATAAGCGCATTACCTTCCTGCCCAGAACTGTCCTGATATTTTGCTGGAGGGGTGCATGCACACAGGCCTGTTTCCTGAGTAATGAGTTTGAAGAATGGCCAGGCTGTTGTTGGCAGCCTCTACTGGGGGTAGAGGGGCAGCGCATGGTTTAAAAAGCAGCCCTCAGTTCTTCCTGCTCATTGTCCTGTTGATTTCTGGGTCTCGGGTTTCTATGGTGCTGTCAGTGCTCACCTGATATAACACATCTAATAGTGCGGCTGCAATTTACAGTACTGCAGTAGAATGCTACATTTGTGGCTTTATGGTAACACGAAATTGGAATGTCTCTATTTGGTTATGTGGATTTATGACTTTTTAGAAGTGCAGACTTAAATGTCCAGATTTAAGCCTTTATTTGCTTGGCCAAATAAAAATGTACCGTAAACACTTCCTACTACTAAGTAAACTGGCAAGTAAAGCAACACCGCTTTCTAATCAAGCCTTTATGTCCAGAATATTATTATTGAGCTGGGGTTTTGATGGTTGCTTTTACCTCCCCCTCCCCGCCATGCTAGGATCAGAAGCTAGACCCCCACGGTCCAGATGCCTGCCCCTGTGTGTGGGCACTGAGGAGCTCACCGTTGGTCCCAGTTCAGCTGGACACACAACTGGTTCTTCTGGGGAGGAACCTGGATCTCTTTGAGGTAACGGCCCTGGTTTGGAGCTGTTCCTCCAGGCATCGGGGAGCAGGCCCCTAAATGTTTGTGCTTGCAGGATGGCGAGAAGTACACATGTGTGGTTGATGTAGAGGGGAAGGCTGTGACACTGGCAGCCTCACTGGAAAGAAGGGACGAAGCACAGAGTCACGTCATCACCTGTGCCGCTCACCAGGTAACTCCCCCATCTGTCTCCGGCCCTGTCACGTGTGACACTTTGCACAGTGATTTCCCTGCCTCAAATTGAGACTTGCGTTGGAATATGGTGTTGCGGGGGTGTAACTCCGAGCCTGACTGCGTGCTGAAAGCTGTCTGCCTCTCCTCAGTTCCAGTACTCAGCGGGGCAGCTGGAGTATTCTGCCCCCGTTTACCTGCAGAGGGGCCTCTCCCAGCGCATTGACTCTGTCCCCGACCTGCGCTGTAAGTACCACTCAGTGCCACTGCTGTGACGAAAAATGAAATAAATCGGCAACCTCAGTGGCTCTTGATCCCGGTCTGAAGCCCCTCCCCTAGGCTGTCCACGTATTTGTCTGCCACTCACACACCTGATTTAACTAGCCAAACAGTGGTAAAGTCATTGATTGATTGGCTCAAACAATAATGAATACATGAACCAGTCTGGCTGAGAATTCCTGGTTATAACAAAGCAAAACATGCCATGTCTGAGTAAATTTGTATGAATCATGACTCATGGCCCTTGTCACCCTTTCCTAAATGAAACTGCAGTGCAGCTATACGACTGCTCAGTGGGTCAGACGGACTGCAGCCAGTGTCGGGCGGTTTCACCACATTATAGCTGTGTGTGGTGTGCGGGAGGGGCACCCATGTGCATGTACCGTGGCTCCTGCCCTGGCGGCCCCACGGAGACCTGTCCCCCACCCGTCATAAAAAAGGTACAGCACACACCCCAACTTCCTCCAGCCAGGAAATGAGTTCTGTAGATGGAACCATTCCTGGCCCAACATGGGTGATCCATGGCTTTTTTCCTCTCTTCCTCTGTATTGTGTTCTCTCTTTGTTTAGATCCAGCCTCGTACTGGCCCCTTGGAGGGGGGTATCCTGGTTACAGTCTGGGGCTCTAACCTGGGTCAGCGCTTTCAGGACATCCGGGACAGGGTGACGGTAGCAGGAGTGCACTGTCGCCCGCAGCCTGAGGCCTATGTTATATCCACTAGGTAACTCTCACAGGAAGCTGCAGCGCGTCCCACATCAACATTCTCCTCCTCCTCCTCCTCCTTCGACTTTCATGGCCTTTTGTAGAGACAGGCTTACATACAGTATACACATATTGTTTCAGGACTAAATAAATGTCATTGGGAGAGTTTTTGGATGGATGTGGGGAGTAAATTCAGCTTCTCATATGCAAATCAGAGATGCAAATCAGCCATGGAGAGAACTGGTCTGTCAATGACTCAGGCTAAACGGTCTGCCTTCCTCACTATAGGTTAAAAGCACTCAAACTCTTTGGTCTCAAACAAAGGCAGCTGAGGGGAGACGAAAGCCAAGCATGCACTATTCTGGGAGTCTATATAAGGTCAACTGTGAGGACTCCTTTGATGTTGATCCTTATTCACAAAGACGATGGAAATGGAGGAAAATTGTCTAAGTTAATATCAGAACAAAGGAAGCGTTTCTTCACAGAAAAGATGGCAAGGGTCTAGAAAAGGCCTCCTACTTGTGTAGGGGGAGCACAGCATTAATTTCCCTCCATGCTAGAACTTGGTGCTTAAATATCAGG
This sequence comes from Gymnarchus niloticus, assembly GCA_009936485.2. NCBI lineage: Eukaryota > Metazoa > Chordata > Actinopteri > Osteoglossiformes > Gymnarchidae > Gymnarchus > Gymnarchus niloticus. The sequence continues at coordinate 9,619,675 of JAACJT020000086.1, read as the reverse complement.
GTTTGCCGAGGGCATTGAATGGAGAGCCTGTTTGTAGTGCTTCTCGTGCCCCTAAGCCCGTATGCTGTCTCAGTGCTGCCATCTAAGGCCACCATCAGTGATATGCATGGCATGTGTATTTCAGGATTGTGTGTGAGCTGCAACCCAGCCAGAAGGAAACCAAGGGGCCTGTAATGGTGTCAGTAAGAGAGTCAGAACCTGGCAAGTCTGAACAGACCTTTGCTTACCAGGTAAGCACATGCACAGCTGGTGCACAGTGAAAGATAGCAATGGATCTTGTTATTGTTCTGATTAATTTTTCCTGCCTGGTGCTGGCCTGAGGAGGATGGGCTTCCCCCTTGAGTCTGGTTCCTCCCAAGGTTTCTTCCTTCTGAGG
>JAACJT020000086.1:9566696-9610547 GCA_009936485.2 Gymnarchus niloticus | reverse complement strand
CAGGTTCCCCCTGTTCCCCCGCTCCTTGCCTGTCTTTTTCATCCCATTGTTTTTTTGTTTTTTTTTTTTTTTTTTTTTTCTTCTCTAGCCCATTTCTCTCTGGCTTAGACGGGTGGCACAGTTACACATGGTGCTGTAGCTTTCATTGTAGGCTCCTGCTGGAGTTTGTGTGGTGATGGGAGGAGACAGGTGTGCCTCTTTGGAACAAAGGCCTGGAACAGTTTTGTTTTGACTGTCAGGCGGACGAAGTGAGGCGAACAGCTCACCTGAAAACAAAGGGTTTCACAGAACGTCCATAAAGTGGAAACTAAAACTGTGAGAATGGCTTTCTCTAGCTCTTTATTTTTTCCTTTTGTTAGGGTACTCTGCAGAAGTTTGTGGATGACGTGTTCGTTGCCATCCTGAGCACAAAGCGTTCTCCTCCCATTGCCGTGAGGTTTTTCTTTGATTTCCTGGATGACATGGCTGCGAAGCATGGCATTGAGGACCCAGAGACGGTGCACATCTGGAAGACAAACAGGTGTGTGTTAGCTGTTTGTAAGATTTAAAAAGAACAAACTTGCCAGTTTTTCCTGACAATTTGTCATGCTTTGTTTGCAGCAGCAGGTGGTGCAGCACTTAAGGAGCTCCACCTGTGTGTTCAGGAGCTTCACCGTGGCTTATCTGCTCTACCAAAGTTTCTGTTGGTTAAAAATTAATTGGCTGCTGATGCCTTTTTGTTCCCTTTATGAACATTGAACTGCTGATCTGTGCTTGTGGCCCATCTTGTGGCAACTGCTACTGGGCTTTGCAAGTTAATTTTATTTTTTTTAACCCTCCCCCCTGCAGTTTGCCTCTGCGTTTTTGGGTCAACATCCTGAAGAATCCTCAGTTCATCTTCGACGTCCAAGTCACAGACAGCGTGGATGCGGTGTTGTCCGTCATTGCCCAGACTTTCATCGATTCATGCACTACGTCCGAACACAAAGTGGGCCGGGTCTGTGTTGCACCTTACCTCTCATTTGATTTGTTTTTTTGTTTTTTTTGTGTATGTATGTATTTATTTTTTGTAGAAATATATGTCACTCTAGATTATAATCCTGGGCTGACCAAGTGAAATGGCATCTTTTTAGCAACAGTCAAGCTGCAGAATGTTGGTTTCATTTAGGGGACGCGTTTGACAGGCTATATTTGAGTCTGTGGCGATGACACTCACGTTGAAGTTTGTGTTCTTTTCTGCTCACAGGACTCTCCAGTAAACAAACTGCTGTATGCCAGAGAGATCCCCCGGTACAAACAGTTAGTGGAAAGGTAAGACGTGCCAAACTCAGATTCCCGGAGAAGCTGGACGCCTTGAAGTGGGATTCCTGCCAGTTGTGACTGAGCAGTAGAGTGTAAAGAGGAAATGGGTGCCCTGTTTAGCATCATTTATCAGGATGAGCAGTCTGCTTCAAATGCTTACTTAATATAACAATCTGAGAAATAGTTACATCCACACCTGCAGAGCTATTGCCTTTGTCCTTAAGGGAGTGCATATATCAGAACTTAATTTTGTGCATTAAGATCATGACTTTTTTTTAAATTGTCTGCGTATACGAAAGGTATTACAGTGACATCCACAATGCAGCTTCTGGCTATTATCAAGAGATGAACTCCACCCTCACCGAGCTCTCAGGGGTAAGGAGAATAGTCCTGAGGATTAAGGTTAAAAGGGTTACTGCCAGTTTCTGATGTCTATGTCTTGGGTTTTTTACAGATAATATTCTGATTGATTCAATTTTTACAAGCAGATTGAATCTTAAGTTTCTTATGGCTGTGATAATGATGCTGAAATGTATGTATTCTTCAGTTATGCTATTATGAACATACAACGAGGGTACACTTTTGGGAATGTATTTTTTAAAGCCCAGTTTGAGTATCTGTTTTTGTTATTTTAATTATGACTATCTGTCTTTAGAATATATTACATCAGTTTCAATAGTACAAAGTTGTCTTTGTGGGATGCATTCAAAATGAAATTCTGTCTCAGGATTTGTGTGTTTTATTTAGTAATGTAAATTAATCACAATTATCTATATGTATCAGCAATGGAATCACTTTGTTGAAGTAGTTAGGAGCAGCATGTTTAATATAAATCATCTGATCTGTCACCCAAACAGTTTTGCACAGCAGGTCATCGGTAATGGCTTTGCGTAACTGATGTTTCTATTTTAGAGCTTCGCATCAGAGATGAATGGCTTGGTGGCGCTGCATGAGCTCTATAAATACATCAACAAGTACTATGATCAGGTCAGTAGCTTGCAGCTGGCCAGTCATACTGAGCTGACGTGTCAGCAGTGACTGGTGCCTTTGCTGAGTTTTTACTTTCTTCTGTGCACAAATGCTTAATAATAATGCATGTTTTTTTTTTTCCCATGTATGTACACAGATTATAATGTCTCTGGAAGATGATACTGCAGGTCAGAAGATGCAGCTGGCCTATCGTCTGCAGCAGGTCGCTGCCCTGGTGGAGAACAAGGTCACTGACTTGTGACCCCACTATGGGATGTTTTGAAATGAACACTGGCCTAAGTGCTACTTGATGCAAAGAGAACAACTGATCTGTGATGACCTCTGGGAATACAGACTCACCCAACCTAGAGTTTCTGTCACTTTATCTTCTGAAGACCAACTCTATGAAAAGTCCCCCTCAGAAGTTCTCTTGCTGCTGTTTACTGAGCATGTGGCCAAAGGGACCTGGAGCTGGGAATTAATTTGTAAAATCAGTTGGAAAAGAGCCTATAACTTGCAATACAAAATGGAAATACGCAGGAAAGGGTAACTACTAGTTCTGTGCACACGTATAGTCTTGCGTGTTCTAGTAAGTTTGTAAGATAACTTGTGGTGCCTCGTGATTTTTCATATTGACACTGTTGGGATTTTTTAAGTATTCATTTTGGCCAGTCAAACTTTGGTTTGATTATTGCTCAAACTATAAAATCTAACCAATGAAAAATTCAGCTTTTTGTGTACATAACATTTGGCAATGAAGCAATTACTAAAGTGTAAAACATGCAGCTGAATGCATATAATGCCAGTTTAATGTCTTGGAGGGTAAACCTACGGCGACCCAAATGTTACCATTTTATTCAGATTAAATGGAACAGCACTGCCTCATTTCTGAGTGTAGTTTTATAAGGCAGCTGTATTTTATTTTTTTTTGACATCCATTTTTTTTTTTTCTGATTGCTAGTCCAGGCCGTTAGGGGTATATGTAGACTTTCTGCTTTAAACTAACACTGTTTGATAATATATAAGGGTGTGTGAAATGTAAATATTTAATCCCTTTGGGAGTCTTACTAGTGGATTTGCTAAAACAAACAATTGCTTGTTCTACAGGAGGAAGACTGATTAACAGGGAAAAAGTCCTCTTTGGAAAATCTCCCAAAATGTGAGTGAGGGAGGTTTTCTCAAGATTAGGTCAAGCTAACAGTATTAATATATATTTCATGAAATAGCTTTTTGAATTTAATATGAATAGGACTACTTTTACACCTGAAGTGAAGCAATAAATAGAAGAAAAGAAGAGAACTGGTTAAGCTCGTGTGAGGTTAAGAGAGGGAGAATGTTCTGTGGAAGGGGTGGGTATAGATATGTAACTTTGCTGATGGACAGCCTGGGACTTAAGTAACAGACAGGAGGTTGTTGCACTGTACATTTGGGATATGGTTTCAATCCAATGCTATATAGCAACTAACTTATTGACTGTAAGTTATTTATTGCCTATTTTTACACTTACCACATGTGCCTTCAGAGCTCTTGATCATTTGTAACTCAAAGATAGTTGCGTACAAAATCGTACAGAACGTGTGAAGAATGACTGTCTTGTGGACTCTTTTAAATCTGCAACTGTAATATGACTTGAATGGAAATGGCTGCATTTTTTTCCCCGTGTTGTCCTGCGTGTTTTGTGATTGGTTACTTAGTTCAGTAGCTTTGCTATCAGACCCCTCATTTCTCATCATTTATAAATGGTAATGGCTCCTGCCATGGTTCATCATGGTACAGTGAATGACATTGTTCGTGTACATAGAGAGTGATTCCTTAATTGATAGACTGGAATCTGAACCAATTTTTAAAAATTCGCTTTTATCCCTTTTAGCACTTCGTATTGACCGTTTTTCTGGGCCGTGTTGTGTATATACTTGCAGTGAGTGTGTAAAGTGTGTACAGAAGGCGTGCTTTTTTTTATATGAGTGCATTGTAGCAGCCTGCATACTCCGGGATCTCTGTGACAACAGTTAGTGTAGAGGGAAGATGGCCAGGAACGTGAATGTGAACACAAGTTTGTGAACCTTGAGTCTGTGCCAACTACTCAGCCAGCGACAGGCCTGCACATTTGTACCCTTTTATTTATTTCTCTATTTATTTTAACTGTAGTTATCTGCTGTGTTCCTCTCGGGTGCTCTGGGGCCCAGGTGACTCATGGGAATGTGACCATTAAAAGGGTAAAAGTCTAGCTGAACATCACTTTTACGCTGCAGTGAAACTGCAGGATGTATGTTTGTCACATCTTTTGCCTGCATCCTTTTGCTAGTGGAGCGCCCCCTGGCATGTTTGTGATGTGATTGGCTTAATGACTGTGTGTGAATTACTGGTATGTGTAAATGTACCTTCATAGATGTTTAGCTGGAGGTGTGTGGATGTGTACATTTTTGTTTCCCTAGAAAGACAGATGGACAGCTTAAACTACATCCTGGGTGTTTTTACAGTTTGCCCACTGATACCCCCTTGTTTTAGCACTTCTATATTCATTTGTAGCCCATTTTATTTGGGTGTACAGTGGCATCTGTATCCTTATTTAAATTATAAATAATTGTTACAAAAATAAAAAGGGGTCCTGTTTTTTGAAAGTATCTTGCATTCTTACAATTTTCGTGTCCTCGGGAAAAGTAATGGCGGGGATGCAAAAGGAAATTGATTTAGCTTCCTAGACTTTTTTATTCTTTTTGCATCTGTAATGTGTATAGTTTGCTAATGATATGTACATGTGCCTGTAAATATGATGAAGAGAAACTGTTCTTACATTTGGAAATACTGGCTATATCATTTTGAAGAAATATCGGAAGCCAAAATGAGAAACTGAAGGATTTTTATTTGGGAAATAAAGTTATAATTTAACATTGAATGTCATGGTATGTTATTTACTGTTTCCCGTCCCTATATGCTTTTTGTGTAAATAATTTAAAAATCATTGGTTGTGGACTCCTGCATAATACCACACTGTGGTCCAGTTTGCGGTAAGTTTTCTGTTCTAGTTAAATTTACAAATGAAGTTTGTATTTGAAAGCGATCAGGTGAAATGGTTTTAACAGTGATCTTGTCATATTTAGGCTTGGTAGAAGTCCCCTTTAAAGGAAATTCCCAGATTTGTGGCTACCACATGCTGTTGTACACCAAAGGTTCTTAAATTTACTAATCCTAGCACCCAAGTAACCAATGGGTCCCAGCGTGGTACCACAAGAAGAGCATTATGACAATGACGGTAGAGCCGAAACTGGCTCTTGACTAGGGAGATCATACGTCCTCTTTTTGGGACCTAAAAAATGTTTGGCTGGATTTTCTAAATTGCCAAAAATGCCCGAGATTCGGCTTTTCCTTTCTACAATCACTTCTCATTGGTGTGCAGGTATCCATCTGCTCTATGCCACTATCCTGCCCCCAGTGTCCTCTTTTTTTGAGGACCAAAATATGTTCACCCTAGTTCTTGACCCAAAGATTAAAAAAAACTTGTAAACCATTGGTTCTGAAACTTGCAGGAGTGGTGCATGCAAGCGAAACTGCTGTGTGGATAACTAAAATAGGTTAAACGACAATTTCAAATTATCACACTGCTCTTATGTCAAAGTTTCACATACATTCTAGTAAATTTGCATCGCAGAAAACAACTATTGCTACGTTTAAGGCATACTTTAAATCATATTATATTAACATCCAGTAAAAATACAAAAGCTGTGAAAACTCTCCATATGTGGTGAATTTAACATGTATGATTACTACTTCTTTCCCTTATTCTTCCTCGAGCATTACATTGTACACCCTTAGTATTTTTTTCTTTACATCCTGTACTATATCCTAAGATGCGTTTGTAAAAATGTATGTATATACTATTGCAATAAAAAAAAATGCCAGCGTATCACACCGTTTGGTGCTATCCGGTTGAGATCCTATAGAAAACCAAGCTGTCCCGGTGATGCGCATGCGCCTCTCTAAACCCAGCCAGTGTGCGTGCTGACAGCTGTCCTGATGATATCGATGAACGGTGAGAGTTTTAAAAACCCACAAAAAATGTGCTTTTAATATCCGATAGCGGTCAGACGATTAAGATCGGGTCGCGAAACGGCGAGATTAATGTAAAATAGAGGATGTACATTCGCTTGTTAAGCGTCTTTTTTCTGGGACCCGTTTTGCTTGTCTTAGCTAACGCTACCTGGGAGGACACCGATCTTGAATGTGCTCAGATAGCTAACACTTTTGACATTAAGAAATTATGTTTCTGACAAGTTGTGTATGATTTTTGACATGGCCGCTGTTGCTGTTTCCCAATAAGAAGTCGAAAGGACAGTCTGAACTTGATACATTTTAATTTCAGAAGCACGAATCTTTGTAGCGTAACGGTTCGTCAGTCCCCGTACCGGTGTTTGCTGGCTGGGTAGGAAGCAAATGTATGTCTGTCTGACTGCGTGGTGTCTTGTGATCGTCCACAGTTCCCACCGGAAACCACAACCCGCAGAGCAAAAACGGCAAGAAGCACAAAAAGAAAAGTAAGAAACACCGCAAAGAAGCCAGCCTGGGCATTTCCACCTTGGAGCTAGAGTGAGTAGCCGTTCTCCCGTTCCAGGTTTTGCGGCCGGCTCCCTGTCTGGAAGAGTATGTGCTAAAAATACACAGAGGAGGCCCACCGACTCATTTGTCCAGATAAGCACATTGACTCATGTCCCATCTCTTCCCCACTGCCTTCGTATTTAATGTGACTCGTCTAAACGTGAACAATACAGCAATTTATATAAAAACTGCATCTGTAAATGTACTTTTATTGTATTTGCTACTTACGTGGCACCATGTGTGAATATTATAAGCTGAAACTCATGATCAAATTAGGTTTTCATCAACGTGGACACGTCTGTCCTTGATACAGAAAAAGCAACCTCCTGTTTGTGTAATTCAACTGCATTTTTTATTTCATGGCAACTTAAGTTTTATGTGAGTTGGCTCTATCTGAGACATACACAAATACAGGTGAGAGGTCAGACATTTATCCTGCTCCCCTGGAGCAGTTTACTGGGGTTAAGGGCCTTGCTCAAGGGCTCAACCAATGGTGACATCAGCACCTCTTGCTGGTTGTGGGATCTGAACCAGGTATTCTGAATATGGTTCAGTTTCACAGCAGAGTGCTAATTTGTATATTATATCTTGCGAAAGTTGTGGAAAACACAGGTGCATGCAACATCAGTGATCATTAGTAATTGGAGTGAATAAGTAAATGTATTCCTGCATTCAAAAGTGTTTCTGTGTGGAATTTTTTTGATGGAAAGAAACTGCTTATTCTGAATGAAACCCACGCATGCAAAAACAGATACTGGAGCTCTTACATTAAGGGAATATTAGTCTATCATTTTATCAGATTTTATGTAAACAGTATTTCAAAAGAACAGCATAAGATGATTTGGCTGTTTTGTGTACTTTATAATTTAGATAAAAGGCAAACTTCAAGGACAATATTTTATAATTAAGCCAGGACTGCAGTAGTTCTGTGAGGCTGTGTGTGTTTTAATTGTTTGAGAGACAAATGAGAGCAATGGCACTGTCTTTTCAAGTCATCTGAGAGCAGCTTATACCCTTTTTTTCCCCCCCACTCTTGGTTTCAGTTGTGTACAATAGTGTTGAATGCAGCGATGCTTCTGTGCCCAAGGAAGCACTGTTTCCTTGTGTGTGAGACACGGGTTCTCCTCAACAAATGACGTGCATTCAGTCTAATCTTGTTAAAAGCTGATTTTAAATATTGCTTAAAGCTTTAATCAGTGGTGCAGTTTTTGTTTGATACATTGTTATTAATATAATGTTTAGGCAAAGGTGCAAGCAAAATGCAAGGTGCTTGCATTTTTTGCTAGTTTTATCAGCTAAAGAAAAAATCAGATATGTGTCTTGGCACTCACACTCTAATTTATTTCTAGCCTGAAAAGGTATTTCACATCAGTCATCTGGCTTTTGCAATAGCCAGTGGTCAGCTTCTCACAATTTGGAATTATGGCAAGGTTTTCTTGTGTACTGGGTGTTTTTGTAATCGTCTCAAGTTGGAGTCTTGGCAATAGAAGTACACCGGTCGGGGAATAATTTGTCAGCTGAATGTCCAATAAATGAATCTGTTTTGTGGGACTATTAAATTATGGCCTCATTTAGCATCAGGATTCATTTTTCTTTGGGGTGGGGAAGAGTGAGTTATATGTTTTGTCACCTGAAACAGAACCGTTAGGTACACAACTTAGCACACGTAACTCTGCATGTTGTAACAGCGATTTACCCATGATTTGTGACTAAGTATTGTGTATGTATTCCAATGCATGTCTATGCTGTATATTGAGTTTTTATGTGTATTTCCAGAATGACTTAGACTAATTACAGAAGTGGATTTTGAAAATGAATGGAAGCTAGTGAGTACGGTAATAGGCAAACCGTTTGAAAACCCCATGCGGATTACATTAACACACTTTAAGCTGTGCAGTATTGTTTATCCGGTGTGAAAGTTTCTTTATTCTTTTTGGTTTGTGTGTGTTTATGCATCAGTATATGTATGTCAATTTTTATGTATGCATGCTGATTAAACAGTTCTGTAACAAGTCAATGTACAATTTTTTTCCATAAATTAATATACCGTTAGCAACTGATAGAAAAAGCTGTCTGAAAATGTTTCAGTAAAGGTATGCATCATTTTCCTTCTTTACATGCTTTGGCATCCTCAAAGATATTAAAAACAGATCCAACTTTTTAAGTTCATGTTTTCCTGCTCTTGGCTTGGCTGACTCATAAATTTGACCCTTAAATAATGTGGGTGATGAAGTATTTCTTCAGGTACCTCTTGATCTGTGTACATCTGATATTGGGCTTTAGCCATTAACCAAGGTTGTATTTGTGCTGTTGATGAGTAGAATATCAATTATGAGCATAGTGATTAAATCTGCTGGGTAATGCACATATAAATATCTAATTGAAAACAGGGTCAGGTTGCCATGTTAATAGGTCTTTTTATTTATGTATTCATTTTCAGGCCCCAGAGTTCCAACATAGACGAAGTTCATATCCTCACAATTCATAGGCGTCCCACCCCAACCAGGACGCCTCCACCTCCTCTGCTTCATCTTTCTCAAAGTCCACCTGACCTTCAGCCTGCTGCTCTACTTCCACCATCTACACCCATACCTTTCATCCCCAATAATTTGATACCACCTATTTCAGAAACTTCACCCAGTTCGGATTTTTTTATTGCTACTACAATCTCCTCCTCCATACCCATACCACAAGCTCCAACCAAACATCAAATACCACCCTCAGGAACTCCACCCTTTGTTGCCTTTTGTTCCACTTCTCCACTCTCCGCATCCACAGCCAAACTACAGATCCCAGTAAATCAGCTAAATCCCCCCTTGACAACTCCACCCTATTCTGACTTTCATACTACTGCTACTGTCTCCCCACCTATTCCCATAACCCAAGCCCCAACCAAACAGCAACATCCAGTCTCAGAGACACCACCTTCTCTTGAGCTTCATCCCACAGCTTCAGTCTCCCCATTTGTACCCATACTACAGGTCCCAACCAGACAGCCAGAACCTCCATCAGAAACACCATCCACTCCTGAACTTCAGCCCACAGCTCTGTTTTGCCCATCTGTACCTGCGTCATGGGTTCCCGCCAAACCAAAGCCAGTACCTTTGTCAGAAACACCACCTACTTCTGATGGCCCTTCACCATGTGTGCTTCCTAATCAGTCCACTGTCCCTCCCACGCCATCTGTCACTTCAGCCAAAGCCCCCCCGGCAAAGGCCCTCAGCCCACCCCCCCCTGAATACACACCACCCCCAGCAGAGCTCCTGGGATCAGATGATGAAGAACAGGAAGATCCTTCAGATTATTGCAGAGGTATACCAGTCTTATTTAACACAATGAAGCTGTATTTGCCATTTGTCCAAGTACATTGGAGTGTGGTTCTTGCATATCCCATCTTACTCTCTATGAGATGCACACAAGTGAGAGCAAAGCGTGGGGTCAGAGAAGTTTTTGGGATTAAGGGCCTTGGTCAAGAGGCATAGAATTCAAATTGGTGACCATCCAGTCACAGGCACAGACAGCTGACCCACAGAGTCACACATCACATAATATAGCACATCCGGGATTTTTGTAATTAGAGCTTTACTGTTTAGTATATTGAGTTGTTTGGGTATTGTAGTGACAGTTGATTGCAAGCTCTTAAATCAACCTTTAAGCAATAAAATAGTTGCATGTTGAGGGCACAGTGGCTAAGTTGTTAGTATTGCCACCTCGTACCTTCATGGTTGGGGGTTTGAATCCCGGCTCTGTGTATGTGGAGTTTGCATGTTCTAGTCATGTTTTACGAGTTTCTGCTGGGTACTCAAATCTCTTACCATAGTCCAAAGACAAGCATTTTTTGATTGTATTGGTGTGTGAGTGCATGTGTGACTGTGCCCCATGAGGGGTTGGCACCCCATCCAGAGTGTCTCCCATCTTGTGCCCTAGGCTGCCTGAGATAGGATTCAAGTCCCCCTTAACCCCAAATAAGATTCAATGGTTGGGAAAATGGGTGGGTGGATGTACATTTTCATATAAAAAGTTAGCTATAGTGTTATTTTAAAGTAAATATTGAAAAGACTGTATCTGCAATGTACAATGTAAAACAATGTGTTATCCAAAAGATGTAAACAAAAAATATAGTAGATACCATGTCTGCTTCGGGAATGGCACTGTTTCCAAAGATCTTAGGCATGTTGGAACAGTGCACTGTAACAAGAACAAGTCATACATTTTTGTAAACACTCCAACTAATTCAGCACAGCCTTTGAGAACCCGTTCTGGAACTCCTTCTGGGCCTGCTGCCTTCCATATATGTTGACCTTAGGATTTGCGTGCAACTTCAGCGTTCTGTATGGTGGGTATCTGACCGATGGAAGTTAGAGCTGGAGCAGTAGACACGGCAAAAAAAAATTGAGCATCAGTTTTTTTCCCTTCACCTTGGCAGAAATTTTGTGGGTTTTTCCTGGTACAGCAGTGTTTATAGCATCTCTGATACAGTTAATGCTGTTTAAAGCTGATGGTTGTTTTATTTCTTTAATGTTTTCAAACACGTCAATATTTTTTGTCACATTTGCCGTTTCCTTTGGCATTGACTATGCCTTGCATACAATGAGCTCAGGTCAAATTCTTCATTATGACCTGTGTGTTTGTGTTTAAGGTGGGTATTATCCAGTGAAGATAGGAGACCTCTTCAATGGGCGGTACCATGTTGTCCGGAAGCTGGGCTGGGGTCACTTCTCCACTGTGTGGCTGTGCTGGGACCTCCAGTAAGTCCAGCTGCCACGATTATGGCTTCATATGTGACATGACTGTGATGTGCGTTGGTATGGCCATGTGTCCTTTCTTACTAGTATGTTGGTTTGGGTCATTCTGTCATGTGTAATCAATGAGAGAAGCACCAGAAGCCCAAAATCAGGTGGTACTCCTGTGTGTGGACATGTTTATTGTCACATTGTGGGGACACAATGTCCCCTGGAGAAATGATAACCTGTTACTTTTTTTTTACCTTATGTGGACAAATGTCGTTTCCCCACAATGGAAAACTCAGTTTTATAAATATCTGGGAATGCAATCAAAAAACCAAAAGAGCCAAAAGTCTTGTGTTTTGTTGAGTTACTCATGGTTAATGTTAGGGTGGTCATAGTTAGGATTGGGCCAATAGAAATGAACAGAGCGCCCCTACAATGTTATAAAGATACACACAGACACACAATTGTATGTGTGTGTGCGCAGGAGGAAGCGCTTTGTAGCCCTGAAGATTGTGAAGAGCTCCCAACATTACACTGAGACGGCTTTGGATGAGATCAAGCTGCTGAAATGTGTAAATTCTCCCTTTCTATACAGTTCCTATCCTGTGTCTATTGGCACAGAAAGCTTTCTTTGTGTTGTGCTTACCTGAAAATTTCTTAAAATAATCCAATCAGCAAAAGCCTTTTTTTGTCGTGTGATTTGTTTGATACATGATTGCCATGGTAACTGACAATGTAGATAGGGTTTTGCGTCTGCTTTTACTGTTCCGTCTATTGTGTTTATCCTCACTATTTCACTAACATTAGTAAAGGAGAGGTACGCTAATCTGCATGTTCTGTCCATCTTGATTCCTGTACGTAATAAGCTCCCATTCACAGAAGAAACAAGAACTAGCTTTCTGTGTTTCTTAATGTCTTGATTCATATGGGTGGCATGTCTCATAGTGAGTGGTGCAGTAGCACGGTGCATACAGAAGGAATTGAAAAGAGGTAGAGCTGCTTTTGTATGCTTTCTTCATGCCAGCTCAGAGAAAATAAAGAAAATTTGCACGGGGAGTAACTTCAAAAATTCTGAAGACTCTGCTAACTTCTCATCGAGATCTCTTTTTGGATGAGAGGCTAGAAAAACCAAATGTGGGCAGTTTCTGCTTGCCCTGTCTCTGATGTGAAAATGTGACACCCCTTTTCATTTTTTTCCTTGGTCTCTCTCTTCAGGTGCGAGACAGCGACCCCACTGACCCTAAACGGGAGACTGTAGTCCAGCTGATTGATGACTTCAGGATATCTGGGGTCAACGGTGTGCGTATCCTCAGTTCCCTCATTCTGTGCCTCTTCTGATCTCAGGAGCCATTGCTCTGTTTGTTTGTATCTCCAGCTCTCTTCTGTTTCTTTCGAGTTTTCCACTGAGTGGAAACCAAAGTGACTCGTGAGTGACCCTATCTGTCCTTAACGGACCTCTGTGCCAGATGTTTGTATGGTGATGGAGGTTCTGGGCCACCAGTTACTCAAATGGATTATCAAGTCCAACTATATGGGCCTACCGCTGGTTTGTGTGAAGAGTATCCTCCATCAGGTGCGGCACTACCTCCACCCAAGCTTTGTACAAGAGATTCCCTCCTCCCACCTGATCATAATCTTTCTCTCTTTCCTCATGCTTTTCTAAAGGTCCTGCAGGGTCTGGATTACCTACACACCAAATGCAAGATCATCCACACGGACATCAAACCAGAGAACATCCTGCTCGAGGTGGACGAGGTTTATGTCCGAAGGCTGGCTGCTGAGGCCACAGTTTGGCAGCGGACTGGCGCTCCGCCTCCCTCGGGGTCCTCCGGCAAGTGTCCTTGTGGAGCCGTTAAGGCTGTTTTAACCATTAGCTGAGTGCTTCTTTGTGGTGGACAGCAGATTGGGCACAAGTATCCGTTTTATCACACTTGGTAGATGTGACAGTAAAACTGTTGAAATCGGGCCCTGTCTAATCCAGGTTGGCCTGTACAGTGAAGAACACATTTAGGCAAAACAAGCTGAGTTATTTCATTATATAAGATATGTCATTCAGTAACACTTTGAACTGTTGTCAACAAAAAAATCACTGAAAGGGTAAATATAAAGATGCCTAATGATAATCTGAGAGAAATGATAATTGTTCTTAATATAATCATTACCTCTATTATTTCAAACTAGTTACCTTAGGTAAGTTACGAGTACATAATGGCACATCGTGTGGTCATTCATGCCAGTTTATTTTTGCGTACTTCACATTGCACATAACCGTCTCATCTCAGACATCTCGACTGTCTTACGTTTTCTGCCTGTTTCTACTCCTCCTTAATATTGCAGACAGAAAGTTCTATAATTCTCAAATTAGCAGAATATACAAATTACTGTTAACGATTATTCAGATTCATTTTTTTTATTCAAGACATTTTCATTTTTGAGTTTATAGAAATGAATGAATATTTCTTACAGCCTTACTGCCCTGTTGATAAGAGTCAGGAGGAACCTGTAAAATTGAGTGTTTTTAAAGACATGCATGTGAAGAAATCATCCCTTTTGTGCGTGTTCCCGACCTGGCTGCATTATATCTTGCCTGTCAGAAAGCCCTTATTCTGCAAATTTGTATGTTTTAGCAAACTGCTTAAGGCTTGGTTTCTCTACTACTCAGATTGCTTGCTTCTCTACTTTATAAACAGGATTACTGTCTAGTGTTAGTTGCAATCTCACCTGTAATCTCTCTCTGATATGAGCTCTACTCATTCTGGCTCTGCACTGTCTACTGCTTCTGACATCATTTCTCCTTCTTTGTAACCGTTCCAATTCCCCCCCCCCCCCTCTTTTTCCTCCTGTTTTGATGCCAGTTAGCACCGCCCCTCGGGAGAAACAGGTATGTGGAGAACCATGGCTGGCAGCAAAGCTAATAATATAATCCTTTTTGTTTTACTTGTCACTTACCATAATAGATTTGGGTTTCCCTGTGTGGCATGAGTTTAGTCTGGTGTGATATTTGTTCAGAGGTATCAGAATACAACTCATACTGCATGGTCACATATCAAACTGAATTGTGCGTAATGATTGGTGTTAAAGGCTATGTGCTCTGAATAATACTCATAATTTACTATAATAATAGACATTGTTAGCTGTTGTGGGTAGGGTTGAGATTTCACCTCCCTCTTTTATCCAGTTGGGGGCTTTAACAAATACTATTAGCTTTGCTTATGCTTCATTGTAAAGAGGAAACCTATGAGAATCTGTGCTTCTGGCTTTCCTGCCTTGTGAGAAATTAGTCAGGAGGAGGCAAACTCATTCTGATAGTAATGATTATTATTTGTGTAAGAGGTATCTTTAACTGCATCACAATGAAAACCAGCATGCTGCCGCTGTTAGTGTGTCTTTGGAGAAATGTTTTTTCTTAATGAAATGGCCTTACTTTGTGACTCATTTAGTCATTTTAACAACAGCTTATTAAACCTTAGAATAGCATAAACTGCTCCCTTGAGCATCAAAGGAATGCAAAAAATGCACGTATAGCAGATTGCAAGTAATGTTAAGTGCAAGTGTACCAGTTGGATGAATGGATGTATGCTTTAGACTACAGTGGGCTTTAGGGTACATATAAAACCAGCAAGTTCAATTTTATTTATACGACGTTTCTAACAAACAGCATTGCCACATAGCACTTTACAAAGTGCTGGGCTGAGGTCCCCAGAGAGTAAGCCAAGGACAATAATGGCAAGGACAAACTCCCTCAGGATTAACCAGACTCAAGGGGGATGCCTATCCTCCCCTGGCCAACACCAGGCTGAACAGGTTCAGTAAAACAATATGGTGAACAATAGTGAGAGGGTAGAACAATGCAGGTGGATGACAGCATATTGGAGGAAGCAGTCTGGTGATCGTGTTGAAGTGTAGCTTTGATGGCTCTGACAATGACAAGCCAGTCAGGATGGACAAGTGGCTGGTATATTAACATCTGATCTGACTTGTAATGTCAGAAAAATGGTCACATTTCAAGATGTGCTATGATCTACACTGTATGGACAAAAGTATTGGGACACCAGTTAATGGGGGGGGGCTTGGGTAATTGGGTAATTTTGGATCTGGGTGATTGAGCCATACTCATTGCTGAGACAGGTGTATAATTAAACACACAGCCATGCAATCTTCAGCAACAAACACTAGTTGCAGAATGGGTCATATTGAAGAGATTAGTGACTTTCAACGTGGCACCATCTTAAGATGCCACCTTCCCAAGAAGTTGGTATCAAATTTCTGCCTTGGTTAACTACAAGGGAAGTGATTGTGATGTGAAAACTTCTATAAACAAGAGTTCAGTTGTGATGTCGTAGGCCACACAAACAGAAAGGGACCTGCCACCTATCCCACCAACAATATTCAGACATCTAGTGTAAAGCCTTTCGCAAAAAGTGGAGGTTCTTTTTCTGTTTTGTGTAGGTGTTTAGGGCAACCACTGGTGTGTTAACAGAAAAATTTGTTGATTACATTTAGCCCTTGTTCCAGAAAATTGTGGACTCACCTTTCCTCGACAGTGACATGACTGAAGTAGTTTGTACAGGCCAGATGACTTCAGGGCTGACCCTGGTTTATTAGGATATAAACTGCTTGTACATACATTGTAACCTTTTTGCTTACTTTGTCGCTTTCTCTGTGCTTGCCTTAAGTAAAACATTCTTTGCAGTAATATTTTTCTAATAGACAATTGTGTGTACAGACTGTGAGCTGAATGTGTAGTGCTATCAGGAATCTGTACAATTGGAGGCAGAACATATTAGCATATAGTTACACAGCCCACATCCTGTATCAGGTATGGTCTAATGTACTGACATAGCCTTAGCCTTTCCAAGCTACAGTTCTACTCTGATGGGTTGTGCCACAGAAGTTCCCTGGGTCAGTTCTGAGCAGCTGTGTCATGGCCACGTGTGCAGTTTACACCTTATAGGAGGTCATGTTCCTCATACAGGCTGTGTCCCCAGAATAGCTTTGGAGCTGGAAATGGCGTTAGGCTGTCATTTTGAGTTTAGCAAATTATCCTCCAGTGATCCTGTATTTTTTTAAAATACTAGTGTATCAGTTAGGAAGGTAAATTGGAATAAAATCTCATCACAGATTATAGAAATAATAGCTATGATTTAATACAGATTAACTGTAAAAAAAAAAAAGTGAATTTTGTAAAAATTGTGAATTTGGCATGTACATGTAAATTTGCTGTCTTGTAATGAAGATTCCTAGGGCTGTAAAAAAAACTTACGCCCTCAGTCATGAGACAGTGTAAGAGCATTGGTGGTGATGTGGCTCTGTGGGTTACATGTAAAAAAAAACGACTGAAAATTTCAGGTTCAAAGCACACTGACCCTCAGCTCGTTAAACAGCCCAGCCATGGTTGTGGAGGGAAGGCCTTCTGGCACTGGAGATTATGCAGCCTCAAGGTCTACTCCTGGGTGATGACGTGGAAACTGATAACTCTTTGCTATGTAAGAGACGGTTATGAAGTATTATAAAGATGGATTTGTAACTGTAGGGGGCAGAGCTCTCTAGGGATTGTCTTGGTGATCCTGTGAGACTTCTCCTTTGCGCAAAGCAATAAATTATAGTTTTGGGTTCTTGTCATCTGCGACTGCTGAGGCTATTTTTGCCATGACATTGTCACTTGCGGCTTTTGAAGAAACTGGGCTGCAACCAGAGATCATGTTTCTCAGTCTTGATTGACAGCACTCATCTTCAATATCAAAGTCTAAAAAGAGCTCTAACATGCTTGCTGTCTATAATCCCTGATCTCATCCACCAGTGTTGAGTGCTAATTTCCAGGTATTTGTGTTTATGGTTTATGAGAATGGAAATCTCAGCTGATCAGCCACAGAAATCTAAAACTGCTGCTGCCACCTGTTGGGCACGATATTGTAGATGAGGATGCTGAACTCTGAGAGTTCCTTGGGTTTCCCTGGCTGATCCTGGCTTTCCTGTGCTTAGACAGGCAAGATGTCCAAGAATAAGAAGAAGAAGCTGAAGCGCAAGGAGAAGAAGCAGCAGCGGCTGCTAGAGGAGAGGCTGCTGGACCTGCGCAGGATGGAGGAGTTGGATGGCACATCACCACCATGCAGGCCAGAGGAGAGCAGCAACTCGCACAGATGGGATATGCAGTGTAAGCTCCATGCATCTGCTTCCATCAGCTGGCTTCATTTGACTTTTGTGTGATTTTTTAAATGCACACTAACTGTAGATGCTGTGTCGGCAGTGTCCCCAGGCGCTTCCTGTATCGTCAACGGGAATGGAAATAGCCATGGCTGCCGGTCAGTGCCGGCTCCTAACAAAGCCAGCCTGGAGCAGGGGACCTTGTTGACGGCGGAGAGGCGCTTTTCAAGCCCGGGCTCGGGCCTATCAGGCCTTTCGGGCTCGGTGCTGTCACCCACCTCAGAGTCAGCCCTCTCCACACTGTCGGGGTACTCCACTGAGAGAGGCAGCCAGCGCTCACTCCTCTCACCCCACAGTCAGTCCTGCTCAGCACGGCCTTACTTATACACTTAACTAATATTTACTTATCTAATTACAGTTTACCCTGTCTCAGTTTTCATATTTGGACGGTCAGTCCTGTGTGAGAAGGTAACGTGTTACGCTGGCTGCTCTTATCTGCCAGTGTTTAGTGCAGCTGAATTCCTCGTTAGTCCCCTGGAGCCACAGAATGCAGATAAGATCCGCATCAAGATAGCAGACCTGGGCAACGCTTGCTGGGTGGTGAGCTATTGCACACATGTATTTAACACCAGATTCCCATTCCTTTAATATGTCACAGAAGAAGCTCATTATTTATAACTTCTATTTAAGGAAAACATCAGTGATACTGGAGACGGAGGATTGGCATGTTCTAATAAACAGATGGTCATTTTTCTCTGTTCTGCTCTGCCAGCACAAGCATTTTACCGAAGACATCCAGACCCGGCAGTACCGTGCTTTGGAGGTCTTGATCGGTGCAGAATACGGCCCCCCAGCTGACATCTGGAGTACAGCCTGCATGGTGAGCTCAGAAAAAGGCCCATTCCTTTGCTATAAGGGGGAGGTCGCAGATTTTTCCCAGGTCTTTATGTTCCAGCAGATGTGACGAAGCACATCTAGGTTTCAGTAGCAATAAAAAAGTGTTTTCACCCAGTTTTGTCTTTCAAGGTTTCATAAGCACTTCACTGGAACTCTTCTCACCTGCAAGATCTTATTTTCCTGAATGAGCTGCCGGACTTTGGGTCCTGATTTTTTGCCAGGCTGCTAATCAAGTTAGTGACACTGGTGATGATGGTTATACCGGAGTCTGGCGTGTTGTTGCAGGCATTTGAGCTGGCCACCGGCGACTACCTGTTTGAGCCTCATTCAGGAGAGGATTACACCCGAGATGAAGGTAGGAGCCTTTACTACTCTACTCCAGTCATTTTTATCTCTGTGGGAACAAAATATTTACTTCATTTTGACCTAATGTCGGCATGATACGAGCCCATACATTGCTGCAGTATACTGTTGGACTTAATGGACTAATCATTTTCCCAGTCTCAATAGTGATTATGTACAGTATCTTAGTTCTTATTAGAATGGCCTGTTCTGAATAGCTCAGCTGCTAGTGCTAGGTAATGAAGGTGAATAACACAGATATCAATGGCCCAGTTTCAGTTCCACTGACTTTTTTTATATTCCCAGATCATATTGCCCACATAATTGAATTGCTGGGACCCATTCCTCCCCATTTTGCCCTCTCTGGCCGGTATTCCCGAGAGTACTTCAATCGCAGAGGTAAGAATTGCTTATCTATCATTTGACGTTTTGTGGAGTTTGTTTCCACGAAACTAGAATACTAGTTTTATCTACTGTTCTGGATATTATAATAAATGGTCTAATGGAGGAAAGATCCTTTTCAGTTATGTAAAATGAGTACACCACCATGGCAGCAACCAGTAAGCAAACCTGCATCAATAACAGGTAAGAGGATTGGTCTGCGGTGGTGAGAACCTTAATCCCTGGCTCAGGGCACCAGTCAGGCTTCAGGGGAGGTGACAACGACCTGCCTGCAGGCTGAAACATCTAATGAGCTCTGTAGCACATTATACACTGTACCATTTAAACAAAGGTTCCTGGATCTGAGGTGTTATTGTACCCATTACTAGTCCCAAAACAAGTGTAAAGCCAGTTTAACTAAAGGATCCTATCAAATGTTTAAATGCTCTTAGTCAATGAAATGCTACTTGTGTGTGCCACACAGCTTAATATAATATGTGGGCTTATTATAAGCAAGCTATGCTGCTCTGGTTCCAACAGGGCAGCTACGGCATATCTCCAGCCTGAAGCCGTGGGGCCTGTTCGAGATTCTTCTGGAGAAGTATGAGTGGCCCCTTGAGCAGGCAGCCCAGTTCAGCGACTTCCTGCTCACCATGCTTGAATATGTCCCTGAGAAACGGGCCACTGCGGCCCAGTGTCTGCAGCACCGCTGGATCAGCTCCTAGTCACAGTGCCTCTGCTCGGTCACTTCTTACACGCAGCAGAGGGAATCACCACTGCTCTAAACATAAGCATGACTGAAGGGTTGGAGTTTGCTACTGTTATGACTGTAACTGGGTAGAGGAGGTTGGGATTTTAGAATGCATATTCCTTTTAACCAAAACAGACTAGTTCAAGTGTTCCACCGCTTTGCTTTTACTAGTGCCTTGATTGGAGAACACCTATTTTAAATAAACAAAAAATGCCTTTTGATAAATTGTAAGTTTTTTGGAGTTATGAACATGGAAACAAAGCTGATTTAACAACTTGCTTTTTTAAAATGTCTTATTAAGCATAGATTCTTATTTTCAGTATAAATACAATGAAATATGAAAGGGGTCAATATTAATTGGTATATACAAGGGCAGCATTACTGAAGTTAGATTGGATTCTTGCTGCACTTTTCCTTTAAATTAAAAAGGAACACAGGAAGCAGCTTACTAAATGAATAAAATGGTTTCTTAAAGGGGGAATACAGCTTGCTTCCTCCAGCCCCATCTGAGGGCAAAAATAACAGCTCTGAATGATCAAACTATTCTCAGTTACCACTGTTAAACAGGCATGGGGGGATAAATGAATTTTCAATGTCTAGTAATTAACCTAACATCCCCTGAAAGTGTAATTGGAGAATATCAGTACTTAGCTCTACAAGTTTTTAGACATAGAAAAGGGACAGACTCAGCTTCTGCTACAAATTAAACCTTACACAACCCCTATATAGCTTTGCGCTAATGAACATGAAAACAGTCATTTACTGTTAGCCCAGTACAGCAGGCAGCCAAAGACGTGTCCCATTTCCCTCCCTCTCCCCCCAGAACATTCACTTTTTCCGCCGCACCACAGTCCAACCATCCTCAGTGTTTTGAGGTGGTGCTAGAACAGCAGCCTGCTCCTGGGGCAGCAAGGTAGAAGGCTGTCCAGGCTTTTCTTCACAATCCATAGGCTGTGACATAAAACACAGGTACAGTCACAATAGGAATTAAACACTCTGTTTGACTATCCATCTGGCATTCATGGCTGCTTATCTAGTACAGGGTAAGAATGAGCTTGGACTCTAGCCCAGTGTAGTAAAGGATTCAAAAAAATCATATGCTAAAGACAGCAGAAACACACCAACTAACCAAATCACTTGTTTTTGAACTACTGAATGAGTACTTGGCGAAAACTTGCATGCAAATGCTACAGCTACAACGTGGGGGCCAGGAAACAAGCCTATAACCCTTGAGATATCCACTGAGCCACAAGCCACCCACAAGGCTGAATTTTATAAATTTAAATCTCTATTTGCCATTTGCACCATTTCTCACAGTACAGCAGGTTAAAAAACAAAAACACATACACAGGTCAGACTGAAGCTTGGCCTCAGAGTGTAGGGTCAGCCATTTATCCAGCACCCCTGGAGTTTTTTTTGAAAAAGGTTTAGGGGCTTGTTCAACAGCTCAGTGGAGATGATTACTTTAATGCCCATCATTAGAATTGAACCAGCAACCTTCCAGTTACAGTCACGACCGAAAAAGTCACATACTGCCCAAAAAAAAAAGTTTCACAAATTTGCATGTCTTCCTTGCACAGGGGCCATGCTAATCTTGTCATTCATTCCCATTTTAGCACAAGTGCTGTAAATATTCCATTACAAAATACTAATGTGTGAGATATATATGACTTTCTGAAAAGGAGACATTTAAGAAAATACCTCTTCTGCTGATTGCTCATCTTCCTCGCTTTCTTCCTTATTATCTGCAGAGGGTTGTGCAGCTGTAGCTTTAACCCTCCCAAAACTTTTCTTATGTTCTATCAGGGCAATCTGATTTTTGACTTCTAAAAGCATCCCTTGTTCACACTGCTTGAACAGCTGACAAATTTTTGAAGCCACCTAGTAAAGTATAAAAAGCACAAAATTAATAGTCCAACTACAATCGCATATTTAAGAATTAAAAAATGGCAATTAAGGCCAAAGAATTTAAACATTTAAGTTTATATATGTTGCACAAAATCATTAAAATTTAAACATGAAAAAAAAACAAACCTGAGGCAAACTACCATCATCCACTAAAGTGTTAAACTCATTATTCATCAAGTCTGCCAGAAAGTCCTCTACTTCATACTGCTGCAAGTCATCTGGAAAACAAGGGGAACAAATACCACACATCTTTAGTAATACAGCTGGTGATGACTGTTGGAGGCAGGAAAACCAAACTACTACTAATCTGGTTAGCAGACCGTGTCTAAATATGTCTCAGAATTCCACCTTTCACACCTAATTAAGTCAGAACTACTTTGCTGACGCAGAGATATCATTCAACCTAACAGAAACGGTTACATATAAAGTGCCACACTCCTACAGTATGATCAAATTGATTGCTAAAATTGCGAATAAGATTTACTATATTTATTTGTAATGATAGTAAGCAAGCCATTAGATAAAGATTCAATTAAGCGCACTAGCAACAAAAATGTTTGCGTTTACTGCTTGAGGTCATTTAAGAGGATGCTATGCTAATCAGAACGGTAACATTTTCTAAGTATAACAAAAAGAGATGGACACGAATAAATTGACAACATTCCTATGTGCCTACGTTTAAGATTTAAATGCAATAAAAATTTACCATTTTTTTGAAAATACTGCTCGACAGCATCAACCATCCATTCCGCTTTCTGCTGGCTGTGCACGCCACCGAAGCCATTGTCCACTGCTATCTATGAAAAAAAACAGTGATCAATCAACAGAAAATCCTAGCTAAAACAATCGCGACTTTTAAAGAAATCAATATGTAAACATTAAACCAATGTGCTAAAACATCCTGCTTTACGAAAAAACATAACACGATTTCAGTTGGTGGGCTATTGGCATTTTATCAAAATGAAGCATTTAGCATCCAGGCTACTTCCCGGTGATTCTCAATAGCCAGCCTACAAACAAAGTGCATCATTTTATACTTCTCCTTTGACTACACGAATACAAACACACATCAGAATCTTACCTGCAATACTGGCCAAGTTTCTAAAACAGCTTTTAGAGCCTCCGTAAAGACTTCACGTGTAGCCAGCAGGGAGGCTGCCATTTTAAAAACAAAAAGAAAGGCTCGAAAAGGATCGAAGGGATATCGATCAGGCAAACTAGCCAATAGTAAAATCATCGATGGTTATGTAACTTGGAGCCGTATAATTAAAATGCCTTAAATCAAAAATCATACATACCCTCTGGCAATTCTAATATGATATGCAGTAAATTAATGTTGTAAGACTGAAAAAAGACTGTTTAATGGTTTTATACCGTGCCCCGGAAGTGCAAAGCAGAACAAAATGCAGGATGGCATTCAATGTTTTTTTGCGTTTTCTTTTTTTGGCGCTACGGTGTTTTGTGCTAGTTTCTGCTTCTAACGTGCTCAAGGCCACCGTAGTTTCGGAAAGCGACAACATATTATGCACATAATACATGCTGTTCATATAGAAAGGTAACGTGATTAATTGATTAATCATACACATCATAAATATTAAAAATGACGTGTAATATACTGGACAGCCAGTACATTAATAACCTGACGTCCGTCCTGTCCCGCCTTGTTTACTACACACTCTATGCATTAATGCTTTATTGGAGACTATACGTAAGGAGCAATTCTACATCAGTCTTTATTTGGAGTCATACCACGTACGTACCTGTAAAACATGCAATATATATTAGAAAGAAGCAAATCATATTGAGAAAATTTGTTTTATTGAACAATATACTTTGAATACATTGAATACCGTCTTCACATAGTTTATATATTCAAGGGTAATAAAAATGGTTTTTATATTTATTAATATAAGGACACAACACAGTAATCTACACATTGCAGCAACTTGACAGTAGTTGACCAGCTATTCTGAGAAACTTTGTAGCCAGCGTCCATCTTTCAGCAAATTCTGAAAGAGTGATCTCATGCAAGCTTGCAGATATAACTTTGGTATTACACTTTTGAAAAAGCTAAAGACAGCCAGTAATAGAAAGCTGCTGTACAATACACATTTACTGGACATGAGATTATATATATGTATATAGCTATTCAATAAATTACATTTAATTGTTCAGCATTGACTTTCCAGCATTCCAGTATTGTGTCTGTCCAACGGGCTGTTTTATTGAAATCCTGCAAAACAATTCTTTTTGTATATTTTTATATATTTATTTAAACTTCAAATGTTTATTGTATCAGAATGTGTTGTGACTATGATTTACTTTCGGAAATTATACAAAACAAATGAAAATCTTAATTTCCACTTTACAAACGCAACCACTGGCTTCTCTAAAATGACAGGAATAATAAATTCGAGTCAGACGTAAGGCTGCTCGAGGAAGGATGAGCAGCAGCATTCACTACGCGACAGCAGCTTACGAAGGAGTTGTGTTTTACGTAAATTGATACAATTTGTAAAACATTTACGATCGTTTGAGTAAGCCAATTGTGTCTCTATGTCTCTAACATAAAATATCGATTTGATCCTGTATTTTGAGTATAAGGCACACCTATTTTGATCATTGTTCACAGCAAGTGATGTGCCCTATATATATCCAAAATGTTCTGTACCTTCATTTTAAAGTACCATATATAGTGTAGTAAAAATATGTTTGTCATTATCAGGTCACATTTAAAAATATGTTATGGATAATGGCTTGTCTAAGTCTTGAAAGCATTTCACTTGAACAATAAATTAATCCTTCTGAAATAACATGAAGATAATCATAATATAAATGGAAATATTTACTCTGTCTCCCCATGGTTAACCAAAAACCACCATGAAATTCATGATCTGAGCCCCACAAAATCAATCCATGTAAACAAGGAATGCAATTGCTTGAATGCAGCTGACATGTAATCTGGACTTTTCCGACTGATGCCTGTAGTCAATCCCAACTTTTTTATATATACGATTTAATGTAATAGTCTGCGTTTAATTGTTGTACTGGTTCCTCCCTCAACATGGACAATGGTTTCAAGTCCGCTGCGTTTCCTAAATGTTGACCACGCCTCTGAACAGGCTTCCTCTTTAGCTCTAATTAACGTTTAGTTTGCAATTTGTTCGCCTAGTTAGTTGGAACTCATAGTAGCGAGTGGGCAATCAGACAGAAGGTTTCCACGAAACAGTGACCTGTGTTTGTTTCCAGTTTATAGTGTAGCTTGATTTTGAGTATCAAACTACAGTGGCAGCAACACCAGAGAGGAGCATCAGGGAAATGTCTGACTGTATTTTATTATCCAGACATATCCTTGCACTCCAGAGCAGAAAATGTAGGGGAAAAAAAACGTTCATTTACTGCAATGTCTGAAAAAGTACCGTTTGTGTTCTATTGCGAGTACATTGCAGTGAAACGAACCAAAAAAGCATTTCATAGAAAAATAAGACAGCATTTTCAGCAACCCCATTAATCTCCATTTTTAAAAAATGGGCAGTGCATCAGTAACACAGGATGGACGAGTCCCAGACAAGTACACAGTGCGTATGTTGGAAGTCCAACATAGGTACAGAGTTACGAGCCAGCCCTTTCTGTACAGATTGCTATCCCTCCAACAGGAACATCTGGATAAACGTTTCTCACGGGCATCTGCCACATGTGCATTTGCATATTTCTTTGCTAGGCTAACACTTATTCTACTTTCCAATGGTTTTGCTATGGCTACTAAAGTGTGTAACTTATATTGCATGCGTGTTTAGGCATGTATGAATGTGTACACTAACCATGCTGGAGAGTCGTGCTTGTTGTCTTTCACTCTCTACATTTTGTGCACATTCAGTAACCACTCAGATGAAGGCAGCGTCTGGCCACAGTGAAGAGGCGGCTGAACGGCAGTCAGTTTCGCGGCAGAGATGTTACCATTTACTTTTCATCTCCATTTCTATCTCACTCCAATTTAAATGCCACCAGTAAGTAACAAGTAAAATTCATTATGCAAAATTTTTGAACGGAGAGAATTTTTTCAGTTTTGATAATTACATGAACTGGCCATTTATAAAATGCTCTATTCAAAGAAACAACACAAGTAGAAAGGTAATTATAAATTTTAACAATGTAGCCTATTCATATTTATCACCAGAGGCATATTACAAGCTTCTATTATAGGCTCTAAACAGTCTTTTACAGGGCGAAAATATACAAAGTAATAGCAAAATATCAGGATGTATAAAACAAGAGAACTATGGGCAATAAAGCCAGCCTTCAGCATTGATGATCCTCTTCTGTGTTTATTCACTCACCTAAAGACACAGACCGACAGAGCTGTCAGGTACTCCACTTTAAACCCAGAAACGGGTCTCGTGTTTAGTCACTTATTGCATTGTAAAACAGGAGGACACTTCACAGTCACAAAACAGCAATATTTGCCCTGATGCAGTGACCTCCCCAGTCCTAAGGAGTCCCGTTGCAAAGGGCCACTGTTGCCTTCAACAGAAGGAAATATTAACAAAGAGAGCAAAATTACCTATACTGAACATGAATCCTGTGGTGAAATACCAGATTTCCTCCTTTAAAAAAGACCTTGACAGTATTACTGTCAATGATAACCACAACGAAACAAAACTGCATTCTTCCATGCTAACCTATAGATAGAAGGCCCCTTCATCACAGTGTCCTCCCTACTCAGCATATGCTGGGCAGCTCTCTGCACTGCAGCCCACCGTCCCCCACAGCATGTGTCCCCCTCCCCTCCTTTAAGAAACAACACACACTGTTCATCACATGGGTTAATCTGCAGCGTCTCTGAGCGGGTGGATCACAGAATGTCAGTCAGCTCTAATCTATAGGAAGAGACCTGCTAAAATCCACCTGAAACCCAGTTAGCTAGAAGGACTATCAGCTCTATCAGTAAAGCCTTCTTTCTGTTGCAATATTGTTTTTAGGGTAACACAGAATTACTGCACAGGGTTTACTAATTGATGTGCAATATCAAGGGTTACACTAGGGCCAATATCACCTTAACAGTCGGAATATCAAACAAAATAAATGAATTTACCATCAATAATAATTATTGGTGTCAGTGTCTCAGGATGTAATTTGTGACTTGAAATCATAAAAGCATATGTTTGTAAGTCCAGTTAAACTGTAAAAATGTTGATTAAATCAGATTTTTCAGAAGCTGAGTGACCCACCACCTCAGTTCATGTCCTGAGTATTTTTCACAGTTAATCCCCCCCCCCCAAAAAAATGGCAAAAAAAATCCCCTAACTGCCTAGTCTTTATTTTGCCCCTATCCTCCTCTCATCTGGGGCAAGAACAAGATCCTTGTGCATGCTGATGACTCTCTGAAAAAAGGATGCTGTGTTTTCTTTGGGTGAATGGTCATACACGTTGTTGTGGGGCAGGGCTCAGGTGCAAGTCATGTGATCTCACACAGAGACAGAATTCCAGAGCAAGCATTTTGGTACAAATGTTTTCCTGATAATGCACCAGCACATGTGCGCCTCCAGAAAGGTCTGGAAAGAGAGTCAACCATGCACGAGTTTGCTACTCTGTGGGGAGGGTCTGTGCTTGGCTCGAACTACAAAAAAAAAAAAAAAAAAAAAAAAACAGGATATGCACGCTTCTCAAAAGAGTACATAAAATGATGTGGGAGTCAAAAACGTCAACTATAAGAACAGACAGACACAAAACGATGAGGTTGTGCCAAAACCCTGCACTGGAGCAGAATATTGCATTCCGTTACGTACTGTAACCCTTGCTATGGCTTTGAAGATGTGTGGGGATGAGAAGAAATGACCGTCGCACGCAAAAGGGACATAGGAAGACTGGAGTGAGGAGTCCCGCGCAGACGCTTCCTACTCTACAGTACTGGCATGACATGACTTCACCATGGTTTCCTCCCTGTTTAACACTGATGTACAGAATGCTGTTAGACTGGCCACATGGCCTGGAAACTCCTCCATTACACATTGGCTCTTTGGGCTCTCCTTTGACTGCATAATGTAGTCTTTACAGGCCAGATTGGTGCCAAACCACAGAGCACCTGCAGCCTGCAGAGAGCATCCACAAAGATCACGACAACTGTACATCAGTCTGAATAGTCGGGGGAAAATGAAGGTAAAAGTGCTGATTGTCATGGTAAACTTGGATATAGGATTGAGCAGAGCTGGGGGGCAGAGGTGCTGTGTCAGAACCCCCACCAACTACACCCTAGACTTCATCTCACATGTAAACAGCTAATAAACCCTCTGTATACTAAATACCCATAATGCAGTTGTAAAATTTAAATGTTACAAGATAAATATGCATCCCTTCATTACACACAAAATATGTCCCCATCAGATTCTGGCTGTCTTGTTCTTCCACATCTCCACCAATCAGAAGAGCAGGCTCTGCCTTCGGTTCATGCCGCTCACTGTGAAAACAAAATGCAAGGAAAGTTCAGCGTTCACAAGAACCCGTGTCACGTGTAATGTGTCTATGTTGTTTCATAGTAGCTCTTCATTTACTGTAAGCCTTGAAAATTTTTTCTGCATCCAGAAGCTTGGAGGGGATTTAAAAAACAATTCATAAACAGACTTGCCACTGGAATTCCACTTTAAGAAAACATTCCTGATGTACTGTTCTAGACATTCAGGAGAGAAGATGTATGGTTGAAAGGTAATGTAAATATGCTTTCCTTTATTTTTTGGCATAATGTAGTTCAGTTTGACCGTGACACCACCTTCCCTGTCATGTGAGGTGGAAAGCTCTGGAAGCGTACTGTGTATGACTGCCACAGTGGATAATCAGAGACTCTCACACTTAAATGGCACAGCCCCCCTGGGGATTGCCCTGCTCCTATTGCAGCTGACTACAGAGGCTCACCTGACTGCAGCTCTCAGCCGAATTGAGCAACAACGGGGGGGGGGGGCTTAGAGAAACCCTCGCTTAGCGAAACAGAAAGACAATTGGCTGACAATGACTCTCAGAGGAGAGCTTCCATCACATGGTAGAAGCGATTTTTCTGTGTGTGTAGTTTTTAGCCATTAGTTCATTAGCAAGGCTCGGTGAGCTAAAGCTCAGTGATGCATTTACACATCCGCAGTCTGCTGCTCTCTGTAACGACGCCGATGGTCATTACTAGCAGACCATAGGAAAGGAGAGTACAGCGTGACTCATATGTGTCCCAATTAGAGACACAGCAGTGTGGGGAAGGATGCCTGATCTAAAAAGCAGGGCTTTCAGTACAGTTCCTTACATGATAATATCACTACACCACAAAGAAAGACAAATACATTCACAAAATTCACAACAGTAAATGTGTATGTAGTGGGTTAGTATCTGTAGTGTTAGAAATGTACTGTCAAACCATTTAAGAATAAGATCACAAACTAATACCACTTGCACAATTTTAGGAAAAATACATTTTCATTTTGTTTAAAGGGGCTAGGCAGAGTCCACCTGGTACAGTGAGAATGAAGATGACTGATTTAACCCTTTTGTGATGAGAGGAACTGGACAGAACATCTGTGAGGTGTCTCAAAATTTGGGGCATCTCTGAATCAGCACAGTGATTCAGGTGCAAAGGTGACAGAACATAGACAAATTAGGACTGAAAATAAAGTAGCACTGATCCAGAATCAGGTGGGAGGTCCATAAAGTAAACACTACAGGAAATAGGAAGGGGGGCCCGTAAGTAAACACTACAGGAAAAAAGCAGGGACTCATGAAGGTAAACACTACAGGAAAGAGGCAAGGGGTCCCAAAGGTAAACACTACAGGAAAGAGGCAGAGGGTGCTGAAGGTAAACATTAGAGGAAGAGGGTCCTGAAGGTAAAGACAGCTAGCAAAGCAGGGCCGTGAAGGCACAGGAAGAGGGTTTAAAGGCAAAGGAAGCAGAAAACCAATGCTGGACAAAGGATCCCTTAAAGGCAAAGCAATGAGAGCTGAAGAAGATAGCCATTTGAATCTTTGTAGATTATCATACATAGAAAGATTCTCAGTGCAATGATCACACTGGATAGTCAGACGATGGATCCTGTGCTCTCCATTGTCAAAAATAGCTTAATCAATGAGTCCACGCCAAACAAAGCACATTGCCAAAATACTGAGGGTTGTATTCAGTCATGCAGGTGTCTGAGGAGCATTGGCATTGGCTGTGTGTGTATGCACACAGCTCAGCTCCCAATGTTCAAAACAGACCAAAGAGTCACATTTACATGCAAAACAGAAGTACAACGTTTGTGTGCATACCTCACCTGAGTCAGACAAAGAGCTGCTTCGCATCCCTGGCTCCTTCTCAAGCTGAACATCTTGAAGTGCAAAAATAGAAGTAGCTGACAAAAGGGAGAATTACAGACTTTCAGCTTTTCCACCGCAGATTCAAGATGAGAGCAGAAATTTTATTTAAAATATTTAAAATAACAAGGACACTCCTAAAAGTCACAACAGAAATGTTTTGTGGGCGTTTAAAAACTGAAGTGCGGATATCAGACTGCAGTCAGTCTAGGTGACAGGACAGGCAATTGGCAGATGTTAGGTTATGATGACTGACTGAGAGAGTCAGAGCCTCTTTTCTATGGAAGGTGGTGTGCACAGGCGAAATCAGCGGTACAGCTGACACAGCTATGAGCAGAGTCTCTTCAGAGACCTGAACACAGGATCTCCTGGTCATGTGTGTAACTAATACGCTAAGGAAGGTAACGTGTGGACGTTTGCTTCTTATCTGAAGGTATAGTACACGTGGAATACTTGTATGGATCCATGCTCTGTTTCTGCGTATGTGTGTGTGTCTTCTCCAGTGTCGGCGCACACACCTGTCGCAGGGTCAGTGCTCCAGGCTACAACCAATATGGTCACATATGCGACGATCTGAGAGTGCGCAAATTAAAATTTCATGTGGTTGCATCTTTGCGAGCGTATAGCTATTATTACGATGTTTTGCTCTGGCACTGGTACCGCTTTAATGAATTTTGATTCAAAATCTTTCTTCTTCCACTTCACTGGCTCAGTGTGACTTTGTCGTCTATCAGGAATGCTATGTTGTGTGCGTATTGTCAGCAATGTCACTCGTCCATTGCTGGAAACTCGAAACTTGTTACCGGGTCAACACATTAAGCTTGAATTTTGGAAGATGCATGATGAGAGCAAAAAAAAACACAAACCCTGTAGGGACCATTGCATCACACGAAACAATGAACCCCTCCCCACTTCATTTTAGCGGTTAGATGAAAGTAATTATCTTAAGGAGGAGAATTAAATGGTAATCAAGTTTAACACTGCATACAAATAGCAAAAGAGGAACTCCCATTCAAAAAATACACATTGAAGAACACATTGATGAAAAAGAACGGGTTGAATGTGAAACAACTTATGCCAACGATACGGCATGTGCACAGTATATAGGTGTTATATCAGACAACCTCTGACAAATGACTGCTGACAAAATTGCCTCCGCCCCCCACCACTTAAGACAGATGGTACCACCGAAGTCTCTTCCAAAGAATGCGAGATTGTAAAGTTAAGTTAATGTTCAGATTAAAATGTTTAGCAAATACCAAGTCTTGAGTCACTGTCAATCTTTTATCAACACAAAAACTACGGTATGCAAACTAGGACAGCTATTCATCACCATGCAAGGTCACTGATTAATACCATGCTGTGCCAAAAAAAGTGTACAACCAAATCATGTGCTGGTGCCACCAACTGAGAAAGCTGGAAGCACCAGTGCTCCCACTGGAAAAATTAGTCTGGAGCCCCAAGGGTATATAGATGTGCACACTCCAGGGCAAAAAAAAATGGGCCAAACATCAAGAATTTAATGGTCTCAACAGCAAATAAGTGGTCAGGAAAATAGCAAGAATTAAACAAATAAAGTAACTTAGTATGGGATAGCTTTTCCCTTTGATTTCCTTAAATGTTTAAGTCATGCCTGTAAATTTGCAAACAGCTTTTTACAGAAATAAGAGTCATTGTTGTTTCACTCAGTGTTAATGGCTTCAAACAGTTGATAAGTAGTTGAAAAACATTTCCTGGTTAGTTTGTGTTTGAATTTTCTACCAAATATTCAAATCTTTTCGTGATTTTATCTGTGTACAAGAAGACTCTGAGTGAATTTCCACAAAAATAGTTTCCAGCTTTTTCCCCCAATAGTTCACTGCAGCAACGAGCAAATGATGGCACAGCTCTCAGGCGTTAGGAATTATCTGACCAATGATTTGTTGTTAAGACCATTAAAAGCTTAATATTTTGCAAGTTTGGGATTGGCCCATTTTTTCCCCAGGAGTGTACAGCAACATTCGTCCTCCTGCGCTGTGCAGCAAGTTAATAGGCCGTGAGTGTGGGCACCCTTCCTGTCAAAGAGAGACTCACTGTCAGGCAGTGTGAGGATCCTCTCTCCAAGGCAGAGGAAGTAGGGGTGTCTCATGGCCTCGTCGGCAGAGATGCGCTTCTTTCCCTCAAACTGAAAGCCAAATATATGCAGTCAATGCTGGACGTGTACGCACACACGTACACAGGCGTGTAACAGAGCATGCAATAACATTCACTCGTAATGCTGGGACTTGAAAGCACCATATACACGTCATGGCTAAAGTGTAGTCCTCAGAATGAGCCACAAGAGGGCCACAGCGAGCAGGGCCTGTGGGCCCAGTTGGGTGGAGGTTCACCTGCAGCAGCTTGGAGAGTAGATCTACCCCTTCGTCATTTAGTCTGGAGGAAAGAGTGCAACACACACAGTCAGTGTGAGCCATGAGGACAGAGCAGACAGGCTTGGGGTGGGTGTCACAACACCTGGGGGTGTGGTTGTGTAGACAGTCAGGTCTGTAGCGGGGGTAGTTGTAGGAGATGAACTCCTCATTGGACGTGATTCCAGGCCAGGTCTCCTCTGTAGGTGTACCTGAAAACACAGACAGGTCAAACCCATCACCTACAGGTGGGTACATGGGACTGTGGCCAAAGTAATGCAGGAAATGGGGTAATAATGAGCTACAGGCTCAACACTGTGGTTCAGATTGCTGTGGCAAAGTGGAAAATGAGGAGAAGCCCAAAACTTGCAAAAAGGGACAAGGATTCGGACGGGCTCATCAGATCAAATGGTCAGACGTAAAGTCGTTTCGCTGTATTGATTTAAGAAACCAGTCAGCCGGCTGGCGGCCACAAGAGACACACACCCAGCAGCTTGAAGATAAAGTGCAGCTCCTCCTCCACGGTGGAACCAGGAAAGAGGGGCCGGCCTGTGGACATCTCGTAGAAGATACAACCCACCCCCCTGAGACAGAGAGGAGCAGAGAGACAATGGATTTGCAGCAGAACATGGAGCATTCAGCCTTCATGACAACAGCAGACACCTTGGCAGGAGACGTTCCATTCACCTATTTTTGTCATACTGTGAACAGGCAGCGACAGCCATCTATAAACCTTAGGGCCTGCTGCTATAGTTCACCTCCAAGTCCCTTTAAATTTGAATGTTTTCTTGAACTTCCTAAAGTCCATGTCATCATCCGCATCATCATCTTCGGCATACATCAGGATTTACACAAATTTCAAAACGACACATACTGAATCATACGAAGATCAACAGAACCCCAGCGCCCCTTTATTAGCACTTGAAGTGTCATTTCTTCACAATAACTGCTAGCACACTGCATAACAGGCAGGCGGGTTTATGACAACACGACTGCATTCTGAAGTACCTGTTAAGCAGCATGGATTGCAAAAACAAATTCAGGACAGACAAAAAGCCGAATAGATGGCTGACCTACAGGCGCTGTCATGACCCATAAATGACATGAAAGAATAGAGCACTCCCCAAAAACAAACACTGCTTCCTGCACTGTTTAATGTTAGTATGCCCTGGGGGAACGAGCCAGCTGACCTTGGACTCCCCAGTTGTTTTTCTCCTGTATCTATCTATGCCATTTGGTTTCCTCTCCTCCGTTGCCTTCTGGCATTCATTTACTTTTATTCCCTTTTCATCAATTGTTACCCTAAACTGCTGTGTCTTACAGACACGTCGATTCTTTGTTAATTGCTTTGGGGTGAATACCGCAAACTGAATCAAACTGGGAACCTATTTAGGTTACCATGGTACCTTACCTTCACAAAATGTAGACATAAGTCTAAGAGGAAGCAGGGATAAAACAAATGTGAGGCAGTATAATTAAAACGTCAAAATTTCACTAGTAAGTGTTATGCACGAGTCCAGCCCATGGCTGAGCCTTACCACATGTCTATCTGGGTGGAATAGTCAGTGCTGCCCAATAGGATATCAGGTGGGCGGTACCACAGCGTCACTACCTCATTGGAATAGGTCTTGGTGGGAATGGACTTGGCCCGTGCTAATCCTGAAGCACAAAGGATGAGACCAGAAGGTACCCAGTAACTAGCCGGCCTCTCAATGGGTGACCTTTTGAATATTACAGAACAGTGCGCATGAATACAGAGCAGCATCTTGTGGCTTTTAGAGGAAACCTCTTACACTTCAGCATGTCATTTACTCTAAACTACTGCAGTGGAACCCATGTGACACACTTCCTTCATTATGCTGATGAGCAGGAGTGTTTGACATCCTTCTTTTACTTGATATACTGTATGTCTGCATACTGGTGGCTCAGTGGGTAGCACATTAGCTGTACACCTCCAGGGCTCTGGGTTTGATTCCTGGCCCCCTGATGTGTGGGTGGAGCTCGTGTTCATCCCAGACAGGCAGATGCACGGCACTGACCAAAGTCGGCCAGCTTCAGCTCGCCACGCTCGTTGATGAGCAAGTTCTGGGGCTTCAGATCACGGTGGAGCACTTTACGCCTGTGGCAATAGTTTAGGCCACGCAGCAGCTGGAACAGAAAGAGCTGTGGAGACATGGAGACATGAGCCGCCATGTTGTAGTCCAAGGTATGGGGTACCATTTTGAGCGCGGTCTGGTGGACGGTGCCCACGCATGCCAAGCACATGAATCTATCAGGGATAATGTGTGACTTCAAATAAGCAATGAAATACTGCAACTGTGGATTAATAGGCCATATGTGTTTATGTGTCCAGAGGATTTAAAACTGACAAAATAATCAGATAAAATATAACATTTTCCTACAGCCATAAAATTGAACAGAGACGCAGCCAGGTTCACAGCTTTCCCTTTTTTCCCCCCAGCATCCCGAGAGATTTAAAGGATCTGTTATGTCCCTGTTTGGTAGCAGAAGCTGTACTTCACCTTGACGTTGTGCATGTTGATGCAGCTGCCACAGTCGTCCAAGTACTGCTTCAGGTCTTTGTCCTGGGGGAGTGACACAAAGTGATACCTCTGTATATGTCACAAACAAATAAGTTGGTAACCAACACAGCAAAGAGCGATATGGCACAATAGCAAAACTGCAGTGTGGCTATGAAGGACCAGGTGGGGATGGAGCTGCTAGGCAGCAGACCAAGGGCAGCCGGCATGCTCCCTTGCACTGTGCCACTCACCAGGTACTCAAAGACCAGCGTGAGAGACTTCTGCGTGTGGATGATGTCGTGCAGAGTCACGATGTTGGCGTGCTTCAGGTCCTTCAGCAGGGAGACTAAGAGCATAAGAGGATAAGGGTTAGTGTCGCATCAGTTTGGTGTAAGGGGGGGGGGGGGTGCTGCTAACCCACAGCACACAATGGCAGCAGGAGAAACAGGTCCCACCCTCTCTGATGGCAGTGCAGGGAGCCCCCTCCTCGTGTTCCAGCCTGATTTCCTTCAGAGCTACCAGGTTGTCTGTCAGCTTGCTGCGGCCTTTGTATACAGTGGCATAAGTCCCCTGGGAAACAGAATGCACACAGACAAATCCAAACACACGTGAAACCATATAAACACACAAAATCTGCATACATGGGCACGGTCACTCCTAGTGAGCACAGGCAGGTCGTCACAGACCTTACCTCTCCCAGCTTGTCCAGCTTGACGTAGGTCTCCAGCTTCCCGAAGCCGATCTCTGACTGTAAAGAGCACAGCACGAATTCTTAGAGCATAGCACACAAGCAGAAATCAACTTCACACCGCTCGTGTGTCAACTCACGAGCGGAGTTTCCCCAAAGGGATATCTGAGCCCTGTCAAAAATATCTCTCAGCAGCTAGGCTGTGTGATGGTGGCGAACAAAAACGCTCTTTTAACTTTGAACCGCATCTGAATCCAACTGGCAGTTCAGCACAAAGCCAAGCGGCTACTATTCATTAGCTAGAGCTCAGTGTCATTTATGCTCAATCAAGCAGATGCATGTTTCACTTCAGTCTGCTGCCTTCTGCCTTCATACTGTGTGGGCTCTCATTCATCAGCTCCTTGCACGCTGTGGAGCTGCAGAATACATTTACACACGAAACATCTGCCCCACCAAAATGGCCATGTTTATGTAAACAGTCCTAGAACAGGAAGAGGGGCTGTTACCAGGGAAACCCTCCGAAGCCGGCGGCTCAACGGCTTGTCGAACAGTGGGCTGTTGAGGCTGAACTTCTCGAGGTAGCCGTCGGGCAGCCGGATATCCGCTGGTAGAGACAAACGCTTGTTGATGTCCTAGGTGGGTGGACGCAAGATTAGTGCCGAGAATACATGAAAAAACACATTATCATCTGTATCCCTACATTTATTTTTATGAAGTCAAAATTCTGTACAGTTGTTAGATTTTGCCCAAAGGACATGTGGAATTAATCAATTTCAACAAGGATCGTAGTACTGCTAAGCACAATGTAGCCAGAGGGAGCATGAATAGCACCCTACCCTGTGGAAAGAAGGCCAACATCACACTGCTAGCTAATAACCAGGCATGCGAAGAAAAAAAATTGTAATAACAGGCTGACTCTGTAAGCAGTATCCTTTCAATTGTCTTCAGACATTATCAAAAATAACACACACAGACTAATGGTATAATCATTAACTACAGCATCTTACAAGATTGGGTGGGTTGTGTGGGTTTCAACCAGTCAGAATTCTTAATGAAATTGTAATCTAATTTTCCATGGGCCTCCAGCAATGTAAGACACACAAACCTAAACAAGCCATGCTTTTAAAACGTGCTTTGTTTTAGCAAATTAAGACCAGCTTCCTGTAAAATCTGTCTTCCATACTTATCATGTAAGAACTGTAGCATCAAAGGATCAAGAAACCAAAGAACAACTGTAGTTATGCTTTTTAATACCAATATTACCAGCATATTCACTCAATTCACCATATACAAAAAATGTTCAATAAAACTACTTTTACATCAAGAGGCCAAGGATTCCCAGTCCTGTTATGTCTGTATGTGGAGTAATACCCACAGATCACAGAGGCCCACACGTGGAGGAGTATGAACATCTCTGAATCATGCAGAACCTCTTAAACCACACAGACAGCATGCAGATCACAATGTAGAGGCAGCAGCCTCCCCCCATCCACCTGAAAGCATGATGTTCTGTGAGAACTTTAACAGCACTGTGGGTACCCACAGTTCAGCCCAGCATAATAATTTACAGAACACCACCCACTGGCCTCAGAACAACACCATCCACATTTTACATCAGAACATCGCCCACTGTACATCCCTACATCATGTACTACAGGAGAACACTACCTACCATCCACCCATATATTATTTACTACTGGAGAACACCGTCCACTGCTACATTACAAATTACTGAAGAATGCCATCCACCATCCACCTCTGTGTCACATATGACTGATGAACGCTGTGCCAGAGGGCACTACAGTTCCCATGATATTCAGACAGAGACGTGAAGATGGTTGAGTGGAACCCACAAACGTCTCCATGTCTGCTCTATTAAATAATATTAATACATGGTGTCAGAAGCGGACTTTACCATGCAAGTAAAGTGGACGCAACGCAGTATATTTCGCGTTTAATGTGCACTGTGACGTTTCGGTGCTTCTACAGATATATATTCAGTTGACGTTCAGGATGGACGAGCGCGAAATTCACGTGTGTAGATAAGAGAAGTTCACCGGATATCTCCCGACTCGTGACTCTTTTGGAAATATATAATAAATAGATTATAATAATAAATAAATAAATAGCAAGACAAAGATGGCAGTTGCAGCGGTACAGATAAGGGTCCCAGAAGCGTTTAAATCCTCCAACACAGCGGAGTGGCCTAGGTGGATCGAGCGTTTTGAATGCTTTCGACTGACCTCGGGACTGAGCACTAAACCGTAGGAATATCAGGTAAATTCGTTTCTTTTTGTCATGGGAGACGAAGCGGACGATGTCCTTGCAGTATTACCACAGCGCCGCTGACAAACAAATTTGAATAGCACTGTGTTGGATGACATCATGTTATATTTGAGAAAGCTAAGTTTAATAGGAGATGTCAAGAGGATGGAGAAAGTGTTGAAACATTCATAACAGCTGTACATAAGTTAGCAGAACACTGTAACTTTAGTGCCTTAAAGGAGGAATTAATTAGAGATTGCATATCAGTCGGATTTAAGAGATTATCCGAATGCTTGCAGTCGGACCTGGATTTGACCCTAGCTACGGCAATACAGAAAGTGTGACAGAACAACATAGTGAAAAAAACAACAAGCTGTATTGTATGGGGCTGTACAAAGTGTCATGCTTAGTACAAATGTAGATGCAATAAAAGGAAAACTGACATATAGACTCTTCAATACAAGAAACATGAAGGAAATGATAGGAAAATGGTCAACTTAAACAAGCAAAGCAAAGCAGAGTGTGACAGATGTGGTGCAGGGAGAAAATATGCATGGCAAGATTCCCCAGCAAGAAACGCTGAATGCCAAAAATGTCGCAAAAAAGGACACATTGCTGTGGCATGTCGCACAGTTAAGGTGAGCTCCGTGACTGTAGGTGATCCACAATGTGACCAGGGGCAAGCATTTCTAGGAAAAATGCTATCAGCCACAGTTCAAGAGTAGTCTGAAACCGTGAGTTAATTAACTTTAAGCTTGACACAGGTGCGGCTGTAACAGCCATTCCTGAGGAAAATTTTTATGTGGTGAAGCATGGAAAACTCCATCAGGCACCTAAAAAGTTGTATGGCATAATATCTTTGATGTCAAGGGATGTTTTCAGAGCTTGCTCACAGCAAGAAGGCACAGCTCATTTCAGGAAATATATGTTGCTTCTAGACTCTCAAAGCCACTATTGGGGGTGCCTGCCATTGAAGCTCTGGGCCTTATTCAAAGACTTGAGGAAGTCACAAAGCAGGACATGGACTTTACTGCTGCTTACCCCTCGGTGTTTACATGTCTTGGGTTGCTATGAGAGCCTTACAACATAGAATTAGAGAAGGGTGCAATACCATATGCCCTTTCAACACCCCACCATGTACCATTACCTCTGAAAACCAAAGTTAAGGAGGAGCTGGACAGAATGGAGAGAACAGGGGTAATACCCATGGTGTGTAGTGCAGGGATGGCTGTGGTCCCCAAGCAAAATGGGGAAATTCGTATGTCTCATCATTTCATCATCATTCTCTTTCGGCTGCTCCCATCAGAGGTTGCCACAGCGGACCAACACTCTCCATCTCCTCCTGTCCCCCGTATCCTGCTCTGTCACACCAACCACCTGCATGTCCTCTCTCAATTTGTCTGGAGCTAACAAACCTAAACAAGTGGGAAAAGAGGGAACGCCATATTCTCCCAGCAGTAGATTAGTGTTTGGCACTGCTCTCAAATGCAAAAGTATTCTCTAAGCTGCATGAAAGTTCAGGGTTTTGGGAGACTCCCCTCTATATAACATCAAAGCTTCTCACCACATTCATCACTCCATTTCGGAGATATTTTTATAATCGTCTTCCATTTGGGATAATGTCTGCTCCGGAACACTTACAGAGATGGATTTCCCAGCTGCTGGATGACTTTGAGGGGGTTATTTTTCATGCAGATGGCATTCTGGTTTTTGAATGTGACAAAACTGAACATGATCAGCAACTGCACCTTGTGTTACAGAAGCTCCAGTCGGAGGGTCTCACTCTCAATGAAATGTGATTTTGGTAAGACTGCAATTACTTTTGTTGGTCACAAAATCACAGGCACTGGTGTGGAAGCTGACCCAAACAAGGTGAATGCCATACTCTGGATGCCAGAACCAAAAGGTGTAGCTGATGTTCGTGGACTGCTGGGCACGGCTAACTACTAAATTTCTTTCAAAGCTTGCAACATACACTTTGCCCTTAAAACAGCTAGTTAGGGAGAACGAGTGGTGCTGGGACATGCCTCAGAAACAGGCCTTTCGCATACTCAAGGAAGAGCTGAGTTCACCTAAGGTACTCGCCATAGAAACAGACTAGAGTCGAGGCAGATGCATCTTCTTACAGCATTAGTGCGGTTCTCACACAAAAGCAGCAGGACGACACATGGAAACCTGTTACATACATTTCAAGGGGCCTGAGTGCTAAAGAGAAGTTCTATGTGCAAATTGAGAAAGAGGCCTTGGCAGTCACAAGGATTTGTGAAAGACTGACAGCATATCTCCAGGGTCTGCACTTCAACATACTCACAGATAGATCACAAGCCTCTCATACCTCTACTTGGATCCATAGGACTTGATGACCTGCCACCCAGGATCCTCAGGTTTCGACTTCTGAGATTTAGCTATGACATTCAGCATGTCCCAAGGAAAAATCTCATCGCCGCCGATACCCTATTGCGAGCCCCAGTAAAGGGAGAACAGAATAGTGGAGCAAGAACTGGAAAATGATGTCCAAGTTTTTGTTGATGCTGTGGTGTCTTCACTGCCAGCAACAGAGAATCGGTTGAAGCAGACAGAGGATGTCCAAACAGCAGATGAAACCTGTAGAGCAGTGAAGAGCTTCTGCTTGCCTGGCTGGCCAGAATAACATGCAGTAAATAAAGATCTTGTGCCTTTTTGGCAAGTACGAGGTGAGCTGACAGTGACTAACAATTTGCTGTTAAAAGGTGAGAGATTGCTAATTCCACTACAGAAGGAAATACTTGAAAAACTTCATGAGAAACACCAAGGCATTTCTAAATGCTGTGCCAGAGCTCAGTCTTCAGTGTTGTTGCCAGGACTCTCGTCTCAGATCCACCACATGGTGGAAGAGTGTAACACAGGTGCATAGCACTGAATTCCACATTGTGAGCCACTACTGCATACTGTTATTCCCCAACTTCCATGGCAAAAAATAGGCATAGATTTGTTTGAGTGGGAAAAGAAAACCTACCTGCTCATTGTTGATTATTTTTCAAGATACATCGAGGTGGTGCACCTCAGAGCCACATCCTTAGAAGTAGTAGTAAAAGCAATCAAAGAGGCTTTTGCATGTCATGGCATCCCTGCGAAGGTTGTCTCTGGCAACGGACCTCAGTTTGTCTCAGGGAACTTCCACCAATTTGCAAGGCATTACAACTTCACTCACACCACCACCAGTCCACGGTATCCTCAGGCAAATGGGGAGTCAGAGCGTGCCGTTCGCACAGTCAAGGGATCACTGCTTAAGGAGAAAGACCACAGTAAAGTTCTTTTGGCCTACAGAGCTATGCCTCTGGAGCAGGGCTTTCCTCCCTCCCAACTCCTCTTGGGCAGGCACTTGCATACTAGCCTGCCACAATTCTTGAAGCAGCTGACACCAAGATGGCCAGACCTTTGTACCTTATGGAGAAGGATGAAGTTGGACATCTAAGACAGGCGAGGAACTACAACCGCTGCTGTGGTGCTTATCCCCTCCACAAGCTCCCCTTTGGCCAAACTGTCTGGCTTGCCCCTAAGAAAATTTATGGTTCTGTTGTTGGGCTGGCACATACTCCAAGGTCTTACTTGGTGGAAACAGAGGAAGATGGAGGAACAGACGACACCTTTCCCACTGATTACATGACTAGATCTGGTAGAGTTCCTAAGACTCCTGACAGGTTGGACTTGTGAACACTGACCTTGATCAAAAAAAAAAAAAAAAAAAAAAAATGTGGTCAGGTTGTGATATGATTTGAAATGTTTTTCTATGTGTGACTTGTTCTGTTTAACTGTAGAATTTCACAAAGCTGTTAAAACGTTACTGATGTTTCTGAGTTATGCATTTTCTTACAATGTTAAAAGTGAATAGAGAACAAGATGTGTTCGTTTAAATGGCATTTGCTTGGCTAAAAGTGGGAGGTATACCAGAGGGGACTACAGTTCCCATGATACTTGGGAAATATAGAGAAGTGAAGATGGTTGAATGGAACCCACAAACGTCTCCTTGTCTGTGCTATTAAATAATATTAATACAAACGTCAACCGCCATCAACCACTATCTTAGTGCCAAGAATTGTGTTGGAAATTGATAGAAGTTTAGTCATTTTGCACTACCTGTTCTATAAATGGATAGAGAGAAATGTTGTTTTGTTTGTGTGTTACTGAAGATCGCCACTCACCATCCAGCACTACGTCACATATTATTGAAGAACACTAGAGATGGGCCCGATCCGATCCTATATCGTTATTGGTTCCGATATTGATGTCATTCACTCATCAGATATCGGACAGACAGGGCCGATCCACTTACTGATCCAGATTCCAGTCTGCAGCTTGCGCTGGACCATGAACCGGTCGTAACAAAACATAACGTTCAGTCTCTTCAGTCTCAGTCTGTAACATCTGCGTTCGATTATTCCTCTCCGAGTCGGAAGTCAGAGAAAAACGTCACTTTCACTATCCAATGCAGCATACGCCTGTAACTGAGTGAGCAAATAACATCAGGTGTTCGTTTCACTAAAATGTCGTTTGTTTGGAAATATTTTAGTCTGGAATCACCGAAAAGCAAGACAGCTACTTGTAATGTGTGCAAAGCCAGCGTGCCGAGGGGTGGAAGTACAGTTGCGTCGTACAATACAACCAATTTAATCAAGCACCTGCAGAGGTTTCACATGACAGAGTACCAGGAGTTCATGCTAGCCAACAGACAACAAGACACCACCAGGCAGCAGACTCTCGCAGATGCATTCCAGAAACTTTCAGCAGACAACCCAAAGGCTAAAGGGATTACAGAGAAGTTACTCAACTATATTATACTCAATGACCAACCACTATCTGTAGTAGAAAATGTTGGATTTCTCAGCCTGATGGAGCACTTAGAGCCCAGGTATAATCTGCCATCCAGAAAATAAATTTCAAAGACTGCTATACCCGAACTATACAACCGAGTATCATCACAGTTAGCAACGCAGTTAGTTAGTTGTTGCTGCTACCTGTTTGTAGGTGAAGTGTAACATCAATAAAATCCTTTGGAATGCATGTAAATTCAATGCATTTGTGTATATTTTTTGCTCTTCTAATAAGCAGTGCTATTTCAGCCTCATGATATAACCTTAAACACAATTCCAATGATAATGATAATATTAAAGTAAAAAAAAAACCTCTTGTATCGGAATCTGTATCGGTATCGGCAGTTGTGTATCGGAATCAGATCGGAACTGAAAAAATGTGGATCGGCCCATCACTAAAGAACACCACCCACCATCCACTACTATATCACATATTCCTTAAGAAGGCCACCCACCATCCACCTCGACATTACATATTAATGAACACCACTCACCATCCAACTCTACGTCACATACTACTGAAGAACGCCACCCACCATCCACCTCTGCATCACATATTATTGATGAACGCCACCCACCATCCACTACATCACATATTCCTGAAGAACGCCATCCACCATGCACCTCTACGTCACATATTAAC
Organism: Gymnarchus niloticus; assembly: GCA_009936485.2. Lineage (NCBI taxonomy): Eukaryota > Metazoa > Chordata > Actinopteri > Osteoglossiformes > Gymnarchidae > Gymnarchus > Gymnarchus niloticus. The sequence goes on along the minus strand of JAACJT020000086.1, from coordinate 9,566,877 downwards.
ATGTTGTTTCTGTTTAATTTTTTTTTATCACCCATTATTCTGCTGTCTTGAATCACTGCTCTGCTCATGCATATTCTCTCTCCCCTGTGCCCCCCTCTTATGGTGTGCTTCCCTTGGAGTCTCGGATTCAAGAGATCTTCATATCGTCTGCTGGCCTAAGTGCCCTCCCTCAACTTCAGCT
>JAACJT020000086.1:9529463-9542575 GCA_009936485.2 Gymnarchus niloticus | reverse complement strand
GGGGAGGAATGCCCCCCTCCCTAATATTTTATTATTATACTTTAATTGGGCTTCATTTGCCCCCTTCCCAATAAATAGATTAATTTCAATAATTGTTAATAATAAATCATGTGTTTGGTACACTTCATTAACTTACGTCACAAAGCAAAGTCATTTTGAAATAAAGCATTATATGCAAGGTTGTAGGACCTGGGGGGGATGGGAAACACACGTCTCCTCCAATAGTTCGGTAAGCTGTTTTGATTCCCCCCAATAAAATGGGCATGTGATATTAAAATTTATCTTTGATGTACTTGTGTCCCCCCCAATGTTGAGCTCCTTCCTATGCCCTTGGAACCATGTAAAATACAGAATAGCCCGGGTGAACAGTCTTATGTTAGCATAATGCACTGAAAGAAAGAGGGCATACAGAACCATGTAGGAAATCCCATACAGTCAACACCAAAACAAGGCAGCAAATGGGGGTAATCATAATGACTACTTAGCTCTCAAACAGCTTTCAAGAAAAAAGTCAACCATTCACTTAACACATTAAAGTATGGGAGAGATTAAAGACATTTTTCCTCTAAACCTAAATATAGACAGTACAATTAAGCTTGATTCAAGGCAGGGCAGGCAACATGAGTAAACAAATAGGGATTAAAGATATAATTTTAACTGTCCAGTCAGCAAGTTCCTCTTTTTTGCATGGTATAGTATAGTGTTATGGCCATGGTTAGCTTGCCCCTCCGCTTCCCTATAATTTTAGGAAAAGATTTGATGGGGTCTGAAAAACCTTATGCTCAAGGCATATAAAACCATGCATAAAACTATTGGAAATGCTGTCTGTCAATCAAAAGGACAGTCCTCCCCTTTCTTTATTGCCATCTGAGTCAGCGTTGTGCCCAAGACCGTGATCACACCCTCCTTTCAAGGCTCCTCCAGATTTAGCATAACGTTGTTTGCATCACCTGATGGTATTTAAAATTATAACTGGGTGGTGGGCTGGTCAGGACAGCCAGTGTCAGGTGGTGGGGAATGAGAAGCTGGAGCATGAGGCTGTTATCAATCTCAGGAGTGACAGTTAGCTATAAATGCTATAACACTTTCTGATATGGGTGCGGCATGACCTCTTCTGTTTTACCTGTTCCAGTTATTCAGGGAGAGCTCCATAAGCTGACCCTGAGACCCATGGTATTTGTCTTTTTATTTTTTCTTCCTTTTTTCCTTTTTGTCACGTGTGTGTGAAAGTATGTTAGTGTGCCTTTGCTGCCCGCCCAGTGTGTCTCCTGCCCTAAAGGATCCCATGGACTTTAAACTAACAGCACATCACCGTACTAGATAAACAGGTATGGAAGAATGATTGATGACCTGTTTAAAGTATTGTTTTGTCATTTTCAACACCTGTTTGAACCCTACTAGAGAGAACTGTTCAGTTACTGTCCTCCGTCGTAGAAAATATAAAGGCAGAAGTTGGGTCCTGCTCAGCCAAGCCCAGGAGACTGCTTTAGGTTAGCATGTGAGATACTGTATTTCAACAAGCTTCATCTGTCACCATGTCATGTGCGCCTCGACAGCCCACCATTGTTCCAAGTACATTATGTCATGTTACAGAATGAAAATGACTCATTCTCCACAAACAACTGATGACAGAATGACACGGCTAAGCAAGATTTGGCGTGAGTTCATGCTGAATCTGTCGCCATACTGTATCTGTCACCAAGATATCTGTCACTGACAGAGTGACTGTTGGTGGATGAAAACCCCACAGAATTTATAGCTCTGACAGAACATAATTTTATTTTTGTGTTGAATTGCAACATTCTTATTAATCACCAGGGAAACAAAGCATGAAAAACACATTGATATACTTTACAATAAAGACCCTCCTGTAAAAAACAGGAGGGAATAAATGCCTATAACATTTCAATGCACCATAGAAGAGGTTCTTTGTGTATGTGTGTGAACATGTGAAGATGTATGCACATGACAGAGACAGGTATGTAGAGTAGTGTGATGCGTGCTGCTCTTAGTGGAATACATATAGTAAAGCAAATACTGTCATAGAAGGACTTTACTGCCGCTTTTGGCTCACAGAACTACATCTACTGACAGATTTTATCATGGCACTTGTACCTATAGCATATTTTAAATTGTATATAAAATGCATAAATTGTACATATTGATTTAGTTATATTTCACTAGCAACATGTAATGAATGGATGAATTATGACATGCAACTATTGACATGACTAAACTTGTGCCATGCATTTATTGTATATAAAGAAACAATTAATGACAATTCATGTGCAATCTTGCTGCCTTTAGGATCTGTACAAGCTGGTTTGTGTATGCAGGAGGAGAGCAAGGAGGAGGGGCAAGCAGGGAGAGGGGAAAAAGGATTGTTGTACAATTGGCTAAAGAGGGATTGAAAACAAGCCCTATGACTTGAGGTCTTACCCTCTATGCCTCGTTTCTCTCTGCAAGTGCCTGCAAGGTATCTCGGTACAGGGGTAAGTCCACTTCCTGCTACAGGTTCCTGTCCAGAGATGAGGAAAATAGATGTGGCTCAGGAGAGAGAGAGAATAAGGTGCAGCGGGGAGTCGATGACAGGGAAGAGAGACACTGCTGCAGTTTCTGTCAATGTGTGTGCATGAGTGAGAGAGAGCGCGTGTGAAAGAGAGGGGATGTGGGAGAGAAAGGAGACAGAGTGAGACTAAGGAGGAGGAAGAAGAGTGTTGGCACATTGTCTGGATGGGACATACCTGCAACAAGATGTAAGACATTTACACTCTGCTTTTAATGCTTTTTTCTCTTTAGCACAGTTATCTAAAAGGTTTGATTCTTTGTGTCTTGTACTAAAGACATTTATGATTTTTTAGGATATCCACTTTTTAGTTTTGGTTTCCCATATATTTTTATATATGGGAAACCACCCAATCAAGTTTTTCCACCTGCAGAAATATTATGGTTTATTGTCATTAATCTAAAAGCATGCAAAATTCCCATAAATTTTACAGTACCCTATGTAGCGAGGTCATTTAAAACGCCGTTTAACAACAAATTTACTATATAGTCAATGAAATAAATTAATGAAAATGCTTAATCTTATCTCAGTATACGCATGGATATCAATTGCAGAACAAATTAGATTGCTGAACAATACCAGCCAATACTTAGGGGGCACAGTGTGTCTTGAAGGCTATTCATGGTCTATTGCCATCTGTTATACTTCATTATCAGATTAGCACTGCACTCTGCAAATGATAGCATCTTTAATGAGAGCCTGCTCTAACACTGCCCAGGCATTGTAGATGTTCAGAGGTTGTGCTGGGATGCTCCGTGTGCTTTATTGTCCTTCTATGTGGTTATGGGTGTCTTGGACATCATAAAGAATGAATGGTTGTGTTGTGGTAACCTTTGTCCTGAAACTTGTTCGTAAGTCCGTCTTATCCAGAAGTGAGACAGAGGGATGTGTAGTATTTGGATGTATTTGAATGTTGCGACCCAGCAGTTTTTAGTCAGCTCGATTAATCAACCACAGGGAGTGTGAAAATGCTGAAACACTGAAGTGGACTTTAACTATGTGAGCTGAGGGGGTAATATGGAGCCCCATTACTTCAAGGAATGTAAATTCTGTATACTTTAGCACCAACTTAAACCTGAGTAGCTGTGGTGCAATGCCAGTCTGGTGTCTCACTATGAGACAAACGAACAGCTAAACAAATGACCCTTGATCCAGAAGAGCAGCTTATGAGTAGCAATAACTAAAACTAAAGCGAGAGCAGCATAACTGATTTGTAAGGCTGTCACTTTCTGTGGCCATGCATGGGATTGTTTGTCATCATGTGTGTAAAAGAAGGCTCTTCAGTTTGTCTATGGTAATGAGTCTAACTAAAGAAGGCTCTTCAGTTTGTCTATGGTAATGAGTCTAACTATCAGGTCTCTCTTGATCTGCAGTCAGTGTGGATTCAACATGTATGGAAACCTTTGGTCTGTGTTGTCATGCCTAGAAAATGGCAGCAGTGAAATGGTGAGGCGCTGAAAAAAGTCCTCGACTCAAGGTCACCATCTCACTGAGTCGCTGAGCTCTTCTGGGTCACTCAGCTCATAATCCCCACTGTGTTGCTCAGGTGATGCAACTTCCCCTTTCGGTAATACTCACTTGGAAGCAATCCAACGTAGGCTGCACTTTCCCACTTAAGGGCTAAGGGTTCTGCCACATTTAATCTACTTTTCATTGTTTTTTTGTGATGCCCCTCCCTTCCTCTTTTACATACTTCTGCTCCCTTTTATTTATTGTGCATCAAAAAACTACTGTGACTGAAGGCTGCTGGCTTTTCGAATAAGAGAAGCTGAGCTTCAAGGGTTTGCTTATTTCAGCATTTTGCTGTATCCATGGAGATGATAGGGTGATGGAACATGTGTGAGTGGGAGGGCCAGGGATTATGTGATCTGTGGTTGGTGACTGTCTGCAAGTGAATGGGGCGAAGGAAGGCCTTTTGTGTGTGGGTTTTAAATATGCATCTCATTAGACCAACAAAAAAGGTAGAATAAAAAAAGGGAAATGAGGATGGTTTTCATGAACAGCTGTAAGAAGCACAACACATATCAAATGCTATCATGGTTGGTTTTGTAAGTAAGTTTAGTTAGACAGACTGATCAAAGTAAGACCAACCCTGTTTATTGGTTTAGATAAACTTAGAATGAGCTAGCTGGCTGCAGCAAGGTAAACTGCAGCCAGAAAAGGGTAGCAAAGGGTTGCATTTGGAACCAAGTATTTTCTGATAAGTATACTTTCAGGGAAGAAATCTACTCTTTACTCATTTTCTTTCATTCCTCATTCTATATTTGTTCTTGGTTTAATTTTCATGTTTTGTCCTCATTGTCTGGCTGTCAGCCACACCTCTTCCTTTAACCAATGAAATGTAACATAATTTTCAATGTAGACCAACAGAAACACATTTCAGCTGTCTTGGAAAAAGAGAAAAGGGATGCCTAATAATAATGAGATTCATAGGAGTTGTCAGGGAACTCATGGAAGAATTCCCGATCTCACATATAACTAGTGTTGAGCTTTAAGAGTCAAAAGACAAAAGTGACATCATGCAGTATCATGTGACACACAAATAAATTATACATGAAACAAGATACACAATCTCGATATTGGGTGTTGGGGAAAACAGAAATTAACCGGCTGTTTGGTCTATCAGAGGTTATGTTTGATATTTTGAAGCAGTTATACTGACATTACTGGAAAATAGCAACTGCAGATATCATTTTCTCATCTTCCTAATTACAATGCACTTTTTTTATACTTGTTTAACAAATGCAAAGCATTTGGGTAGCTTTGAAAAGTGTGGCTGCTGTACTAATTCAAGCTGTTCTCGTACAATTTTATTTTACTGGAGGTTTTGTTCTAGTTGTATGCTGACAATTTTACAACAGTGCAACTGATTTTTTACTAGAACAGGAACTGTTCTAGTATATAGCATTATACTGCAGTTTTCTTCAAAGTTCAGAATCCATCCATCCATTATCTATACCACGTATTCATCAGGGCCGTGGGGAAGCTGGAGCCAATCCCAGCTGACTTTGGGCAAGAGGTGGGGTACACCCTGGGCAGGCTGCCAATCCACCACAGGGCCACAAACAACCACACACACTCACGCCTATGGGCAATCTAGCACAACCAAGTGACCTAACCTGCATGTCTTTGGAATGTGGGAGGAAACCACAGTACTCATAGGAAACCCATGCAGGCATGGGGAAAACATGCAAACTCCACACAGAAACACCCCTGTCGGCTGTGACGATCGAACCTGGAACCTTCTTGCTGTGAATCAGACATGCTAACCACCGTGCTGCCCAGTAAAGTTCAGAATAAAAGGAATCATTTGAAAGAATAATCCTTAATACTTCGGAACTTTTTTACTTTTTAAACTTCTAAACCAATGCGATTTTAGAAGTACAACTTTTACGTTCACTTGAATCATTGATGTAAAAATAATGTTACTGTTATCTTTAAACTTTTCTGTTAATTCTTAAGGATTTAAATACTTTAATTTAATCGTACATGTTAATTATTGTTAATATAATGCACCCTTATTGACTCAAAGGTCAATTCTTCCAGGGAACACATCAAAGCTAGCACTAGTTTTCACTATAGACTATTTAGAAAAAGGGAATATCTTGTTACCCATAACAAAACATTTTACAATGAAAGTCCTTTAATGGTAACTAACAATTGTGGAAAAAGTAAATTGCTTATCAGAATCACCTTTTTGCAGACAGTGACAGCAGTGATGGTTATGTCAATATACTTAATTCAAAATAAATAACCAACATACCAGTAGTTATCACAGCCAGTTATGTAAATTCATGACTTGCCCTGTGTTGTGACCAAAGCTTTGCTCTCACCTGTACTTGTATGAGTGTTTCATGGAAAGCAAGATGGAATACCCAGTAAAAAAACACACACACACACTCCACTGTATTGTGTGAAATGGTGCAAATGGCAAATAAAGATTTCATTCATTTATTCCTTCTAGAGAAGCACTCTCATCCTCACAATGCTCAGCACCCTGATCTACCCTGCCTCCCTCTTACAGTCAACATGTGGCTCTACTTCCTGTGTCTGTGTGGAGTGGCTGCAGCCATCCTCTATGTGCTGTATGCCTGGCTCATACCAGTAGCAGTGGAATATAAGCCCTGGCTAGCTCTCCTGTGGCATGACGTTGTCGTGGAGCGACTGCTCGATGCACTAACCAGGTCCACACGTCCTCAGGTAACCCCTTTGCTGTCCCTAATCCTTGGCACTACTCTAGATATGCCCGCCTTTCCTGTTTTCAACAGGGCACAATGATTTTCAATTCAGTTTTTGCTGTAGTAAGATGTTTCCACATCTTAAACTTTGTGTCAAAATGCAAAGTTACTCATTTAACCAATTATGAAGGGAGAAAAAATTCAGTTAAACTAAAGGCAAACTGATATTTTTAACAAGGTGTTATGCATGAAAATTATAAGTAGGAAAAAGCTACTTTAAACACTATTAAACAAACTTTTTAAAATGCCTCTTCTGGATAAAAACTAATGATTTTTGGGTATTTGCTTTTACATTATTTTTTGCCATGTAGATTCAATATGCACTTTAGTGGAATTGCCAAAGCTCTGGTTATGGTGAAATCTTACTCAGATATTGCAAATTGCCTTTCCCTTTTAGCGCCTCCTGAAGGCAGTTCAGAAAAATGCAACTCAAGGGGACCCTGAAAGCGTCATCTCTGCGATTGACCACTACTGCCGACACAAAGAGTGGGCAATGAACGTGGGTGATGAGAAAGGTATTGAAGCATCTTTGTTTTTAATTCTGTGCATATTGAAAGGCCCCTCTCTTTCTCTCTCTCTAGCACACCCTCTCTCTCTTCTATGTTGAACCTCTTTTTTCCCCTTTTGCCCAGTTTCTTAAATGCTACTCCGGCCTGGTTTTCTCTGAAGCAGCCCATAGTCACATCACATCATTCGTTCTTGGTTGTGAAGCGAAGGAATCTGCCTGCCCAACAGGCCAATGAAGCTTTCGCATGAATGCACAAATTCACAGGACCGACTCATAAAAACAAATGTGAAGATTTACTGCCATATCTTACACTGTTTCCCCTTGATTTGTGAATTTTCAAAATGTGCTGTTGCCTGTAATACACAATGTTTCTTTTGTGTCAAATAACATCTCTTGAAAACAGTCAATATTATACAAATTATAGCAGTTGTGAACCACTCCACAAATTGCATTCAGGTGCCACTATATTTTCAGTCTTTAGCATGTATTAACAAGAGACAAGCAATTTGTGTTTAGTTATAGTGTAGTCTTTCAATGTATGAAATCAGGCTCAACTAATAGCTGTTTCTGTATGTGACAAGTCTAGCAGCAAATTCTTGTAATCTGATAAGTTTTGGGGGAAACAGATGATCAGGGCACTCAGGGGTTACAGTAAAGGGGCAAATTATTGTAAGATTCAGAACAATTTTTCAAAATAAGATAAAATGTATATGTTTTGTAACGGTGAAGTACATATTTGAACAATGAAAATTGCAGTGTAAACAAAACGTAGTGGTTTACACTTGTCTAAAAGTTCCAAGGTATAGGGGGTAAAAAAAAGAAATACCTTGTCCAGTCAAACTACATATGACAGCAATCTTAATCTCTTTATGCAAAACAACAAACATTTTTATTTGTCATAGGTTGGCAGCTTTTATACGGTATTTGCTCCAGGTAACTGTTAAAACAGAATATCTCTCATGGAAGCTGATGTAAAATTCATTACTCTATACATCATTATAGGTTCAGTCTTGGACTCTGTGGTAAGAGAGGTGAATCCCAGCACTACTCTGGAGCTTGGCACATATTGCGGATACTCCACAATCCGCATTGCTCGCTTGCTGGCCCCCCAGAGCCGTCTCATCACTCTGGAGTTCAACCCTGACTATGCAGTTGTGGCCCGACAGGTCATTGCGTGGGCAGGCCTTCAAGATAAGGTCAGGAGGCTGGAGGTTCTGATGGGGAAGAATGTGAGTCAGTCAGTTAGCAGTTACGTTGCAGCTGTGAAACCTTAATATTGATGTTGCCGTTACTGTGGCTCTGCTGGCAGGTGGAGCTTATAGAGGGACCATCAGGAGATCTGATCCCCCAGATGAAGGATCGATTCGGGGTCACAGCCTTCGACTTTGTTTTTCTGGATCACTGGAAGGAAAGATACCTACCTGACACTAAACTACTTGAGGTACATGTGGTACACATGAGATGCATCATGTGCAAGGCAAATTTTTAATTAGCAAGAATAAAGAGAACTTAAGCACTCTTTAGGTTTGCCTCCCCATGCTAACCCCAGTATGTACACACTTGCCTCTCTCCAGAAATGTGGACTGCTTAGGAAAGGCACTGTATTGCTGGGAGATAACGTCATCTGTCCTGGGACCCCAGAGTACCTGGAGTACGTACGTAACAGCCCTCACTACGAGAGCCGCTACTTCAAAGCCCACCTGGAATACACCAAAGTGGAAGATGGGCTGGAGAAGTCAGTTTTCTTGGGATAGGAAAAAAACACTTGACCTTGTACAAACCTGCTGTTTAAAAGAATTTGGCCAATTCTTCTTTGGAGGTTCAGATCACAAACATATTCTTGCCTCAAGTGCAAGAAAAACCAAAGCCAAGTACTTTAGGAAAAAAAATGAGCAACTGTTTTTACTGAATATTAATAAAAGTAATGTAGAACTGTAGAGTGTTAGTGGATTTTCTTGAGGCTAAGGGCAAAGTTAAAATATTAATTTCACAGTTACATTTCCCAGTACATTGTGTATTCAATTTGACAGTTGTAACAGTAGTACAATATACCATATCAAATATTCAATTAAATGATTATTTGTGATATTAGACTAATGTGTGGAATGTTTGTTTTCAGCAATAAATTCATTTTGAGCAGGTCGCATAGTATTTTAGTGGTTGCTACTATAGCTTCATGACTCCAGGGTTGGGGGTTCAAAACTCACCACTGGCTCTGAGTGCATGGAGTACACTGGTGCCAATGGTGACTATAAACTGCTAACGGTATGTACTTATGTGCTTGTGGGTGTCTTGCCATAGACTGGCATCTCATGGTGTTCCCCTTCTTTGTGCCCCATGATACTGGGAACAATCTCCAGGCTCCTAAAGCCCTATACAGTTAAAAGATGTATGCACAGTAAATTTTTTATTTAGCTGGCTTGGTCTCCACTTTTCCTGTGGGTTCCTAAATCCCACAGGCCAAAAGACATGCCATCCAGAATGACTACATTAAACTACCCTCATGTTCAAATTCTTTGCAATAGCCTTTTAATCACTACAGCACTAACGGAATTTTGGTTACTGAAAATTAATTTTTGGCTTTGGTTCTTTAAAGTTTCTTTCATTCAAGCGAGTTAATTCCTGTTCATTAGGCCTATATGATCAAAAAATGATAACAGTCATTGGTATTTGGAACTAAAACAAAAAGGCAGACAGGCTAACCAGAACAGCAGCAGTTATCTGATCTTTCACAGTTAGCAGTGTGTTATTAATCTGAAGGGGAACCTGACTGAAAAGAACCCTAATTAAGGTAAATGCTAGTCAATATTTCATGCACAAAAGAGCAAAACAAACAAGATAACATTACAACTTTTAATCACTCAAACGTATGCATTAGCTACATCTATGCTAGATTATTTGTACCACTCCAACCTGATAGATGTAATATACAGACTGACTTGTTTTTTAATTTAGTATTTCTTTAAACCAAATCTCTATCAACTGCAATGATCTTCTCCCCAATAGACTACTCTCTATATAAACTAAGGCATGTTAATGTAGAAAAGTAAGCTGACAACACACTCCTTAGTCTTCAGGTACTTAATGGTCTGATATATTAAGACACGATCTGCTCCCCCTTATTCTCACATCTCAGTGGCAGCAGTGGCCCCCTTCATACAATGGGGTGCTAAATTATACAGTTTTCATAAATATGCTGAGGAACAAATGGAGTAAACTAAAATAGTATAACCTGAGTATCCAGGATTCTCAAAACCATTGAAAAGGTTCTTCCATCACTATGATAGCAAACAGCAAGAGGGATCAAAGATATAAGGAATGCTACCATCCATCCTCTATTCCAAAGTCTGAGGGTGAGTGCCTTGTTGGCCTCCAGTCTCAGATGTCAACAGATCTGCTGTTGAAGATCTTGGCCAGCAGGGAGACATTGGACTGGGCCTTCTCCTGGATGACACGAGCCTTGTCCTGGGCTTTCTGAAGGCTCTTCTTGGACCTGGCGTGTTTGCACAGTCGGCTCTGCTGGATCTCGTCCTCAGTGCGCCGCTGGGTGAAGTCCCAGGTCTTCTCGGTCACCACCTCCCCGTTCTTCTCCCTTTTCTTGCGTAGTCGCTCAAGGTTCTGACTCTTCTCCACGTTGGCCAGATAGAAATTGGTCTCGCGCTTGGCCTGTGAGATCTCAGTGCGCAGGCGCTGCTTTCTCACGGTCTGCTCATAGGCCAGCCGCTCGCTCAGGTGGCACCAGTAGAACCGATGTAGGTACTGAAGAGGTAGGAACAAACACACTAAGACGGTACGCACACAGAATGTCTGCTTTCTGGAATTTAAGTATCAGAACATATTATATAAGGAATAGTAGCAGGTCCCACAACAATAGAAGACCAAAACCAACAGCAAGGTCCTCCAAATCAGGGCTAGTGAGTTTCAGGCCCTGCAGTTGATCTTTACTGACCCTTTGACTGGTGCCCGCCAAGTAATTTATTTTCAACTCTCACTTCTATACATGCTTATCAGGCCTGTATAATATGTCAGCTACTCCAATTTGTCCCACATATCAGTGTTAATTATAATTAATCACTTTAACACTAACTATGAAATAGGCTTCCAAGATGGTGGCACAGCAGTAGCGCGCAGCAGCCTCTCTGGATCCAAAATGGTGCTGTTTTGTACTATTTTGTCTCCAAGCCCGACCTTCTAAATATTGGATATGGACATCGGAACAACCAGTGTTTGCGTCTACCATCACCAGACACTTCTGCAGTATAGAAATCAACCAAAATTCAACCTAAAGTTTGATCTGCTGGAGAAGCTACACAACCTCAGCCTGCTGCGAGGACCAGGCCTTCAGTCCTCGGTGTCGTCTGATGCTGGTGGCCAGAGGAGAGGTACATGAAAGTGGTGTGCGAGTAAGCGGAAGTGCGGCAAGACGACGGGAGTCCGTGCTAGGCTAAAAGCAAACCCTAGCCGGCCGGCACTCTCGTCCATTCTACTCCCCAATGTCTGCTCCCTGGACAATAAACTGGACTACATCCGACTCCAGTGGACCACCCAGCATGCATTTAGAGACTGTTGCATCTTTGGTTTCACGGAGACGTAGCTCAGCGACAGAGTTCCGGACGCCGCCATTCAGCTGGATGGTCTAGCTTTGTTTCGTGCCGACAGGAATGCCGCTTTGTGCGGTAAGACTCGCGGCGGCGGCTTGTGTGTTTACATCAACACAGAATGGTGCAGGAACTCCGTGCTAGTGTCTTAGCTACTGCTCATCGCTAGTGGAGTTTGTGACTGTTAGATGCAAACCACTTTATTTACCACGGGAATTCACCACTGTGCTTATAGTCGGAGTTTACATTCCCCCCGGCACTAATGATAAAGACACACTCTGTGAACTGTAAGGCGTTATCGGCAAACTGCAGAATGCACACCCAGACAGACTGTGTATCGTCGCTGGAGATTTTAACCATGCGAATCTCAGGACAGTGCTCCCAAAATTTCACCATTATGTGGACTTTGGTACGAGAGGGGCGAACGTGCTGCATCTTGTTTACAGAAACATACCCGACGTGTACTGGGCGGAGCCCCACCCCGGCTACTCAGACCACATCTCTGTTATGCTAATTCCTGCATACAGACCGCTCGTCAGGCACTCCAAACCGGTTCTAAAGCAGGTGAAAACCTGGCCAGCAGGAGCAATCCCTGCTCTTCAGGACTGCTTTGAGCACACTGACTGGGACATGTTCAGGGAGGCTGCAACCGAAGGCAACTGCACCAACTTGGAGGAGTACGCAGCATCACTGACCAGCTATATCAGCAAGTGCATTGATGATGTCACTGTCTCCAAGTTCATCACCACACGCCACAACCAGAAGCAGTGGATTACTGCAGAGGTGTGCACACTACTGAGGACCCAGGACTCCGCTTTCAGAGCAGGTGACAAGGTGGTCCTGAAAACAGCGAGGGTCAAACTATCCCATGCCATCAGAGCAGCAAAGCGCACACACGCCCAGCAAATCCACAGCCACTTCCAGGACAGCGGTGACACGCGGAACATGTGGCAGGGCATCCAGACGATCACCAATCACAAGACAACACCACCTGCCTGTGACAGTGATGCCTCCCTTGATGCGCTAAACAATTTCTATGCACAGTTTGCGGCGCAGAATGATGTGGCAACGAGGAAGACCACCCCTCCTCCAGACGACCTAGTGCTGCATTTGACCACGGCCAATGTGAGGAAGACTATGCAGAGTCAACCTACGGAAGGCTGCTGGACCAGACAATATTCCTGGCAGAGTACTAAGAGGAT
>JAACJT020000086.1:9489917-9525204 GCA_009936485.2 Gymnarchus niloticus | reverse complement strand
ATCCAAAGTCAATGGCACTGATCCCCACCCAGCTCTACACCTTGGCTTATAGCCTATAGTTGGGGAGTGAGTAGTTATCTAAGGTCTCTGTAAGCTAGACTAAACAGGTGTGTTTTAAGGCTAGACTTAAAGATAGAGAGTGAGCCAGAGTCCTGCACTGCCCTGGAAGACCATTCCACAGCTGCGAAGCTTTGTTTGAGAATGCTCTGCAGCTCAACATAGCTTTTTTCACTCTTTTTTCACCCTTTTGGTTGGGGGAGTATAGAACCAAAAGATCAGACAGATATTCTGGAGCCAAACCATGCAAGGCCTTATAAATTAGTAATAGTACTAAAGGCCAATGTAAAGATAATAATACAGGACTAATATGATCAAACTTCCGAGTTACAGTTAGGACTCTTGCTGCAACATTTTGCATCAGCTGGAGTTTGTGTAACAACCCAAAGTTACATTCAGAAAACAGAACATTACAATAATTCAATCTGGGACTGATAAAGGCATGAATTAGCTTCTCAACATCATTGAAGGACAACATTTTCCAAACCTAAGCTCTGCTCCTCAGATGGAGAAACGCTGTTCTACTGACAGTCCTAATGTGAGCATCAAAGGACAGGTCTGAGTCCACTAAAACACCAAGATTTCTGACCAATATGCTTGGTTTAAGTGAACATCCATTAAATTTTACATCAATAATCTGTTCTCAAAGCATTCTATGCATCCTTGCCTTACACCGGTCTCAAATGGCAAAATTGTGTGTGAACCCTTCCTCGGTCTAGAACAAGCAGGTGCATTTTCGGTACAACTCCTGGAAAATGCTGCGGAATTCCATAATGCCATAGGATTCACCACAGGTAGTCACGGTGTACACTGTCAAATGCCTTTATGAAGTCGATGAAGTTGAGTACCAGTGCCTTCCTGATTCTCGATGCTCTATTTGATGATGTTTCGTAGCGCACAGATCTGCTTGTTGACCAGCTGGCCTTGACAAAAATTGGCCTACTCTTCTCGCACTAGAGCATCAACTGTATCTTGAAGACACTGCAGCAGTACGAGGCTGAAAACCTTCCCAGCGACAGAGAGCAGTGTGATTCCTCGCTATGTATTACAGTCTATGGCATCACCATTCTTTGGTAGCTTATCATTCACACCGTTCACCACTCCTAGGAAACTGCCTCCTCTTGCCAGTACTTATTGCATACCTTCACCAGAGCATCTTCCAGGCCTGCGCCTCCATGTTTCAGCAACTCCACAGTGCTTTGATCTCATACAGGTGTTTTATTGTTCTTTAAGGCTTTGTGAATGGTTTTGTGCTGGAAGTAGGTGTTGCCTATACATAAATTGTCTGTGCCATACAGCAGCATTAGTCTGTCGCCATTGTCAGTCATCCTTGTTGCTGGGCCATGAGGTGCCATTATGTGTTCCTGTCCACATCAATTGCCACTAAGCTGCGCATTCATATCATGAACTCATATCGATGAGTAGGACCTTGTCGTGGTTAGGAATGTCCACCAAGACATTCTGAAGTTGATCATAGAATACATCTTTCTCCATATCATTGGCGTCTTCTGTTGGCACATAAACTTCAAAAATTGTCTTCATGTGTCTTGATTGGAATCTTGCCGTAATGATGCGCTCATTGATGGGCTGCCATCCAACAAGCTCTTTCACCACCTCTTTGCTCATGGGCAGACCAATGCCTGGGATTGGCTGCTGATCATCGCCAATATATAGGATCATCTGTCCTTTGCCGACCAATTTCCCATAGTTCACTAATGCCCAAGATATCCAGTCAATAGGTATCCATTTCCCGCAGCAGGTCCGCCAGCTTTACACACTGATATAGTGTTTGCACACTCCATGTTCTGGGTGAATGCCTTGGCACTAAAGACAGTTGACTGCATCAGGTGTTGAAGTTTCTTCCAACGTCGTCATCGAATGGTCGTTGCTTTTGCTCCAGTCTTGATTTCATAGGTTTTTCCTTGCTGTTTCTGTAGCGATTGGGTTTTCATAGGGCAGGGGTGTTGGCCCTGTGCCCAACCCTCCTCCTTCTACAGCTGGGATTAGGACTGTCAATGGAGGAGATATATCATATATGTTTTGCAATTTGTCATCCAGTTACAAATGATATTTGAAACACAAACTGCACTTTAATTTCAGAAAATATCAATATTTGTCAAGGATAAAGAAAATGCTGTTGCATCATCTGCCTATGGTAGCTTAGTGGGACAGACCATTGCCTCACACCTCAAGGGCAGCACATTTGAACCCCGCTTCTACTGTGTGTGTTTGAGTATGTGCAGCTCATGTCATGGGGGATTCCTACCGCAGTCTAAAGACATGCAGTTAGGCTAACTGGTCTCTCTAAATTTACCCACAGTATGTGCATACATGTACTCTGTGATAGACTGGCATATTGTGTTTCCATGCCATGTACACTACGTTTTCTGGGATAAGGCCCCTGTAATAATTCAGAACACGGTACGATCCAATAGCAGAATCACACAGTTTAATCATAGTCAGAACAGGCAAGGTCAAAACTAGAACCAGTAGGATTTCCAAAAGCCAGGGGAACATAGAAAGCATAGTCGTGGTCACAGGCAGTAGATCAATGAGCAACAAACACAGCAAACTGAACCAAGGCAGGAGGCAAACAATCAGGGTCATACACTGGCAAATAAACAAGCAAACCAGGCACACTCAGTAATGATCTCAGAAACACAACACTGCACAAGGAGGCAACTAAACTGCAGGGCTTAAGTAGGGGATCAGTAAAGCAGGGCTGGAAACTACTTGATGATAATGAACGAGGCACAGCTGGTCAGTATTCAGGGGACGATGAACGGGAGTAGGTTTGGTGTGGCAGGTTAGACGCAGACTGGCTTGGTGTGGGCGTGATAGCCCCCCACCTGATTTTGGGTCATAATATATTTTAAGGGAAGTAAAGTGATTAAAGGCAAGTTAAGAGAATATTGCTGAAGGCCAGTAAACCTTTATTTCTGTAAAGTCTACCATGGAGATTCAAACTATTGTGACTCAGTGACTTAATCAAGCAGAGCACTGAACTTGTGTTATCATTAAAGGCCATTCCAGCAGCTCATGAATATTTAATGAAATGAAGCCTGGATAACTTTTTCTTTTGCTTTAAAAGCATAAACCTAGCTTATATATGAATGGTGTCACTGGGGCTAATGAATATCAAGCACTTTCCATGTGTCTCACATACACATGGGTGCTCCTTTTACACAGCTCACTTTGATCTAGTGCACCACCCTTTCATACAGTGGTTCAAAACAATAAAACAGATTTTTGTAAAAAGAAAATAATGTCATAGTCTGCACAAAATTATAATATTTGAGAAGTTGAAAAAAGGAAAGATGGGAGATACTGATGAACTTAAGAACTGAGGGAAGGTGCTTACTTGTATTTTTTAACCAGTAAGTAATCCTGTATAGTTGTTTTCTTGATTCTGTCATGTAGCAATTTTTGTCTTTTGGTGTATCTGAGTACTAGCATGCTGTCTAGGGCATCCACTGCCTAGTGCCCCGTATTTCCTGGGATAGACCCCAGGCTCATAATGACCCTGCACTGGATAAGTGACATGTAAGATGGATCGATGCATGCATTTATTAGATGGATCGATGGTTTATGTTTGTCCTTTGTATATTATTGTATGAGCCACCAGTTAGCAGCATTAGCCACACTGTTATTGTTTGCATTCTCACCCAGATTCATCTGTACTTGCAGACTTGTGATCAATAAAATGACCTGATAAACCACTTCAGCCCTGGATTATGGAATCTGTTCCTTTTCATTGTGTCACCTCTGCACAATCAGGCAACACCATCAAACAGGCGCTGTTTTGATGAAAAAAAGATTTTTAGCGACCGGGCAGCCTTTTGAAATTGACTAATCTCGGGACAGCAAAGAAAGTATACTGTTCACCATTAGAGATAAATTTAGTGAGATGAAAAACGGTCTACACTTGTGATAGCACTGAATACTTCTTGCACTGGCAAGCATTATGTTAAACACAGGTGTAATTAAGTGCATCATTCCCATAAAAGCAATTTTTGAAAGGTCTTATTTTCACCACAGATTAGTAAAACGATGCTAACGTAAACATTTCTGTGTGTGTGTTAATTATAATGCCCATAGCCTTTCCCATAGGATAGCGCTGTTCAGGGCACACACCGTCAATGAGACGTCGGTCCAGCCAGAGCACATATACACTAATAAACAGACCCACACACATTGAACGCATACAAACGCAGCGGAATAGCAGTTGTAGGTACACAGGTGAAGCACAGGCCATTTTATCTTCTTACATCAATAAAAAAGGTCAATTGTGAAGCGCAAAGTATTTCGGTGCAGAACAATGCTACCGTGTGTATCAATATATATATATAAACCAGTAAAAATACCACATACAAACCTCTCTACCCATTAGTCAAGCAGAGTTAGAGAGCGGAGAACGAGAGAGTGTGCGTCTGGGGGGTGAAGAGGGGATCTAGACATCGAGCTTTTAAAGGATTTATCAGTGATTTGTAGCGTCACATGCAGTAGTGAGCACTGTAGCTTTTTAGTAGACTAACTATGACAGTCATTAAGTCTCAAAAGCCGGCATTTGCTACATATAGAACTTGAATCAAAACGAAAAAAAAAAGAATGGTAAAGGCATTTCTGAAATTCAATATTGTATCGTGTACCTTCTGAATGCAACGTGTAGTGCTTGAGAATACGCTTGGAAAACGCTTTCATAGATCGCAAAACCATTCGGCAGTTTCTAGTGCTGTAGTCGATTTTTTTTATTTGACTTCTGGGATTTGACGTTTACATTGAGTGTAGGAACCAACATTAAAACATCAAGATGCGTTTTCAGGTAAGCTATCAGAATCATCCCATAATTTCACTTTTGCTATTTCGCATTTCCTCAGTATTGAAGTAACTATTCACCTTTTCCCCAGTTTAAATTCTTGGAAATCCTACTAATAATTTCCTAAGTAAGGCATGAAAATGAACGAAAGATATCCGCGTGTCTTATTAACTCGGCACAGTCGTCCAACTTGTGTTAGTCCGTCAAACACAGCTGTTTCTGTTTAATTAGAAATCCACTGACATACAAGAATCTATATGTATGACCCGTATATGGGTCATATAATCATGTAATTACGTCATTAAAAAATATCAAGTATCGTCTTTTTGTAGCTCTTCGCAAATCAGAATAACTGTCGGAGCTGGGCGTAAATTTGCCTGCACTAAACCTTGCTTTTTATTGCTTTATGTCACATGTCAGTTGGTGTTAAAATGTCATTCATCAGTTATGATCGAGGTGATCGCGTGGATTTTTATTGTTTCCTTTGCGTATCGGGGATATTTGGAAATATAGTTTACTTTTTCATTTGTATCAACAAGTTGCTTATTATTTTTTAAAAAAGCTGGCTGCAGCTTGCGCAAAGGGTAGGGTGATCTTCTAAGACAAAAAAACGCAAATGTATCTTTTGAACAATTAAGAATTATCTGCAATGATTTCATTAAGCACACTCTAGTGAGTGTAATTACTGTAGCATGGGGCTCCGGTGTCCATGTTAATCATCATACCGTCTTAACCTAGGTCATGCATGCTGGCGCTTTTCGCGCTGCAGCGCATTACAGGGAGCAAGCAGTCTGCAGTTCATAAAGGCAAGTTTCTGCTAAACCGCGGAAGATTCAGTAGAGCCTTTTATTCCCTGCTATTCTGTAATCTTTGAGTACGTAAGTGTCGAAGTTCATGGTCCATTGTTTCTGTGTGTGTGTGTGTGTGTGTGTGTGTGTGTGTGTATTTGTGCATGTTGTGAATTTGCCTTTCGCTGCATGGGAACGTCGTAGAAAAAGATTTCTATTATTATTCTTCAATACCAAAGTTTTGATTCATATTAAAGTATTAATTCAGCTGTACTCTTACACACACACACGTGTGCACGTTTAACAGCCTCTGAACTATGGTTATTAGGATATATACTGAGTTAGATATACTAATAACCCTTAGGTTATTATTAGGTTAGGTGTTTTATTTTTAAAATGAGTTTAAACAATCAGATAACATCAAAAATTTTGATCCAGTTACCTCAAAAGATAAATTTTGAAATCTCTACTGTTCTAGCTATGTCAATACAGGCAAATACCCTAATGTCCATGTTGATAACTTGTGCTTTTTAAAAATTATTGTTAGAAATTAGAACTGTATCTCATGACAGATTCATTTTTGGTTCTCCTATATTTTTCAGATTAACCTTCAGATGATTATGATCTATTAAAGGATTTGTTGTATGTGACATGGAGGAAATAAGTGCAAATAAAACCAAATGGTACAGATTGCACTGAATTCTATCATATCCATCCTATTATAAACATTATGTAAACAATTCTTCAAGTAACATGGTTAAAGACAGAACCTAAATCTTGATGAGTTAATACAGAATTCCTGTGTTACTCTTCAGCCAGTGATTAAGATGAAGTTACTGGACTCCTTCAGTAAAATATCCAGCAACATAAACTGGTAAAATATGCAAACAGAAGCAGTAATTTATGTGGTTTTGTGCTAAAGGCCTGGGAACCCAAAGGTTGTGTTCAAGACCATATGTAATGTAAATATTAAGGCACCATCCGGGACATGAGTGCATAACCTTTGGGATATGGATGAAACCATCATCCTGTGCTTAGACAGTTTATTCCCTTGTCTGGTAAAAACAGCTAGTTGATAAAGGCTAACTTTGAAAATGAAACCACTCTGAAAATTTCAATTTTATCAGCTTAATAAATAGTCATTAGACTTTTTCAACAGTCCGTAAACACATAACTGTCTCCAAATTGTCCTTAGTTTGTGATTGTGTTTCCATGTATTTCTGCATGACCTGAGATGAACATTTATCCCATCTTAGTGTCCCCCTCCTTGTCCACTGGCATAGACCTATACTTGCACAGTTCCTCTATTGGACAAGCAGCTACAGAAAATGGAAATTGGGTGGTTAGATATACACTCTTTTCCTGTAAAACTGACATTTTGAAAATAAAGATGGTGAATAACTTGGTTCC
Organism: Gymnarchus niloticus; assembly: GCA_009936485.2. Taxonomy (NCBI): domain Eukaryota; kingdom Metazoa; phylum Chordata; class Actinopteri; order Osteoglossiformes; family Gymnarchidae; genus Gymnarchus; species Gymnarchus niloticus. The sequence continues at coordinate 9,518,133 of JAACJT020000086.1, read as the reverse complement.
TCATGATGGCAAGTGGATCCATGGGACTTAGAGGTTTTTAGAAGCAGGAATGGGAAGGTTTATTGTGAACCTGATGGAGAAATGGAAAGAACACAAATACATGGTTTGATCTGTAAATAAGAACCAAGAGAGCCCTTCACTCACCCCGGAGCTAACTTACTCGGTATTATTGTCACTTATTTACCCGTAAGTATCTAAACCTTGTTCGTCCCCCAAAACAACCATACCCTCTTATGTTTAAGGAACACATTTTTATGTTAATTTTTATCTTTAAGCTTTCACAATGGCCTGTCATTTTTAGGGCTTGGCTATGTACCAAGCAGTGGTGGCTGGTGGTCTTTCAAACAGGGGAAGCAAATTTTAGACCTATATTGTAAAATTAGTCAATTATTGCCCCCCACAACCTAATTTGAAATAAACGAACGAATTTTACCAAAATGAAACAAGGAGCAAACTCAAGAATGCTATATTTATGTTTATATTTACACTAGGATATGTACAAATGAAAATAGTGGGCTATATCACTAGCAAATAACAGACTATGAGCAGCAGTTTGTCTCACAAAATCTCTCTCCAAAAATCCACTTTGGATCAAACTCGAAATGCTCCGATGTCAAAACACTGTCAATCAAAAAGAGGTCCCGCCCCTCTGACAGTTCCTCCAATCATCGTGCAGCAGCCCCAGCGTCCTGGCCACCCCACTGCCCCATTTACTCCCAGAGAAGCTGAACTTCTCTGGAAATGACATTTTGAAGCATTTGTCCAATAAACTTCTGGCCTTGCTGCACAGAAAAGAGACCATGTTCTGAAGTGCCATTGAAGTCCACTGAAGCTGAGCTTCAATGAGGTTTAATGAATTGTGCTGCCCTGTGAATGTATGGGGAAAAAAATTACATTAGTTGACCTGCAAGAAATTATTACTGATTCTGAATGAACTAGCCATGAAGTTGAACATGTTTTAGCACACTCTTTGTAATAGTAATGTAAATACAACAGTTCATTTTTGACTATTTTTTTTGTGACATCTTAGAGGAGGTGGATCTTCCCTTGTAGTCTTAGAGCAGTCACCTCTGGTACCAAGGCCTTCCCAGTGTGGATTCACTGAGCATTTTGGAAGCAATCCTTCAGGGTAGGTTTGCCAAGGACACAGTCAACAATGAGTTACGTCTCAGGATAAATGGGAACAGGAGGAAATCATACCTCTCCCTGCTACACTTTAGCTGAAGTTTTGCCTCACAGAATGTTTAATGGAACTTTCAAAGTCCATGGGGTGACATATTGCCTCAGTTCACCGTCATCATGCTGGTTGGCTCTCTGGCTGGATGATGCGGGTTGCTGGCCTGCCTGAATCTGTCTGAGTACCTCTCCACCTGCCCAGGTGGTGCAACAGCTTTGATCTAGGATGGTTCACCTTTAGAGGCACATGCCTCTTTCGGTCAAGGCCCTGGCAGGATAATCAGCCAGAGTGTGTTATTCTAATGAATTACAGTCCTAGGTAGTTATCAATTGGAAAAGCAGAGTGTAGTCTTTATGCACTTTCTTGCAACAGAGTATGTATAGCCTGACCAAACTCCTTAAACACTAGATACCAGATGTATGTGTATCATTGTAATTATTCCAATTGTCATAATACTTTGTATTTTGGACTTTTTAGTAAAGTAAACAAAAAAAACAACACTGAAACACAATTTCATTTTAAAATGTAAATTTAAAAACAAGTTGTTGAATATAAGAATAGATATTCAATCTTAAATCTGGACAAAAAAATCCATTACCAATTCTTCCCAAAATTGATGTTCCCTATGATCAAGATTAGCATTCATGTGTGTTTCTTAACCCCTATGGTACTTTTTAGCCCTTTGAATTTTTAAATTGGGTGTTGTTTGCCCAGACCTAAATGTCATGCACTCTTTTATAATGGACATACAATTACGTCTCATGCAATTTAAAAATCAAGTTAAAAACAAACTGTGGAATAAAGGAGCACTTTAAAAGTAATTTAAAGGCATAAGAGTTAGATTGTTATATATATATATATTTTCACCAATCTGAGAGCAAACTAGTCTGAGATGTATAGATAAAAAGGCATGCTTTTAATGTGGTGCGTTTTAGGTTTTTTTTTAGTAGGAGAAAGTCTAGAAATTTTCTCCATCACATCTGGAGAAAAGAAGCATAAGTACACCACGTGAGAAATGGAACCATCAGTTTGCCAGCTTGGCACCATCATTCTCTAGTGAGCAAGAACTAGTTGTCTGAACTGAAGTTGTGCTCCAGTGAAGTGGACCGATCCAAGGAAACGGGGGTGGGATGACAACCTACACAGCAGAATTGCCTGAATGAGTGATGACCAAAAGAAAGTTTGTGAATTGTGGATATGACAAACTTGTGGGCCGTCACACCAAGAATTTTTAGAAGCTTTTCTGGGCTTTTCAATTGATTTGGTTGCTCCACCTCATGCATTTTCCTCCAGTAGGATGCATCTATAAGGTGGGACTTTTCTTTTTGACTCATTGATTAAGACATTGTGGGTACACCTGCTAAAAGGTTTATCTCTTGGGGGTTTAATTACAAACTACCTCTGTGTGATACAGTCTTCACTGTTGATACTTCTGCTCCACACTTGGCGTGTCCCAGGGCAGCTGGTTCACCTGCAATGAAGAGCTGTCAGCCCCCACTGATGCAGCTGTACTAGATTTTCTTTTGGCCAGTCTTTGTAGATCTGTTTTCAAGGCGACTGATCCGTGGAGTGGCATGAATGAGTTTCACCCGTTTCTGGTCTTCAGATGGTGTATGAAACAAAGAATCATGAAGCGATTCTCTTGGCAGTATGAAAACTATTTGGACTTCGAATGATGAGCCAGTTGTGGAAATGTAAAAACTATAGCATGGGGAGCTGCACTTTTATAGTCAGACTTATTATTTTTGTTCTAAGCCATGCAGGAAAAGGCAACGCTGAAACTCTGTGAGGAGCCGAGCCTTGGATCAGGTTGAGGATGTTTGTTTGATCGATGAGTCAGTATTACGATGCGACATCCAGTCAAATTGCTCTTGGACATCATCAGCTGTGTTGTTGAATAATGTCAAGCTTTTCCAGTCTGGAAAATTAATTGCAATGTCTTCCACTGTCTTTTAGCATGTAAAAGGTCCATCATACACACAGCTGTCACCCAGAATTATGAATCTCTATTCCTGGAAAAAAAGCAGTGTGGTATGATCTCATAAACTGTTACTTGGCCTATCTGTAAAGAGGTTCCCCTTGTGGTGCATACAAGGGATTTCTATAATTGAATAACCTGATCTTTGCCTTGATTTTGAATGCACCACAACCAAGGGTGTAGGGGTGAATTCAACATTGCTGGGGACATAATTACATCAGAGATTAATTTTAATATTGCATAATTATTTTATTGTGGGGAATAAAAACAGCTTACTGAATTTATTTTTTTTTTCTGGGGGGGGGGGATATGTGTTCCCCACACTCCCCAGGTTCTGTGCCCCAGCATACTAGGCTTTTGTTCAAAATTGCTGAATGTGAAATGCATTTGTGACATAATTATATATAATCATATATGTACTGTATTCTAATTGATTTATTATTAACAATTATTTAAATGCAAAGGTCTATTTATGGGTGGGGAGTAGATGAAGCATAATTAAAGTATAATAAAAAATTGGGGGGCTGTTTTATGGTGATGAGATCTCACGGTTTGACATATGCGGGAACCAAACAAAAAAGTTTGCCTTCCCCCCATTCCAAACAACTTTTTTGTCTTATATTTTTTCATAAGTTTCACTACTTTCACCAAAATATACAGATTTTCCATGACACTGTTTCAGTTAGGTTGACATGTATGGCGGTAGTTGCCTTTATTTTTGCTCGGTGCTTTTATGATGGCTAGACGCACAGCAGAGACAGCAGAATCTGCAATACAGAAGGGGCTGAAATTTCTACACATACACACAAATGCTTGCATCAGCAAACAACTGTTCTGTGCTTTTTCAACCCATAAAAACATTCTTATGATGTAAATCAAAGAAGCGGTGAATGTGCTTTATCTCGGCAGTTATGGCATTTTAACTTGCAGCTTGTTTATGCAAGAGATGGTAAAGACAGCTTCTTGAAACAAAACAAAAACTTCTCAAATACTTCATTCTGCTTAAATATGTAATGAAATAATAATGTAATAGAATAATCCAAATCCGAAAAATAAAATACAAATAATAAAATAAACTCGGAACTTTGTAAAATAAACTCGAGTGCCATCTCATCTGTCCCTGAAGCAAATTATCATAAACATTATTAACATTACTTAGGGACATGAGGTGAATCAATTTGGTCCTTTATAGCTGTGTCTTATAGACTCATAACTTAGTGTTCCCTTCAATGGACCACTGTCCCATCCAGGCTATTTCCCTGCCTTGTCACCTGTGCTTCCTAGGACAGATTGCAGGACTTCACTACCCTGTATCAGATAACGGATTGGATGATGTATGGCTTTTGGTTGAACTGAAAATAAAATACTACGTCATATGTTTAGAAAATATCTTCAGCACTGTCACTTAATGAATCACTGGCAAAATAAAACAATTAATACAAATATATTATGCCATGTTGCAGTTATACTATTATGCATTCAGTGGCCAATTTATTGCATACTCCTAGTTAGAACCACTTCAAGGGTTGATAGGTTGTGCATTCAGAGAAGCCTTTCTGTATACCACTGTATACTACTGAGTTGTTATTTTTCAAGTTGTATTTCAAGTTGTAACCTTGCTGTTAGCTTTAATGAGGCTTCTCCTCTGACTGCTCTCATTAACCTGGCATTTTCACCCTCAGAACTGATGCTGACAGGATGTTTTTATTGTCTATTGTACAATTCTCTGTAAAGTGTAGACACTACTGAGGTGTGTGAAAATCCCAGGAAAGTGCAAGATGCTGGAATTACAATATCTGGCGTCAACAATCACCTTAAAATTTGCTTCGATGACGTATATTACCAATTCTAAAGCCGATCCTCTGTATTAGAACCTGAAATATCCAAACCTCTTGACCCTGTTTGTATTCAGTATATATTCAGTTACAGCCACAGGATTCACTGTTTGGAGGAGCAAGCTGTTTGCCTTAACAAGCAGGTGTACAAATCCATTAAAGTGGGTACTTAGTGTTTTATGCCAGTGTTTTACTGTTATTACAGTATACAGTACATACAGGTGTGAGCAAACACTGACTCATAAAACTGGCTTCCTAGCTCCTTCTAAATAAGAACTCTGCTACTTTCTAATGTCTTTCCTTGTTTCCAGGTGTGCTGTGAATGTTAATCTGGGTAGCTAGTGATGTACGGTTTTTGCATCTGTCTGCTCAGTGCTGAGCCAGTAAACACCCACTATCTTTATTTCCTCTCCAATCCAGATTCTGCCACCAGGAAATACAACTGTGCATAATATTCACCATCACATTACAGGGGCAGGCTTAATAAATGTTAGAGACAGTTACTTGTGGATTTCCTTTGTTCCATGTAAAACATGCATTAAATTTGACTAAGTAATTGAGTGAGGGGAAGAACTACTCATTTTAGACGGAGGTTGTTCTTTTGTTTTTTCACTATTTTGTTTTTGCCAGAAGGGGTTTAATGCTTTTTTAATGCTGGGTTTTGATTAATTTCAGTTTGACTTTGCCTCGTCACATGCCAGATAATAAGAGATGTGGATTCTCAAGCCAGTTTGAGTATGGCAGTTACATCTGCCTCAAATGATGCAGGGTGTTCTGCTGTGCATCATTTTCTGAAGCTGTCCTAAAGTTGTTCTTTGTAATGAATGCACACAGCAAGAGCAAGAATTTAACCAATTGCAAGAATATTGACAGTATAAACACTGAAAATTCCCTAGGTAAACAAAAACAGCAAGTCAGTGCAACCTGTTGGCTTTCCGTAGAAGCTTAGTTTCATTAAGACACCAAGTTAAGTCAAGCTGGCTTTATTGTCATACCACCCATATACAGCTATATGGGGGTCTCTCAAGACCGCGGTGCAACATACAGACAAAAAATGACAAAAAGACAGAATCACAATAATTGAAAAATGCAAAACACCTATAGGACACTGTTAGATGGGGGGGTGTTTGGACCCAGGGTGATGGGTACATAGTGAATAACAATAAATAAAAATAATATGACAGTAGCACCACACTCTTATCTACATGAATGCACTATACATAAATAACGGATCATGCAATTACTAACATCACTAAACCGCAGATTTGAACTGCAACTATGAAATTCAAAAGAGGATGATTAAAAATAAACTGTTGCAAGCACATATCCAGAGGGAGTCTACATGTCTTTGGGAGAGGATATTTTTATGAGATATTTATCTGTGTAAAATGGCCACTGATTTGTTGCCGTCTTCGGTTGGTATCCCAAGGATGCGTCAGGAATGCTGTCTCCCAGCGGCCATGAGACTACATAATGCCTCCTGCCTTTAGGTCACTCTCATTCCTGCCACTCCTGTTCCTGCGAAGGGTAGTTGGACAGTGTTTCAGTGTGTGCCTGTAATCACTGGCCAGCTGAGGTAAAACCATGCATGGCATAGTCAAAACTGCACTCGTGTATTTTGTCTTCTGTGTACTACTTTGGCATCAGATGTTCCTGCTTGGATTTAATAAAGTATATCATTCATCCATACATACATCCAACCATCCATCTACAGGTATAATCAATATAAATTATTATTATTATTATTATTATTATTATTTATAATGTATGGCTCTCCCACCTGTTTGTTCATTGAGCCTCTGACCATACTCTTTACTCATGCCTACCTTTGTGTTAACGGACCGGAGCAAGGCTTATCTCCATAAACGTGAAGCTAACTCAAAGCACGTGTGAAAATGAGGCCTTTTCATTTAATCAAAAGCAGACTTGTAACATGCTACAGTTTTAAATGACCTTCATAATTGTCTTTTTTGAGTGATAACTGGTATGCAGCATTAAGTATATCATAGGCTACCCGTCAATAGTGGGCAGCTGTACATACACAGCTTCGTGTTTTCCAGAGAGAACCATCCAGTGCTAATCATGCAGAAGTAGGTCATTTCACTGACTATGCAGTGAAATACATTTAAACCATTGTGGGTCTTATTATGGGTGTGTGGTGTCAGCTATTTGCAAAAGGAAGAGAGGCAGCGATAAATTCTCTAAGGTACAAGCTGAAAAAAGGCACTGAAGTCAGGATAAGCAACATGCTATATGGTTTCAATACAGCCACGGTTTCATTAATGTATTTAATCTCAGTTCTCAGCAGAAGGAGAAGAAAGGAGAAAATAATTATGTTAGGAATACTGGTGTGGCCTGTGAAGTAGCTTAATCAGGCAAGTGAGCTACTGGAATCAGTTTTAGCCCTCAAGAATGGCCATCAGCAGTAATATATAGAACAACTGTTTATTAATTAACTGAATGTTGGGTTATTATTTTGCAACATTCCCATATCCTTTGGCTTTCATCAAAAGACAAAAATGTTATTTCCTCAAAGGCATGTGAAAAAATAAATGTGATTTTATTAGAACAGGCGAAAGTCATATTCCATTCAGGTTGAGGACGTTCTTTTCAAGAGATTTCTATGCAGAGTTAAAATGTGTGAGGTAAACATCGCAGTTTCCTTTGATTGCATTCTGGGATATTCCTGAGTAGAATACTCAAGGGTTCGAAATTTGTATAATTTTAGAGTTTTTCTAACTGACGCACTCTGCTGGTTCACTGTAAGGTTTTATAAAACCCTTCTAAGCCAGAATATATTTCAGTGTATATCTGCCACAGCTTGGCAACACTTCCTTGCTTCTTGTGTAGAATACCACATCTTTATTCCAGTAGTTCATTCTGAACCAACAACTTCGGCGTAGGATATAGCTTCAGCTGGAAGCTTGTGCTCAAAACTTCTCAGAACTGCAAGCGGTGCATTGCTTAAATTTGTGATTAATTTGTGATAAGACTGAATTTCCTAGTCACTGAAGGAATAAGAGGCAAAGTTCATATCAAAAGGCACCTGCTGTCATTGAGCTTACATCCCTGGAAATAGAGCTTCAGGTTTAGGAAAAGGTAGAGATTATACAGTCTGAGTCAAGCATGCAAATATTTGCATGCAGAATAATTTGTGGCTAATCGCATCTCCTCAGTATGACTTCTGGTTTTTGTGTAGTGTTTGAAAAGTAGTATCTATGAAACTGTCAGTATGAAAAACAAACTGACTTGCAGTTGTAAATTTACAGACAGGCACTCCACCACAATTTGCACAGACAAATGACAGACTGATGCCTGAGAAACAGAGCCTCAAAGTAAGAAGCAGATTGTATTTTACAGTGTATATTCTTAGGATTATGGCTTGTCTTGAATACTTCCTACTTTTTATCACTGCTTTATTCTAGATTTCTGAAATCTAAAGAATGCTTTCAAATATAGATGTCTGCAACTTTAAACAAATTAGAAAATGCTATTTAACATGGTTATAGAAGGTCATTGTCATGTCTACACCAGCATTCCAGGTTCCCCAAGTCTGGATCGGGGTATTTGGTCTGCCCGTGCATGTTCCTTGTTTCTCTATTTAGTGAAATTGCCTTTGTCCTGATTGGCCTTATGTGTCTCACCTGGTTCTTTTGTTACTTAAGTGTAGGTTCCCGTGTTGTCTAAGTTTGAGTGTGAGTGTTTGTTTTTGTTGGCTTGTTTAGTTTCAATTTGTTGTTTAGGTTGTGTCTGTTGTTAAGTGGATTACCAGTCTTGTTTTTAATTCTTATCTTAATTTAAATCTTGTTCCTGGTCTGGTAATACCCTAGTCATTCCTTCTTGTGTGTTCATGCCTATGGTTCTAGCCTTGTCTTTTGAGTTCATTCCCTTGTGTTCATTCCAAAGCCTGGTGATTATTCGTTTTTATTATGTCATTAAAACCCATCTGTCCTTGCATCCTCGCCATCCTTAGCTCGTGACTGTAGTGTCCCGTGACACTCATAATTGTTTGTAAATGTAGCATCCATAAATCATACTGAACTAGACAGTATGAGGAAAGAATTACACTTTCAGAATTTTTTCTTATTCTATGCAAACATTACTCCTTCTCTCCCACCCCCATCCCCTGCAGAACATGAGCCCGTACACATTATACAAGATATATGCATATTAAACTCATGTTGGACTATCAAACACATCACACTACTTTGCTGAGCTCTTTTTCTGACTAATTTAATCCTCTTGACAATGCGGGTACTTTGTATATTGCTTAATATATTCAAAACCTAGAGCATATAAACAGAAGATTAGCTGCTCTGTAATATCTTGAATTTCTCTTCTACACAGGTGTTTCAGGTAGAAGGTGAAGTCTTTATCTATTAGAGTGAGAAACCTAGAGTTTGTTGGTGATGACCATGACACTGCAAAATCATCACTGTGGAATAATCTGGGCATTTGAGTGGACCACCTGTCATTCAACTACTCTGCTCCACCTCGTCTGGATGCTGTGGATGGGGCTGATTCCAGGGATATGGGCACACCAAGGTACCCAGCCACACTCTATCAAGATAGAGGGTGACATCACTCTAGGTGGGCTGTTTCCCGTCCATTCCAGAGGGCCTGCTGGAGTTCCATGTGGTGAGATCAAGAAGGAGAAAGGAATTCACAGGATGGAGGCCATGTTCTATGCTCTGGATCAGATTAACAGTGACCCAGATCTCCTCCCCAACATCACCCTGGGTGCACGCATCCTTGACACCTGTTCACGAGACACATACGCCCTGGAACAGTCTCTCACCTTTGTTCAGACACTTATTCAGAAGGACACCTCTGACATACGCTGCTCCAATGGTGAGCCACCCATCATCCGAAAGCCAGAGCGCGTAGTGGGTGTCATCGGGGCATCTGCCAGCTCCGTGTCCATCATGGTGGCCAATGTCTTGAGGCTTTTCGAGGTGAGAATCCTTAGTGCATGTCATTTCTTGGGTAGTGTCAACAATCTGCCATCCAAGCCTTTGTCTTCATGTTGGCATGTTTTTCCATAATTTTACAAATGTGCTTCTCAAAGAAAAATGTAGGTGTGCCAGCGGCTTTCTGTTCCTTAGCAGCCTTCTCGACTACTTCAGGGTTCTCTTTTGGGATGTTTCACTTAACAAATGGTACCACTGAAGCACACCGAGGATATACTTACAATGAGTATGAAACGACACTTAGTTCCTAAGGAGTCATTGTTGCAGATAGAACATTCTCTGTGTGTCAAACAAGAAACAACATTCTACTTGTGAAAACAAAGTTATTCCATGTTCTTAAACATTTGTGTGGAACATAATTTGCTTTTTATCATTTCCTTGTACCTGAAGGTGTCTGGTGATTGGCCTTGCCCAATCACCAGACATTTTTATTTGCATAAAAATGATAAGTGCTTTAAAATTAAATCCTACTACATCTCCAGTACAACATTATAAACAAGGCTTTGAATTTTAAAGCTTTAGCGAATCTCGTTCTGTGTGATTGACTTAGATGGCAGTGGAACACATTGATAGGATATGTGTGAAATACAATCTGAGCTTGTCCTCCCATTGAGTTATGCCACGAGCGGTGAGGGCATCAAGTGTTCACTCTGGCCGCCCTGCCCGCGACGCTAGCGAACACTGTGGCTGCTCTCGTACATTGAGTAGGCGGAGACAAGGTTTTTAAGAACGTTACGTCTTGCAAGCTTTTTAAAGGGGCCAGAAAGCAAACAAATGTGTAGCTTATCTTTGTTCTGACTGCCGATAGGGTATAATTTCTCAAATTGGTATTGTTGTGAGCCAGTTAATTGTATTCCTGCTTAAAATCAAGCGTTCTGGAGGGAAAATGTTGCCTATAAATTGTGTTGCGCTTCTTTTCAAGTTTATCTGCTCACTATGGATAATTGCGAGGTAGTTGCTTAAATGTGTCATGTTTATGAAAGAAAACACTGCGAGTTCGAATTGTAATTTTGAGCGTTTTACTGGAACTCGTACAGTAAACTCAGTCTAACCTGGTTTACCTGTAGTCCGCATACACCCCATATCACTTCCGGGGTCCCCCAAACAACTCCCCACAATTACTTGTCCGTCTTACAATCATACCACATCTCCCCTTTCTAGAGGGGTCTGCTTCTGTCTAACCCTGAAAGCAGGAACCTACAACTTAGGCAACATACCAACAAATGCCTTTAAAATTACACACTCTACTGCTTTTACATTCCAACAATTTCACCTTTTAACAATTTTGCTTTTTATTCTTCATTAGTTATTAGGCACAGTACATTTTAATATTTTAACAACAAACACTTCTTTCAAATCACAAGTCCAGCCTGTTTGGCTTCACTAGTGGTCTCCCAGACCTGGTTCTGATTTGTGGAGTTGCAGGTGGATGTGGACTGCTCTGCTTGTCCGCTTCAGCAAAGACGGGAGGCTGCTCTGCAACTGGTTCTGAAGGCTGTACCTGAGTAGCACCGTCCTTCGGCTCCTCTGGACTTGGCATAAGATGGTGTCAATTCTGCTGCACAGTTCCATGCGGTGGATACACAAAATAAGACCTTGGGGTTGTGTGGCTGCTAACCACAGCACCAGGCACTTTGGTGTCTTTCACCCATACCTGTTCCCCTGGCTGCAGTCTGCTAAGGGTTCTGACCCTTTGGCGCTTATTGAAGCATTTTGCATCTGATATCTTTCTCTCCCTGTCCTTCCTGGTGACTACTCCACTATTGGGGAGCACAAGATCAAGTAATGTAGGCAATGTCGGCACAGTGGTGCAGAGCCTTCTACCCATAAGAAGTTGAGCTGGACTGTACCCATTACCTAGGGGAGTGGCTCTGTATGCCAGCAGAGCAAGATAAGGGTCTTCTGCTTTCTTAAGTAGACCTTTCACTGTCTGAACTGCACGTTCGGCCTCCCCATTACTCTGAGGAAATTTAGGACTACTAGTGACGTGTTGAAACCCAAAGGATGAGGCTAAGGAAACAAAAGCCTGTCCCGAGAATTGTGGCCCATTGTCTGTCACCAAAACCTCTGGAACCCCATGCCGTGCAAACACTGATTTCAAATGAACAATGACATCAGTGGACCTAGTGGGAGTCAGCTGAGCAATCTCTACATACCTGGAGTAGTAATCTACCAGTAACAGATACTTCCAAACATGAACAAATCTGCCCCTAGCTTTTGCCAGGGTCGGTCTGGAAGTGGAATGATTGGCTCCTTCCAGTTCCGTCTCTCCTTTATGCATAGTCTGCAGTTGAGCACCACCTCAGTCAGCTGTTGGCTCAAGCCTAGCTACCACACCAACTCTCGTGCCCGCTCCCTGCACTTCACCAGACCTTGATGACCCTCATGCAGCCTGGCTAGGAGTTCGTTTTGCATCATGGTGGGAATGACAAGCCGCGTTCCTCTCAGCAAGAGTCCGTCCTGCACAGTAAGGAAGGCGCGTTCTGCCCAGTGCAGTGGGAGTTAGAAAAATGGAGAAAGGCTTTAGAAGACAGAGGACTGAAGATAAATAGGAAGAAGACAGAATGTTTGAGATTTAATTAAAGTCAGGATTCAGACGTTAGCCTGCAGGGAGAGCTACTGAAAAGAGTAGGCCTAGATACCATTAAATTCAAATACCTTAGATCAGTGGTAGCCTAAGATGGAGAATTGGATGTGAAGGTAACTCAAAGAGTAGAGTGTGAATGGAATAATTGGAAGAGGATATCAGGCATATTCTGCGATCAAAGAATCAAGGTAAGGTTTTTAAAGGCAAGGTTTTTAAGTCAGTGGTAATACCAGCAATGATGTTTGGGGCTGAGACATGGGCAGTGAAGGGAGTGCAGGAGATGAAGTTATATGTAGCAAAATTAAGAATGTTGAAATGGGCGTTTGGAGTTACAAAAAAAGGACAGAATAAGAAATGAGAGACTCAGAGGTGCAACAAAAGTAGGAGTAATATCTAAGAAAGTGCCGGAAAGTTGGTTTGAAGTGTTTTGAACATGTGATGAGGTGAGATAATGAATATGTTGGTAAGAGAGTGATGACAATGGAAATACCAGGGAAGAGAAAGAGAGGGAAGCCAAAGCGGAGCTGGATAGATGGAGTAAGGGAAGACTTGAAGGAAAAGGGTCTGACTGGAAAAGAAGTGCAGGATTGAGCTGTATTGAGGAAGCTGGATCGATCAAACATGGAGGTAGGAAAAGACTACGAAAAACATTTCTGTGTTAAATTCTGTATTAAAGTTAAGAAATAGGATTTTATTCTTCATTAAGTATAGATAAAGTAATTATGGATTTAATGGCATTTTCTTTGTTTTGTCTCATTTTATCAAATTTATATTTATTTACATTTATTTATTTAGTAGATGCTTTTGTCCAAAGTAATGTACAGGGAGGCCAATACAACACTGCATACAGCAGTTTGGGAGCTACTTAAGGTATAAGTGCGGCTAGGATGAGCTTCTAATGAAGGACCAGCAACAAAGTGCAGGTTAGCGTTGGACAGAGCTATACAACACCTTTCATAGCAAGGTAAACCAGAAGCGATTTAAAGTCAGTAACCTGGCTAAAGTTGTAAGATATTAGTGGAAAAAATTGTGAGAAAAGAGCATGAACAAGCAGAAGTCAGGGAGAGGAAAGGCCAATTGTTGGATGTTTTAGTAGAAATATTCCCGAAAGCGATGACCCTTGAGGCATTTCTTGAAGGCTGAAAGGGAGTTTTCTGACTGCTTCTAGATGGCCAGCTTGTTCACCTATCAAGGGACAAACACAAGAATTGTCTACCTTGAGATTTCTCATGGGGAGATTGGATAACCAGGTAACATGGGTTTGCTGAACAAAGAGGGTGAGATGAAGTGCAGGTTTTGATGAGTGACTCAATGGAGGTGGGTGCCAGTCTGCAGGCCAGTATCAAGGACTCGGACTTGATGGGAACGCCAATGGGGAGCCAGTGAAGAGAGACAAAAAGAGGCGTAACATGGGAGCATTTTGACTGGTTGAATACCAGACGTGCTGTTGGATTTTAAATCATCTGGAGTGGCTTAAAAACACAAGCTGGCCAGGAAGGAATGGTGACCTGGCCAGGAAGGAATTACAGTAGTCTAACCGAGAGATGACAATTGGCTGGACTGGTAGCTGAATGCATATACTGGCAAATAAAGTCTGATCTTCCTGATGCTATATAGTGCAAACCTGCAGGAGTGGAGATTACAGAAGTGTGGTCAGCAATGGATAGCTGATCATCTGTTATTACCCCTAGATTCCCAACAGACAACATCGATAACCCAAGTTGTATGGTAATGCTGTGGTGAACAGTTGGGTAGGCCAGGAAGATGAGGAGTGTAGTCTTTGAGACATCCAGGTGATGATTCTTCATCCAGGCCACAATGTCAGCATGGCATGTGTGACCAGGAATTAATTGTTATTTTCAAGTGATTAAGTGAAGATGGCTGCAGCTTAATTTGGTAAGTTACATTGGATTGTATAAAACGAGGGTGCCTGAAAGAGGGGTGTCTGTTTTTAAGTTTGTTACAGAAAGCTGTGTACTGTTAATCATGAAGCTTTTAACAGCCCGCTTAACTTTTGTGGGAGATTAGCAGATAAGTTTTTCTTCCCTTGTTGCACCTACCCTATCATATAGGGACGAGTGATACTTTTGCTTTGAGTAGTCTTTGGCATGTGGCCTGAGTTAAATTTTAGTTTTCGGTTGGGGCTAAGTGAAGGTTTTGTATTTTGCTGTTGGGGTTCCCTGCTTGTTTTGCCTGTTTATAGTCCTTTTTAGTGTACCCTTTAATAAAACTTCTTAGTGTGTACCCTTTTAACCTGGTGGTCACCCTTGAAGGGGTATTCTAGTTGTACACTTTAGTGATTCTTTTGCTTGTTCAACTGGTGCTTTTACAGACATTATGTTTTTTTTAAATTTTCTTTGTATGTATTTTATTGTTTTTGTGAATCTTGTTTGGGTTTGTTTTTAATTGATTATGTTTGTAGTGTTTCCTATGCCCAGTTGTTGGTATTTCTAGTGGAGTGTTTTAATAAATTTTGCAATTGAACTTGAGACCTGTCCTGCCCTTTAGTAGTAAGAGCTGCATGTCCTCAGCGTTGTTGTGGTAGGAAAAGCCATGAAACTGGATGATCGGACCTAGAGAGTTTGTGTACAGAGAGAAGAGATGGCGACCACAGACTAAGCCCTGAGGCACGCTAGTTTTTAGCTGGTGTGACTGGAACACCTCACCAGCCCAAGGCACTTGGTGTGATCCACCTGATAGTAAAGAATCAAATCATCTCAGAGCAGTCTCAGAAAATTTGGTGAGGAACACTAAGAAGCTGCCTTCCAGAAGTCGGACAGCTTCACAGTACCGTGTCCTCCCGCTGTCCTTGTTTTGCTGAGCTGTGCCCCTGGCTGTTATCAGTGTTTATTTGGGGAACCAGGCAGGCTTCCCTCCAAAAACAGGCAAATACAGAACACCCAGAAAGCAAAACAAAAGAATTAACATTTGATATCTTAGTGAAAGGGAACACAGCCTTTGTGGGATAAAACCATGCTGATGTACTATAAGAAATCTTATTTAAAGAGCAGAAAAAAAGGGTATTACAGTATATTTGTTGTATTATTAGTAGTATTATTTATTACACTAGAGTTGGTAATGTTAAATGTGATTTGCATGTTATAAATGAAATGCAAATTTCCTGTAAAACTATGTTATGCTTGCATTTCAACAGTATATTAAATGCAAGCAAAAAAGATACTACTTTATTTATTGAAAAATAATTTGACTTTCTTGCAGTATTTAGCTTAGAATGTATTTTTGTTATTAAAGGAAGTTTCCCAAATGGTAGGGTTCCAGTTGTGGAGTTTATTTCTGTAAACCAAAACACAAATCCTGTACTAAGTCATTAACCAGACTACGGTCAGTCAGGTGCAGATGAAGTAATGATATATTATCCAGAGTCAAGCTTTAAAAACACAGAAAATAAGTCAAAAGTCTTTGGCAGTTAAGTGAAGGCAGCAGGTTCTAAATGTTCGAAAAGTTAACAGTATATACCTTAAAACCATAATCCAGTCTGTATTCCAGCAATGGGGAGCACTGATGATTGCATGTGGGGAAACAGAAGCACAGGAGAGTGTGACAATATTTTTCCATAGTATTAATATACTTACGTAAAGTTTTCTGGGACAGGACACTCAAGGAACTGTAGCTGCTTTATAATTACCAGCTGAACTTCTATATGTCTACCCATTTTAGTGCCAGCTTATCCAGTTAGGAGTAAGGAGAATACTTGCAAGCAAAGAGTATTAAGCTGGTTGCATCCTGGATGGAATGCAAGTCCATTGATGGGCACTCACTCATCAAAATACCAATGGTCTAAGAAGGATCTGCCATTGCTAGTTCTCAATATATAGTGGAGAAAATAAAAATTCAACATGTCAACATTTTTGTCATTTCTCTGATGTAGCTATGCGCATAAAATTTACAGCAGACATCGGTATTAACTCAATAAAAATACAGAGCTAAAGAAATTGTAACCTTCCAATCCATAAAAATGTTATGGAGAATAAAGTGGAATGGCAAGAAAAAAGTATCGAACACAGTAAGCTAAAGCACTAAACCAGCTGATTCCACTATTTAATTCTGGAATCAGCTGGTTAGTACTTCTGCTCTTTGTAGAAGGGTTACCCACCACTGAAGGCAAGTTAACAAATCATGTTGACACACAGGAAACAGCTCATGATGGGTAGAGGCAAAAAGCTTTCCCAAGACCTTTGCAACAAGACTGAACAGTATAGCCATGGCACTGGTTACAGAAGGATTTGTCAACTCCTAAATGTTCCTATAAGCACAACTGGGACCATTATCCACATGTGGAAGGAACATCACACCACTATTAACAGGCCATGCACAGGAGCTCCTCGCAAGATGTCTGACCCTGCAGTCAGAAAAAGATTGATAGAAGAGTAGAGCTCCAGAAAGACCTGGGAGCAGCACGTACAGTCATCACAGAGAAAACAATAAGGAATGCACTCCACTGGCATGGTCTCCATTCCAAGACTTTATTACTGAAGAAAAGGCATGTTGAAACTTGTTTGATGTTTGCCACACAACAATTGATGAAGCGTGTAGATTACTGGGAGAATTAAGTATGGTCAGATAAAACAAAAATCGAACTTTTCGTCAACAATACAATGTATATTTAGAGGAGAAATGGCTCTGCATATGACCCTAAAAATACCTTTGCTATTGTGAATTTCGGAGGTGGGAGCATCATGGTATGGCGCTGTTTCTCTTCTCCGGAATAAGCAGAATCAAACTTAATGACAGGGAAGATGAATGGAGCCATGTACTGGGAATTTCATGAGAAGAATCTGTTGCCATCCACCAGAGTAACGAGGATGAAACACGGGACAATGATTCAAAACATACTGCAAAGGAGACTCTCTTTTCTTTTCAGAGGATGAAAATTAAGGTGTTGGAATGGCCCAGTCAATCATCAGACTTAAACCCAAATAGAACATTTGTGGAAGGAACTGAAGATCAAGATTCACCAGCAGCCCCCCCTGAAATCTTCAAGATTTAATGGCTGTCTAGAAGGATGGGCCAAAATCGCACGTCAGCACTGTGCTGGATTAATTTCCTTGTACAGGAGGTGTCCTAGAGCTGTCATTGCTAACAAAGGCTTCTCAACAAAGTATTAAATAAATTTCAGGTAGCATGATCAATTCTTTTTTCCTATGTCATTCCACTTTATTGCCTGTAACATTTTTATGTTACAATTTCTTTAGCTGTGTATTTTTATTGAAGTAATACTAATGTCTGGTGTAAATTTCATGTGACTAGCTTCTTCGGAGATATGTATAATTACAAAAATGTGGATGTGTGTAATACATATTTCGCCCATTTTATTTGCTTACTACTAGAGGGGTGCAGTTTGAGTGCCAAGGCTCTGGTTTCAGTCTCTGTAGGCATCTACATGCTCTGCGGTATAACTTTTGTGTTTTGATTTCCTGAAATATGTCCATAATGAATGAGAAGAAACATCTTTAGCTGCTTTCTTTTATGGATTTTGTCCTAGGATCTCAGTACAGAATGTGTGCAGTATGATAATAACTATACAGAATTAATTGATGTTGCATGCTTGTTGAGATTGTTTGAACACAGACCACTTCCCACTACTGTAGTCACATTGAAACTGAGGACATACACAGACATACAATAACAGAGAGTTATTGAAACACAATCAGTAGAACATAGTTTTAAAAAACATTTTCTTATTGTCTATTTCAACAGCAGACTGAATATTCTTGCATCTTTTAGGCAACACTGGCCAACAGTGCAATGTAGAATGTCTGGATTTGTACTCCTGCCGTGATAGTGAAGGCTTTCCCCACAGGCAAATTTCCAGCATATTTGTCGTGCAGTCCTCTTCTGGTGGTGTATTTAATGACACACACAAGAAAAATTACAAAGATGATAAAGAATGCTTTTTAAATTTATGCGAATTTCACCCTGTCAACATATCCGGATTGAGAGTGGTTGGGAATTTCTGAATTCATACATATATGTTTATAGCAGCTGTGTAACTGGACTGTGTGCAATGGACTCTTGGCTGCAGGACATTGGACGTGCTGTGGAAGGCATTTTATCACTTTTTCATGAAGAAAGATTGCCTTTTGGCTCAAATAAGTGCTTCAGGTGCTCAGTTTTTAAACCATCGAATGCTGTATGCAATAATATTCATTTAAATGTTTGGGCCTTATGGTCTAACCATTTGCAATTCAAATAAATACAGTTTATATAATCATTTCCTGTAACAGGAAATGAAGTGCTCTCTTTCAAAAATGGCTGTGAACCACATTTCTGACAAATGGAAGCCTTCTGTTCCTTTCATGTGCTCAATAATACATTTGATCATAATTTTCAAATGGAATCCTTTAAGGTGTCTTTGCAAAATGTAAGTATTTGCAGACTAATCGCTCTATAAGTCAGACTTAATGGGAAAGGATGGCTTAATTGTAGACTTTCTTTTGTGTGTAAATAATTTATTTTTTTATACAGTTTTACACAACTGTTTGTCATACTATGGATCCAAATGACACCTTTGGCACGATGAATCATTTAAACCAGGCTGACGAGCCAAATACCACACAGTAATTGCTGGCTACAACATTAGTAAAAAGATTAACATTTGCTATTGTTTTTTCTCCAATCAACATAAAAATGAGGCAGATAATACATAAAAGGCATATCAGAATTTGACATCATACTCTCTCATGACATGTGTCACTCTTCAGAGATCTCTTTCAGAAAGAGATCTTGAACAGAAGTGAAGTACTGAATCCCATTACGTTACATTAGCTGGATATGCAGGGGCTTCCAGAAAGCGTTGTCATTGGATGAGACTCTTTAACATTTCACAAATTAATAAAGACAGTTAATAAAGACAATCTGTTGACAGATTATTGTTGTTCCGGCATTTTTGAAAGTCCTGGCTTTGAAGGCTAAATCCCATGTGAAAATTTTAGATGTCACTTTAGACAGTAATCCAAACTTTAAGATCGTTGTCCAAGATAGCTTCTTAACATCTTCAGAAAATTGTCAAGATCTGCAATACGCTTCATTTTCATAGGCTACTTGTATGATCTAGTAAATACTCGTAACTGCAGCTGGCCCAAGTAACCTCTAGCATCTTTTCTCATTGAGATTCTTTTCATTATTGGGTAAACGTTGGGCAAGTTGGAACACAGCAGGTTCACAGGCAGCAAACAAACATCTGGAGAAATTTCCCATCAGCTTCATGTGCAGTTGTTCTATAACCAGGCCAATGCATGTCAGTGATTGGTGCTGCACGAAGTAATACTCTTTTAGGAAAATAAATTATCCATGTTCTGAAAATTTAAAGGATAAATTCAGTGTTTACTGTAGTTTCTTTGAGTTCAGAACACAGTGTTGAATTTGCTAGCCTGCTTCCCTCAAAGCCAGCACTAAGCCACCATGCTCTTAATGTATGAATTATGTAATGCATCTACTTATGGAGCAGCTATGATGCAGAGACAAACTATTATGGTATTTTGAAAAGTCATATACGTATTTAATTGTACACATGAATGAATGATAGTGTTTTTCATTTGACGGTTGATGTGTAAATAATGAGATATATTAATATTGAGCTGCTTTGCTGTGAGCAACAGTAAATAAATCTTTGAATTGGGTAGCAAGTGGAAAGCATGGCTGTGTCTGTGAGCAGGAGCTCCATGCAGACACTGCATTTCAATCTATTGTATATATTGTATTGCCTGCTGATCTCAGTCTCCCTGCCTGTGGTAAACATCATTTGAGCAAAACCTCTTTAATCTGGCAGATAATCTGCCAAAAGCTTCTACTCCCTCATTTGTTCTTCACTCCTCCCAACCCTGTGTCTGTCTACCTTCTCCCCAACAATCAAGCCAGCCTTTCATAGATGCACCCACCAAAAATGCAACCCCCATACATGCTTCATAAAGTCATTTTATAAAGAGCAGACAGGCAGTCAGTGATGAAATAGCCATGAGGCCAAGCTCATTTCACTAAGCTGACTCATTAAGAAAGAAGCAGTGTATGGGTAAAATAATCATCTCGTCTAATTTTCAAACTAATGCTTGTATTGTCATATTTCATATTGTGTGCCATTCATTGCTATTTGATGTCCTTTCAGCTGATTTTTATGCCTGGGTTATTGTCTTTTTTGCATAGTGTTATAATTGATAAATGCAATTGAAAGAGTTTCACTAGAATTTCTGCAATGAACCTAGAATAAAACATATCAAATGGCACTGTTCAGAATATGAAAGTACCATCCATCCATCCATCCATCCATTTTTCAAACCCCATAGTTTGTCTCTGCATCTTAGCTGTTCCATGAGTAGATGTATTACACAAGTACAATAAGACCATGGTGACTTAAAGCTGGCTTTGAGGGAAGTGGGCTGGTAAATTCAACACTGTGTTCTGAACTCAAAGAAACTACAGTAAACACTGAATTTATCCTTTAAATTCTTTCAAAACGGATAATTTGTTTATTCTCCTACATCCATGCATCCATTATAGGCATAGTTTTAGGGAGGGATGGTGGGGACATGTTGCAATCAACTTTGCAATTCCCTCCTGTCTTCTTTCATGTATATTTAAAGCAACTGTTTGTAATTGTTTTGCTTCCTACAAGCTTTCAAGCCAAAGTTACACCCCTGTATTCATCCATCCATCTTCCAACTGCTCATCCTGTACGGATTGCAAGGAGGCCTTGAGTCTATCACTGGCAGCGTCAGGCACATGCTAGCTGTCCACTCTAGACATGCCAAGTATCTTGTCTGACCCTGTGCAGTTCTTAGTGTTAGTTTTATTGCTTAAAGTGCTAACACATTGGAGAATTTGTCTTCAGGTCTGTACACAAATGTTTTTGTCTCGTTTGGTAAGTGTGCTTGGTTGTACTTGCTTCACTGAGCTACTTTAAGCATCTGACTTTCTGACAGGTATGTTTGATGCTGTTTACATTTACATTTCATTAGGTTACATGGTTAGGTGCTATCTTCATTTTGATAATATGCCTATATTAAACCAAGGCTTTATGTTCTATGTACCTTGATTCTCTGCACTTTATGGCCAACAACACCTTTTTGGTTTTCCAAGCAATTTTTTTCTGTTGCAGTTGTTTTGCCTTCTTTGAACATATTAACACTAAGTACAGGCTTCTGACACTATGTACATGTCTGTCTAAGTAGCAGTTTACCACTGGTCTGGCATTTTCCAGTAACACATAGAGAAAACTGAGGAAGTTTCTAATCTGGGAATGTTATTCATCTATTTACATTTTTAAACCTTGTCTTTTTTAAAAAAAATGTTATCTGAAATGCCAACCCTGTTATTCAGTGGTGTCAGTAAAGCTTCTCTTGAAAATCGCAAAGGGTAACTGAAATGGTTGGATGCCAACAACGGAGACCGATTGTTCAAGAAGCAGAGGGATACAGGTATGAGTTATTATGAGAATAGTGTGAAAGAAATGACTGTGGTCCATTAGTCCAAAACACAAAGAACTACAACATGCAGTAGACAAGTGAAGGTTTAAAATTCGTATTCTTTAGAGATCAAACCCAACTTTTCCTTGTTCCAAAAGTGTCTTGAAGGAATCGATGTTCTTCATGACTTCTCCAGCGCTTGGCTCATCCCTGCACATAAAATGGAAGGTGTAAAAGCAAATTGGTAAATTAGAAGTGGTTTTCTTGGTGAACTGGTGCCCCTCAGCTCAAGAGAACAATAATGGTTCCTTCATGTTGTACATTTGTGCCAATCCATGGTTGTGATTAATTAGTTGTTCATTGTACTTCTTCCTGATTTTTTCTTTTCTGATATTTTCATGCGATCTTACCTGATACAGTTTTCCCAGGTGATCTAAAACATCAATTTTATGTCTTCTTTCAGATCCCCCAGATCAGTTATGCTTCCACAGCCCCAGAGCTGAGTGACAACAACCGCTACGACTTCTTCTCCAGGGTTGTTCCCCCTGATTCGTATCAGGCACAGGCTATGGTGGACATTGTCAAGGCAATGGGCTGGAACTACGTGTCCACGCTTGCTTCTGAAGGAAACTATGGAGAAAGTGGCGTTGATGCCTTCATTCAGATCTCCAGGGAGACAGGTATTTGTTTTTGGAAAAAACAAATTGTGGAAATGTTTGCTTATGTAAACACTTTTTCTCAGTAATTCTATGACAAGTACATGCAGTAGGTCCATCAGGTATTTTTGGCCTTAGAAGTGCAGCTCATGAAACTTACCCGAAGATCTAGAATGTTGAGTTATTTTACACAATGTATATAACAACGGATAAATTCCCAGAAAATCTTGTGTTCCGTAAGATCGCATAATAAAAATCAAAGGGTTTATGGAAAAAATAAGTTTGGCCATAATAACAGTTTGTAATTTGGCATTTCAGTGGATACAACTTTATTTTAGGTTCAACAGCTAAAATTTCACCAATATGCTTCGTAGGCACTTTCTTGTAAATTTGATCACTCATATTTATGGCAATGGAAGTCATTTTGTGAAACTTAGTATGGGTGTGTGTATCTCCCTCTTACATCATATGATATGCTTCAGAATGCATGCTCTACAGTACAATATATAAACGATTGATTTTATATGATTTGGATCTGTTTTTGATTTAACATTCATTGAAGTGTTGTACATCTGAAGTAAAAACATTTTCAAACTTTTTTTTTTTCAAAAAAATCAATATATTTATTTTTCCCTTGCAAAAATCATCTGTGACATCTAGCTAATTGAAGTTAATCATAACATCTTACCCAAACAATCTTGTAGTAATTGTGACACGGTGGGTATATTGATATGTGTTGATTATTGGTTTGTCACTGATTTCCTTCTAAATATGGACTGGATCAGGGGATTTAAATCAATGCAGCCCTATCTTTGACACCTGGGCCAGAAATCCCATTCAAATTGGTATTTAATTGCACCCCTAAAATTAACACTTCCAAAACAAAGCATATAAGTTAACTGCACTGAGTATTAGTTGTATTCCTACAAAGTATTACTACAAAGACCAGTGCATTCAGGAGTATTATTCTGCTGCGCTAAACATAAATTTGTCCGGGATGAAATTGCTTATTAACCAACGAGGGATTGTCAATATATAGACATCTTTCCCCTATTTATCATTTGCATATGAGCCAACTTGCATTTCACATACAAATGTAATAGCAGGTCTGCCTGAACTTCCTGCAAAGAGAATATCACTGTTCTGCTTCACTCTTCCCTTCTCAGGAGGCCTGTGTATAGCACAGTCTATGAAGATTCCTCGAGAGCCCAAGCCAGGAGAGTTTGACAAGATCATTAAACGGTTAATGGAGACCTCTAATGCTCGAGGGGTCATCATCTTTGCTAATGAGGATGACATAAAGTAAGTAAAGTAAGGCCCTTCGTTTCTTCAAAAGTCATAATCACTTTTCTTATTGTATTTTTTTTCCCCGTCTATGAAAATTACCATTGAAATCCAGAGTATGTACCTGTGCAGAGCTAAGTTAAGGGTTTTAATGATCAGGGCAGAAAATGCACTTGTAAGTTGTTAATGCTACAAGCTGCCAACAATGAAAATGAATAAAACATAGATATTAATAAATTAGTAAAAGAAATATCACAGGGTATGTGTTCCTACCATGATAATAATCATGAACAGCAGATGAAATTACATTGATTTTTCAGTAGCAGTGAAAATTGAGATGTTGTGCATTTCACAATAAAGAAATTATTATACAGCAATAATTGCAAATAGGTGTTTTTTTTATTTTTGTAAATTTCAGCATTGTACTGTGTTGTGAGACTGGGAAAAAGGCAAATGAAAGAAGTCAGGCTTGCAAGCACTAAGATAAGAGGTACTAAGAACATACAGACCTAGTTCTTATTACATAATTCAGACGACAAGGAATAACACGGGAGGGATTTGCCACTGCAGTTGGCATTAGTTGCAGGTATGATGAAAATTACCTTCTAAAATAGTAGTGTTAAAAACAAGGTAATTACAGGTATCAGTAAATATATTTACAACACTAATCATTCCAAATTTCAGTAGCATACTAGCTGAAAGATCCAGTTGATATAAAATGTGGGGGGAGCCTGGCACTCAAATCCCTTCCCTGCATTGTGTCTCCGCTGTAGATTTCAGGCAGAACTACTTCACAAGGCTAGTTGACCATACAAATTACAGCAATCACTGAATTCATAATATTGTTAGATATTTCCAAAATTGTGGAACTTAAGGTGCTCATGCAGGTCACTGCCATAACATCTGTGTGAAATGTTAACTAGTTACATAAGGGTTACTTCTTCACTAGTTCTATGTCTAAGAAAACCATGTGTTTGACACTTTTGTTATCCAGGACTTAATTAATAGGCTTGCTTTCTGACTATAGTGCTATATCATGGGGCACATATTCCAACTTATCCTGTACACTTTTAAATAGTAGAATAGATTAAAATGGAATCTAATGCTGCTGCATCAGTCTTGAGCCTCTTTTAGAAATTGCTACCCTCCGATTGCAATGCACTAGCATTTTACCATATTACTTTTCATTATAAAATGCTGGTTTTGGATAAATTGTAATATTAATAATGCAGGTGTCATTAGTGAGCCTGAGAAGTGTACTTACTGCGTTAGTGCGTCATTAGGTCTGGACAACAACAATGTTAGATGTAGTGAGGCTTTTTCATAGCAATCACAGATTTCTTATAAGAACCCTATGATTGCTGAGGCAGGAGGACTTTGATTGTGGTGCATATTAAGGGCTGATCTGGACACTGCATTTAGACAGAGCAAACTTACCTTGGTTATATTTTTAATTTTGTAAAAATTTGTTAACAATAGGACTGACTGCCAAAGGGTTCATATGGAAATTGAGACAAAGACAGAACTTGAATCAGGATTTCTGACACTAAATCCTAAATTCTATTTTTATTAACTTGGTACAGTAAATGTATTTCATTTCCTTGTGCTTTTGTAGACGTGTCCTGGAGGCAGCAAAGAAGGCAAACGTGACAGGACACTTCCAGTTTGTGGGTTCAGACAGCTGGGGGGCCAAGATTTCTCCCATCCTAGGCAAGGAGGATGTGGCTGAAGGGGCTGTCACCATTCTGCCCAAAAGGGCCTCCATAGAAGGTGATGCCAAGCGCTCAGTGCAGGACGATTTCAGAACGTCTCCGTCAGTTAGGGTCCGATTTTCTCATCCACCCACTAAAATCCTGTTTCCACATGTTTTTTTACGCATGCATTCATTACACACATTCTCTCATCAGCTGAAGTATCCTGTTCCTAGCACATAACATCAGAATGAAGGTGGGCTTGCAAGACAGGGAGTGCAAACTCAAAAACTGACATTAAGAGGTAATGCCCACGGTGATTTTGGCCGAAAGTAAACCATGGAGCATGGAATTTCAACTGATAATGTAAAGCAAATCTAAAATCCACTGAAAGTAACAGTGGTGTGGTGTAGCTTTTAGAAGGATATGGCAAGAGCGAGCTCAAAACTCACTGAAGATGGAAATATTTAAATAACTGGCCCCATAAGTAATGAAACCAGCTCAGTCAATAGAATGATTAAAACACGTAGCCCATCCGTTCAACCATCCATTTTACAAACCACTGTCAAGGGAGGCCAGGACCATATCCCAGGCAGCTTAGGGCACAACGCAGGGGACACTCTGGACAGGAGGCCAACCCATCCCATGGAAAACACGTAGCATTTATTAGAATATTAAAAGAACACTGTAATGTGGAAATTGTTTAATTGTCTTGCATAGTATATGAGGGGGTCCAAGATTGTTCTTGGTAGCCAAGATTCATACCAAAATATGCATGATAGGCTTTTTTGATTAAATCGGTGATCTATTGCCTTTTTCCACAAATGTAACAAAATGAGTCATCACACAGAGATGCACACGGTCCCTGTTTAATGGCCACATCAACACGTAAACACAGATGCGATGACATTTATAAGTTATAATGACAGTTTATTGACTGTACAAATAGGTAAAATATTGTGCATGACTTCTTCAAATGTCAACATGGTAATATGTCACAGGAAACATTCAAATTTTAACATTGGCACTGATGGTAAGTCATGATACAAAAAAAAATTTTGACCGCAAAAGGGTTTGGTGAAATAGCAAATTAAATTTTGTGTCATAAGCAAAAATGGGGACCATTTTTGAAATCAGCACATCACCATTGATAAGGAAAACACATATTTAGTATAACGTCGGATATGTCACAGTATATTATCCATGGAAATTCAAGAATTAAGATAAATCTTAGTTTGTCTTACTTATTTGTCATTTGGTGTTATTTGTCTTATATTGGATAATTTGCATTGACTGTAGAACAGCTTGCATCACCAACCTATCAAGTGCTTCTATCTTTTTGTAATTCTGCATCACAAAGATGATGTTTTTTTTCTTCCTCTTTATATGTTTTATCAGACCATACAATAGACCAATGGTCCAGATCTATGGAAAGTGCCTTGGGTACAGAGTTAACCCAACTAACTGAAATGTGGTTGGCCCTCATTAAGCTTAAATATCTTGATAAGGTTTTCAGAGGGTCAGCCAAATGGATTGGAAAGTGTAACACTAATGAAGAGATGGAGAAAGCCTTGACGAAGTAGCTCCATGTCTAATCTATTATATGCTTTTCCTTAATATAGCCTTTTTGTTCATTTTATAACCTGCTCACCTTATTCTGAGAGAGTTCCCCAGCCTGTAACCTGTTATGTCACTAATTTTATTTAGATGTCATAAATGTCATAAAACAAAACCAATACCAGAGATGCTCTGGACAGACAGAAAGGTGGAGAGAGGTCTGAGTTTACTGGCTAAATGCCTATGATTTTTAAGGTATTTTAAAGGGATTTAATCTATATATTTTTTCTCAATGCTAAAAGCACAGGTGTTTAATGATTTGAAAATAGGATTTGCCAGCTAGGATGTTCTTACACGTCACCTTATAAATCAAATTACCTAAAACTAGGCTGTGTTTAGCTAGTTGCACTAAACCACTTGCCTGAGACTATAACTACAGTCAGTTTCTTTATCCCAAAATACTATGTAAATTGTCTGTACAATTAAACTATCATCTAAAGAGAAGGCTGTGTTCTTATGTATAATTTTGTCATTGCTGGGATTTGTAAGCTTTGATTTATTACATTGAGGCTGATGAATATTACTTTAGATTTGCCTGCTGCTGTCATGGTGCTACACTGGTTGCCTTTAGTGAAGTGGCTGCCCCAGTATTCTGTGCATCACTGTGTTGTTTATTAATCATAACTGCCCCCCATCGGCTACCCACCCACCCTGGTTTTGATTCCCTCGATTTACAACTGCCTGTTCTCGGCCTGGCCCTGTGGTAACGGGTGTAAACATAGAAAAAAAAAAAAATGTGTTAGCTGGCATAACCAAGGAACAACCAAGGAGACTTTTGTAAGGAGTGATCTGACCTTATTGCTTTTCACTGTTTGTTTATGTATTCTGACAGCTACTATAATATATTCTGATTGACTTAGAGCCAGACATCCTGGAGAATGAAGTCAAGAAGGCCTTAGAAAGCATTGCTAACAACAAGGCTAGGGGAGTTGATGGAATCCCAGCTGAACTACTCAAAATCCTAAAAGATGATGCTGTTAAAGTACTCCACTCAATATGTCA
>JAACJT020000086.1:9474965-9489908 GCA_009936485.2 Gymnarchus niloticus | reverse complement strand
GCAGGCTTCGAGAGGCGGTGGAGGACAGGGCGGCCTGGCATGCTGTGGTCCATGGAGTCGCGAAGAGTTGGACACGATTGAGTGACTAAATAACAACAACAACAAATAATATATTCGGATGCTGTGATCAGATGTTAAGCTTTCATGTATTTTAAGTGGCTTAGCAAAAATTGAATTGTTTACAGTGCTTATTGTAAATGATTGCAAGACTAAGGAAAGTATAGAACATACTAGTCAAGAAAATGTAATACTTGGGTGATGTAGTGTGGGCAGCTTTTTCTGTGCTGTGAAAATAATTTATGATTTACCATGTTACCCTCTCCGAAAAAAAAAAACCACTGGAAAAAAGTATGCTATGCACTAATAGAACTGTGTCTCCATTGCAGGATGGTATAAATCTGAGGTTATCAAACCTGAGTTACAGTACCTTTGTGTGTCTCTGGCACAGGATTTGACCAGTATTTCACATCAAGGTCTCTTGAGAACAACCGCAGGAACATTTGGTTTGCAGAATTTTGGGAGGACGACTTCAGGTGCAAGCTGACACGGCCGGGCATCAAACTGGACAGTGAGAAGAAAAAGTGTACTGGTAAGATTGACCAGAACACACTTTCTGTTCAGTTAGAATGCAGCGTCACCTCTAGTGTGAAGCACTAAAGATTTGCTAAACTTCTGCAAGGTTCTCAAGCCTCCTGCCTGAATCTATATCATTTTGTGATTTTTCAATGATGCCTCCTTATGTGTGATCACATTGCCTAAGTGGCACCACACTTTGAATTGCATTGTTTGCATTGCATTTGTTTTTTCTGTTAAAGTCCATTCTGAAGCAGAAATACAAGTATGGTTCTCATTGATATGAATAAAAACAGATTATAATGAAAGTAACGGTGCGATCATTCCAATCTAAAACCTAATAATGAATGATAGATGGATCTTTTCAGCATATATTTACAGTTGTTGTTTCATAGCTTTCATCTAGACCAGCTCATCGGTTTACTGAGTTATACACCTGGGTGCTATTTTATCAGATTCATTTAGTTTAACCTACTAATGAACCTCTTCTGGGGAAAAAACAAGAAATCTCCAAGTTACCTCAAAGGCCTTGACTTCTGTGCAGTAACAGAATGTGTCCTATGTTTTTGGAATGGATAAAAATGATCTGTGATAATTAAGGAAAGGTCTCACCATCCTCCATAGCCTGAAGTTGGCTTTCAACCAAATCAAACTAAGCAGCAACTAATAAAGAACACACTGGGAAAGTCAAAAAACCAGCCAAGCTGTACATTAATTTGCTTCATGGATGGATATCGGAGATAAATATTGTTGAAAGACTTTTAAAGGAACAGAGCTGCATGGGCAATAAAATTCACTTACTGTTGTGCACTAAAGATACTGTATATTTTTCAGGGAGAAGCACATGCATTTTAGACAGTCATGATCAGTTTACCAATTATTTAACTACTTGTGAGCCTGGCCAGGATAAGTGCTTAGAAGATGTATGGATGGATGGATGGTCAGTTTAATGAATCTGTCTCATCAGCCTCATATGGGATGTAATGAGTACAGCAGAAGTTTAGTTGCCTTCTTGATTGATGTGCCCTCTTGTCTGGTAGGTGAGGAGAGGATCAGTCGTGACTCACAGTACGAGCAGGAGGGGAAGGTTCAATTTGTCATTGATGCAGTCTACGCCATGGCCCATGCCCTGCACAACATGCATGTGGACCTCTGTCCTGGCTCCATGGGCATATGTGACAAGATGGACCCAGTGGAAGGACGTTTGCTGCTCAGTTACATCCGTTCAGTTAACTTTAACGGTGAGTCTGTCATTCGGTGTGAGACATGTGGAGGATATGCGCGTTTCCGGAGAGGGCCAATGAAACTGGACAAGCTCCAGCATGCACCTATGATCAATCACTGTTCATATAGTGTCAGATCGCTCCATTTAAATGAGAGAGACAGAGAGATAGGGAAAGATAGAAGGAGCATGAAAGACAGAGAGACAGGGAAAGAGAAAAGGAGAGGAGAGACAGAGATAGGGATAGTGTGAAGGAGCGAGAGAGAGACAGAGGGACAGGGAAAAAGAGAAGGAGAGAGAGCGAGAGATAGGGAGCAGCCCTTAGCAACTTCTGCTTTGTTCTTTTTCGATAAAGAGCCAAATAGTTATTCTGAGTGTAACTCAGTGCGCCCACTTTTTATATCCCAAGCATGCCAGTAGACTCCAAAAATCCTGTGTCATGGAGGGAGCTCGAGTGTTTTTTATGATCTGTGTGGCTTTTGTTTGATTAATCACTCTCATCATTATAGAGAGTGCTTCATATTATTAAGGATGCAATATCATTTGACTTAAATCTGACAGATTTGTCTCAACATATCGTTTGCTAGGATATGAACAATTATGCTAGCCAGTATTGTGTGAGTGTATCAATTCAGGGCAGGCATGCATAGTACAATTTAAGTATGTTGCCTAAAGACATTTATTTTCAGTTATGCAGCTAAACCAAGCTATAAGGTAAACTAGGTCAAATGCAGGATTAGGGAGGGAGGAAGTATATTCATTATTTATTTTTGCATCACTGAATAATGAACATCTCCTTATGGTTTTGGTATCTTAAGGGACTCTGTAGTTGCAGAGTCACATGCCTTTTACTTTACTGGTTTGTACCATCTCTTTGTATTGCATCAGTTGTTTAAATACAGTAGATGACTTATTTAAAAAAATCTGATTGGAAAAAGAAAATGAAAACCAATAAGGTTAGAGTGTTGTGAAGTTTATAATTTAATACAATTGTAAATGTCATGAAAATATCTGAGCAGTGGCTTTCAGGCAGAAATGTACTGTTGCCCTGGGAACTGAACACTGACTGCATCAGACTCATGCAGGCAGTTACTTTTCTATAAGGAAGCTCCCTTAAAAGATGGCTTCATGTTTTCATCCGGCTTGTACATTTGGCTGAGCTTAGTGAAGTTCATCCTGGTCAGTAGCGTACCATCTTCTTTAGCCCACCATTTTTCCCTGTGACCCTGAGGTCAAGGTACTGCTCCAAATTCAGTACATTGTGTCATGTGGATTGAAGTATAGCCTGACCACTCAAAACGTATACATGCAGGCCAGTTTTGGGGGGGGGGATTCCTGCTAGTTAGGGGTGAGAGTCGGCATACCTGGCACCTCTTGACTGTCCCTCTCTGCCCAAGAGGGGAGTGGCAGAGTGGTGCCTGGAGGGCTGAACCATCTCTGGCTCAGAGGGCAGCAGTACCCAAGGCTGGCGAGTGGGAGTTTCAGAGGCTGGGGGGCGGCAGTCTCAATGGAAGGGGGTTGGCAGTCTCAAAGGCTGGGGGGACAATCTCAAAGACTGCAGGAGCAGTGGTCTCCAAACCTGGGAGCTGTGGTGGTCTCCAAAGCTGGGAGTTAGCGGTCTCACAGTCTGGGGGCCAGGTGTCCCCAAAGGTTGAAGGAGGGGCAGTCTCCAAGGCTGGAGGGGAGTGGTCTCAAAGGTTTTCCACTGCTCCAGTCTGCACCCGCATGTGGACTCTCACAAAGCACGTCTCTATAATCTGCCGGCGCTCCCCGGGGCTGCCTTTCTGCTGGGCTGTGCCTCTTTGGGGCTACCTTTGAGTTCACCTTAGTGCACAAAGTTGTTTCCTATACTGCCACATTGCTGAGCAGCTTTCTGTCGAAGGTTTTCCCAGCCAGCCTGGTTCTCGGCTCCACAGAAGCCCACAGTGATGCGGGCACCTGAAGGCACCAGCTTAAGATGCAGCTCGCATTATGGCTGCAGGCTTGATACACCTTCTTCACATAGGTGCATAAAATATAGGCACTCTCCTGCACTGAAAGCAGCCTTATTACCTCTGATCAGAGGGCACAGGGTGAACATTATATCCATCTATCCATAACTGCTAATTCATTACAGCCTCTCCCATAAAGCATAGGGTGCATGGCTCAACTGGCACACCTGGATCGGTGTGAAACTGAACATAGGGAAATGATGCAAGCTCCAAACACACAATCAAACCCACAGTCTATACAGGTGGAAGGCCATAGTACTGCCCACTGACTCCACATTCTTCTCTTGTAAACATTATTAACACATTTCAGTCCCTGTGGCTTCAAGAAATGATTATTTTCAAAAATAGGGATTCACATATGATTTTATTGTCCAACATTGTATTACTTATCTCTGTTAAAGGCTGAATTTGAATACCGTGTTTAGCTTTGTGTCAATTCTCAGAGATCGATGAATTCGGTGCATCACTCATTGTGAACAGGTGTCTCAGATGTGCCAGCAGGTGGCATGATTAAGGGTCACGCTGTGTCCATGTGCAGGCAGCGCAGGAACTGCGGTCCTTTTCAATGAGAATGGAGATGCTCCAGGACGCTATGATATCTTCCAGTATCAGGTGTCCAACACCAGCAGCCCAGGTTACAAAGTCATCGGCCAATGGACCAACAACCTGCGACTCAACGTGAACAAAATTCTTCTCCTTCTCCATATTTCTGTGTTTCAGTAGATGTTGCCACCATTCAGGTTCTAATAATTTCTTTTCCTTCTCCACATCTCTGTATGTCTGCATCATCCAGATTCCAGAAATTTCTCCTCCTTTGCCATATGTCTGTTAGTAGATGCTTGCACCATCCTGGTTGTAGAAATTTCTTTTCCTTCTCCATATATCTGTGTTTCAGTAGATGCCTGCCCCATCTTGGTTCTTGATCTCTCCTCACAGGTGGAGGAAATGCAGTGGTCAGGTGGGACCCAGCAGATCCCAGACTCCGTATGCAGCTTCCCATGTAAACCTGGTGAGAGGAAGAAGATGGTGAAGGGCGTGCCCTGCTGCTGGCACTGTGAGCTATGTGACGGCTACCAGTACCAGCTGGATGAGTTCACCTGCGAGAGCTGCCCCTTCGACATGCGGCCTATGGAGAACCGCACCGGCTGCCAGCCCACACCCATTGTCAAGCTGGAGTGGCACTCCCCTTGGGCCATTATCCCAGTCTTCCTGGCTGTTCTGGGGATCTCGGCCACCTCCTTTGTGGTCGTCACCTTCATTCGCTTCAACAACACGCCCATCGTTCGAGCATCTGGCCGCGAGCTCAGCTATGTGCTCCTAACGGGCATCTTCCTTACCTACTTGATCACCTTCCTAATGATTGCCGAGCCGGGCATCGCTGTGTGTGCCTTCCGCCGCCTGCTGTTAGGTCTTGGCATGTGTATCAGCTACGCTGCCATGCTCACCAAAACCAACCGCATTTACCGCATCTTTGAACAAGGCAAGAAGTCCGTCACCCCGCCCAAGTTCATCAGCCCCACCTCCCAGCTTGTCATCACCTTCATCCTCATTTCTCTGCAGGTGAGTCTGTATGCAGTCTTGCCATTGGCAGTCTGGATTTGTTTTTCTTCTGTGTTTTAATTTATATTGATCTGTGGCTCTCCTTCATACTTCAGATTGGATCCAGTGAAGCCAGGTAAGAAAAACCTGCAGCTACAGAAATGTTTTTAAAGCTCCATGGTATTTATCTCTATAAAGTGTTCAGTTTTAGCATCTTTGTGACTAATCTATAGCACAAAACCAGGAAAGGGCTGATATGATCATTTGAACGGGGACAGTATCCTTATCATTCAGCGACACTCTCAGTCAGAGCTGTGTCTGCTGGAAACGGAGGTGGAGGCAAGCAGCGTGAGCCTGCAGACCCTGCTGCGCATGCCGGCGGCTGCAGCTGCTCACTCGTCACGCCCTCGCCCGTCAGCTGTCTCTCTTCCTGAGGCTCAACAAAGCCCCGTGCAAACTTCCCCTGCAAAGCTATGACATTAAATAATTAACACGGTGAACGCCAGCATGTCGCCAGGCCTTGCTGGATGTCTGGGTCTGTGGTGCCATTAAATGTCTGTTTTGTAGCAGTGTGTCCTAGCAACACGGCATGGCTTTTCGGCAGATATGCCGCATTGGCTTGTGCTGTTGCGGTTCCTCTTTTACAGGAATATAAAGCGTATCACTCACCCAGGGGGCCAGATCACCATATTTGCGTTTGAATCAGCATTACGCATCATGCAGGCACAAGCCACCATTCATGTTCTTGTGTCCACAGGTGGTGGGTGTGTTTGTTTGGTTTGCCGTGGTCCCACCACACACCATCATTGACTACGAGGAACTGCGGCCACCCAACCCGGAGCTGGCACGAGGCATTCTGAAGTGTGATATGTCCGACCTGTCCCTCATCTGCTGCCTGGGCTACAGCATCGTGCTGATGGTCACGTGCACCGTCTACGCTGTCAAGAGCAGGGGCGTGCCAGAGACATTCAACGAGGCAAAGCCCATCGGCTTCACTATGTATACCACCTGTATCGTCTGGCTGGCTTTCGTTCCTATCTTCTTTGGCACAGCACAGTCCACAGAGAAGGTATGGCCTGTGTGTCTTCCAACGCTTCAGATCTTACTGATGAAAAGGAGTCAGGTTCCATGTTTGTCAAACTTACTATGAACAGCATTGATTTCATTTCTGTTTCCCAACGATACAGGTTTGTTATTGTTTTGATATCCCTCCAAATCATTCCACCCTCTACTGAGGGGCATTTTGATAACAAGCCTCCTTGACACTCGCCAATATTTTTGATCAGGGATGACAGACCTGTATCCTTCCATCTCCTGTAACCACTTTTCCAGTAGAGTCTTAGAGAGGCTGGAGCACCATTCTACGGCATGAAACATGTCAGCCCATCACACTGTACTCACACACACGCACACACAAGTACACAGACACACAATGGGCAATTTAGAGACATAGATATACCTAATGTATTTTTGGATTGAAACAGGCAACTGACACAAACCCAGGGTTAAAAATCTGACGCAAAACTGACATAAACCCAGGCAAACTCCACATGCACTTAAAAGATCAGCATTCAATCACCTGGCCATGGATGTGTGAGGCCACAGCACTACCCACCAAGTCATTGTGCCTCCACTAGGAAAACAATAATGATAAGTAAATGTGGTTACAAACATGATGGACTGAAAGGTATAGGAGACATTGATATTAAGAAATAAGGAAAAGCAGTATGACATCGCAGTACCACACAGCTCCACACACCTGATGACCTGACCTGAGCCTGGTGTCAGAGAGGCAATGGAGCAGTTTTAATCATTCATTTCCAAGTGACCAGTTTAGCATGGTACTTTGAGCCTTTGAATGAATTACATCATTCTCTCCTCATTTCTGAAAACTGCACGGTCATGGAAATGCAGAAGCAAAGTTCACAGACAAACAAATTATTGATTCAAATTCCTTTGTTCAGTGAGCGAAAGCAAAAGTGAGAAACAGCCTGCCCACCGCTTGATAACAGGAAGTTACATGGGGGAAGACTTTCCCTTCGGAAGCCTCCTTTGATGTGGAAATAAGCAGACGGGGAGTGGGATGAGACAGAAGCGGAGCACTGTTTTATCTGGCGGAGACACACTGCAACACACAGGCAATGGGCTCGCAGGTTGTGGTGCTCTGTGGGAGGAAGTGGATAACGGAGAAGAAGGAGAGTGGCTCCGATTGCCTCAGGCAAGCCCATACTGTGCCTCCGCAAGAAATGTGAAGCCATCGACACCACAGGCACTCCCTACTTGTACCTGTTAGAACGGGGCACACGGCCCCTTGTCACAGCACTCGTGTTTTTTAAAGGGCCATCCCTGTGGGTCCTGTTTTACCATTCCCATGAACAGTAAAGGTTTTATTCCTCTTTACGTGATACCCAGAAAAAAAAAACATTTGAGACTAATCATCAGATATTTACTTGTAATAATGGGGGTAATATGTGGCTCTGTGGGCTAGGACTCTGGTTTTCAGTTTGAATCCCACAGCAAAGGCCATTGGGCCCTTGGACAAGGCCCTTAACCCCAGTTGTTCCAGGGGCTCCAGAGCCTAGCTGATCCTGAGCTCACTGCACCTCACCTTGGAAACAGGCACGTGCTAAAAGTAAACGTAGCAGTTGTGCAGTTTATCGTGGCAAAAGCATGCTGAATTTTTTGGACAGCAATAACGCCAGATGATCTGTTGTTAAGAGGACAGATCACAATAATGTGGAACCTTCTGCTGTCAGTATTATGCTTCTCGTTAATCATAAATCAGTTACATAATCCCTTTTTTGATTTATGTGCAGTATGTACTGCATGGGTGTCTGCATTTCTCAAAGTACAGCAAATAAGTCAGTAAAGGCAGTGGACTTGGGAAATTTCACTCTGTCTCAATGGTTCATGTTTGATATGGTAAAGAGCCCCCAATAGCTGCTCAATGCTACATTTTTGTTTCTCATTTATATACTCTGCTTTGGAAGAGACTTTTTCCCATAAACACCAGTTAGCTTTTCTAACCCAAGATGACAATTGCTTTCTTTTCATTCGAATTTTCTTTCGGCCTCATTCAAATAAATGAGGAGTCTGGGGAAGCAGAAACATGCACGAGGGGCAGCCTGTGACCTGATAGCGTGGCTCTTTGCAAAGTAATATTCCTCACAATTTACCTAATCAGCTTGTATCTTTATATGATACAACAGCACACATTGTAAACTGAACGAGGCTCCACAAGAATGCATACCACAATGGGGAATTACATATGAATACTCAATGAACTGTGAGCTAATATAAACAGACAGACTGACATCAACTGTAAGCCAACGAAAGAACTTACATTTAATAGCATTCATTATTAAATGCTTGTAACAAATGATAAAAGGCAATTTAACCTTTGGCTAAGAATGTTTCAAATAAATTGACCCTCTACTAAAGAATGGAAGACTAAAAAAATACCGCAGCATTTTTTGTGACGAGAAAAAGACGACATGGGAACAGAGCGGCTGGAATTAATCAGGGCTTCAAGGAACATATCCTTATGTTCCTTTGAGCTCCTTTAGATGTGATAGAACATGGAAAGAGATTTTTCAGGGGACTATAGGACACCTACCACACTCATGGGTATTTAATGGCTACCTAATGTATCTTCCAAAGAGGCTGTTTGCCTGAGGAATAATGAAGTAGTTTTCCTGTGCTGAAGTACTCATTTTTCTGTTCTGTACAGCACACAGCTAGCTGCGCTGAGTACTTGTGGACAAAAGGACCTGATGGACCTGTCAAAACAAATAATCACCTTATGGATTAATATTCCTTTGGGGAACTTCTCTGATGAGTAATCATGCCTCCAATACACTGTGGCAAAGAGCATAATCAATAATAATTCCCAAGTATGACTGAACCTACATGGTCAATTTAGCTGAAATGAGCTGAAGATAGTGTGATATTGAGCTGCAGAGTGCTGTTGACTCCTCCCAAATAAGACAGTGGATATCTACTGAGAGCAGCTTTGCAGTTGCTGATTTAATTATTAAGCAGCTGCTGTGGTTGAAAGTTTGATCCCGGCTGCTGCCAAACCATCCTTGTTAATGCCTAATTAAATGCTCAGGCTGCACTAATTGAATAGTTCTTCTTTTTAACAGGGAAAGATTAACTCAAGCTGCAAAATAAACTCAGGAATCATTAAATGATACTTCAGTGTCCATTTGTACAAGTACATAGGGATTCATGTTTTTTTTTTTTCTCATACTTTTTGCATACGCCATCTTGCTCTCCATGAGACATCATGGATCAGCCAGCACCCCAGTACAGTTTTTTATTCAGTTAAAGGTGTTTTTCAAGGACCCGGTGATGATAAGGTCACCCTGCTGGCCCTAGGATCCAAACTGGCAACCTTACCGACACAGGCACAGATGCCTAAGCCTGGGCTTTGCACACTGTTAAACCATTACAAATTTATTTTTTATATCACTTGTTTTCATGTAAACACTACTTGCAAGAGTTTGAAAAGGTAACTGTAATGAAAAACACTTATTCATACTGTAATGAAATGAACAAAAACCCATCAGTAAATATTTGAAAACAGACTTTCTTCAACTTCTGCAGTCTTAAATGGACCCATGTTTTGGTGAAAAAACCACACATCTGAATATGGCTTTGGCTACAGCCTTTGTGTTTCGTTGCATATAACTACGCTTGTACTGTATTTAAGTTAATGGCCCCTGAGCAGAATTTCACATTATGGGTAAATGCAGGTTGGTATGCTGGGTAGAAGATGTCCCTGAAGGGAAATGGTCTCTGTGTTTATCTCCTGCTCTCTCTTCTGAATCAGATGCTGGGTGACAGCCAGATATTCCCAGTGATTCCTAGGCTGACTCACAGTATTACAGAAGAAATTATAACAGATTGACATTTAGTCACAGATCTTACACAGCACCTCTATTAACTCTGCGACTTCAGCACTCTTCTTGGTCACTGACCAGTCTTACCTGGATTATGTATCCTACAATCTGCCCTTCATAATATGGAGGCTAATGAATATCTTTCGGATTTCTGCCGCTCTTAGCATCTCAGAAAAGCTTGAATTGTTGCATCTTTCAAGAACAACGGTAAACGTGTGGGAAAATATGAATTACCTGTGCGGAACAAAATATCTGTTGCTCCTTGTAAATGATCAAACCTCTATAATGGATTTCAGTTTTACTTTATAAATGAAGCTGTGCTTAATTAATGTCCTATGGAAGCAAAATTCAATGTGGTCCAATTGATTGAACAGTGGATTTTGAAAGCTAAATCAATTACAGTCCTCACCATGTTTATATTGTGGGGAAAATCCTGATGTCTGTCTTTTAAGCAGTTTTAATTATTTTCAAAGCTTTGATTAATTAGTTGTAAGTCCATAGGAAGAGTAATGGCTGAAGCCTTTGCCCAATTATTAATCTTTTCTGTATCGGTCCTTGTTAGTGACATAGCAGAGAGAGACTGAAATTTAAATGCTAACAATAGGTGAAGGAACATGAAATGTAATGACGAATACAATTAATGTTCATTTTTCACATTAACACTTTCCAGTAAATCTGTCCATCCATGCATGTTCCAACCACTTAATGAATAAATTAAATTAAATTAAATTAACACATGAGCTAAGAATACCAAAGACCTACAAACTGTAGAAGGCTGAGGGGTTCACTAACAGTTTAGTTGCGGGTAAGCTAGAGAGATCACTCAGGCTAGGGGATGACAAGGAAGATTTGACAAAAAATGGAAAGCTAATTACTGGTAATAGGGTAATATTCTGTTTGAATAATTTAAGATATGGCTGGACTGTGTGCAAATGTAAATGGAAGAAAGTTTAGTGGTGCACCAACTTTTGAAGTCCCAGATCTTCTAAATAAAAAACGTAAGAGGGGAATGTTCTGATTGAGAAAATGAACAGCCTCTAATAAAAGATTAGCTCATGTGCATTCTTTAATGCACTAAAAGAGCTATAGTTCTTAAGATGGCAAGACAGAATCAGTGTTATATTTCTGCATGCTTACTGGGCAACATGTTATCTAATAATGAGGAAATAAAAAACATGTGGTTGTAACCGTACATTATCTTCAGGTTTATATACAGTATGTAGAGAACAAAGACTCGTGAGTCTGTACATGTGTTCTTAGCTCCTTTTGAGTTTAGTTCATGTTTCTTCATTGGAAATATAGTATTCACAATAGTGCAATAAAGTGGTAGATTTATGCCCTGAAAATTGT
This sequence comes from Gymnarchus niloticus, assembly GCA_009936485.2. NCBI lineage: Eukaryota > Metazoa > Chordata > Actinopteri > Osteoglossiformes > Gymnarchidae > Gymnarchus > Gymnarchus niloticus. Next base: position 9,478,329 of record JAACJT020000086.1, on the reverse strand, counting down.
GACACGAAGATTTAACACTGGAAGAATATTTAAAGCATTTTTTCACAAAATTTGCTACTTTGTACATGGAACTTACTATGCAAATCATGTGCTTAACTTTAAGAACTTTAGTAGTAAATGGAGCTGCCAGAATCTTATTGCTGAATTAGCCTAGAGGCTGCTCCTGGGTTTCTCCATCTTCTGTCATCAGTGTGTAAGTCTATGCAGGGTTCAGCATGTAATGGCACACAGAGAAATGCACAAAGCACGGTTGGGGGAAGATGCATACCTTCTGGACACATTCATTTTTATTTCCGATCTGGCTTCAGTCTCTTCTTTTTAAAAGTCATCTGTTTCCTTTAAAAGACTCTTATCTAAAGTTAATTTTAGAATGGCAGAATAGTGTAATTCAGATTTCCTAATGTCTGTTGTGTAATTAAGATGAGTTTTACACATACAGTATTCATCTTTGTTTCCTGTTTGCTCCCGTTAACAATTGGTATGGATTTATTGTGTCAGATGTTTGTTTCTGTGCTTTTCCCACAGAGAAATATGCAAATTGTTGTTCTGATGAATGACACATCTTATTGCAGATTTCTAGGAAGTACAGATTTGAACTGACTAAACCGCATTATGACATAATCTCATTATCAATAGCGCTTTTACACGTGTATTTAACTTTGGTACCCTTGTGTCAGACTAGTGCCACACAGCTTTTCTCCAGGGTACTCAGATGTCCTTCCTCAGCCAAAAAATATACAGTCAGGTGTACTGGCATTTCTAAATTGCCCATATTGTGTGATTGTGTGTGATTTTGCATGTGTATTTAGCCTGCAGTGGACTGAGATGCCGTTCACAGTATACCCCAGCCTTGTGTACTATGCTGCATGGAATGGACCCCAAGACCTGTGACCATGTACTAGAAGAGTAGTTATTAGAATTGACTGGAGCCATGCAGCAGTGTGGTTGCTCAGTGTGTAGCTGCCTCATGCTTTTGGGGTTGGCAGTTTGAATTCCCGGTTATCTGTGTGTGGAGATTCCATGTTCTCCCTGGTCACATGGGTTTACTCCCACACTTCAAAGACATGCGGTTAAGCTAATTGGTGTCTCAGTGTGATTGTTTGTGTGAGTGGGGTGTGTGAACATACCTTGTGATGGACTGGCATCCCATTTAGGATATACTACAGCCTTGTACTGCCTGGGATAGGCTCCAGGATAAGTGATTAGAAGATGGATGTACCATTCTAAACGCTGTTGTGAACCCTGCTAGAGAGAACATTTGGATGAATTCTCCTTCTGGATTTATAGATACATGGCTGGATTTTTCTTCAGTTAAAGAACAATCTATTTAAAAAATGCTCTGACCATGAAACAAATACTTTAATCCTCTAAAAGAAAGAACCAAAATGCCGGTATGACAACGTGAAGTGAGGCTTGCTCATGTATCATATTGGATTATAATGTTATCTTTTTCTGATAACCGATCCAGTGATTTTGGTCAGTATCGGGACTGATATCCATATTGAATATATATATTAGCACATCTCTAATTTTGTATCTTTTTAATCTATGTAAGATTTTAGTTTTTGCAAAACCAGAATGACATACAGTATAGTGGAGTAATAGTGAACAGCTTTATTATACTAAATACCTTCAGAAAACAATCACTGTTAAAGTAAACTTACCAATTGCGTGAAAGGTCACAGGTCAGGTAATAAGTAATGGCAGAGTTTTAAGTAAAAATGAATGAAAACTCTTCTAGTAAGAATCTGTTGTTAAGTGATCCATAGTTTTAGTTAATTTTATTTTCTAATCAGCTTTACTTTATAACCAGAGAATTACACATCATTGAATATGTGTGGGTTTTTAGCATCCCTATAGCACTTCATACCTGGGGTGATGAGGTCTTGGCCAGGTCTTAACAAGGTCTTCACAAGGTCTTGATCAGCTCGTCTTGGAAACTGCTCTAGTCTTTGAAACTGCTCAGTAAAACTAGGTATATGTAATGTAGTTTTTAAAAAAATCTAGGCAGAAATTTGGGGTAACTAAGTAAAACATTGTCACTAAGTGGGGTACATTGGGATTAATGCAATGTTGGCTATACTGGAAACTCTTAAGCTGTTTTGTTGAGATTTTTTAATGGCCCAAGGCAATCAGGAATTCTACATCAAAAATTATAGTGCATTCATGGTCTTGTAAACACAAAACATTAAAGTGATTTGTTTCAACGAAAAATGAATTTTACCTAGTTTACATTTTACCTAGTTTACCTAGTTTTTACCTATAGTAAAAACTAAAAATTTAAAATGGGTAAAATTTAGTAGAATTACGTAGTATTAAAGTACCTAGTTAAAAAAAAAACTAGGTAAACCAGGTACCTAAAAACCTCGGCTGCCAACACTGTGATGAGCCCTCTCTTGTCCTCTGGCACAGATGTACATCCAGACGACCACCCTAACTGTATCCATGAGCCTGAGCGCATCCGTATCCCTTGGAATGCTCTACATGCCCAAGGTCTATGTCATCGTCTTCCACCCAGAACAGAATGTGCAGAAGCGCAAGCGCAGCTTCAAGGCTGTCGTGCAGGCAGCCACCATGTCCACACGCCTCTCGCAGAAGTCTGGCGACAAGCAGAACGGGGAGACCAAGATGGAGCCTGACAGATCGCAGTAGGCCATGTAAGTGTCTACTGGCATTATATTTTGTTTCACAAAATTCTATGAAAAAAATCTCTAATCAACGTGTACTATTTGTATATTGGATTAATGAACCTAATGAACATGTCTTGCCTGGTGCTGGTCAAAGGAGGATGGGCTTTCCCATTGAGTCTGGTTTCTTCCTCTTGAGGGTGTTTTTCCTTGCCGCTGTCACCTTTGGTTTACTCTCTGGGGAACTTGAGCCCACTTTGTGACAATGCTCCTTGTTAAAGGCACTATGTAAATAAAACTGAATATTTCAATCATTTACTCAAGTGTAGAATATGTTTAAAAATTATATATAGACTACTAGAGGTATGGATACAAATTGTGGAAGATAAAAATTCTACCCGTAGCTTTACCTCTAATTCAAAGAAAAATAGCCGTGATACAGACTGGATGAAAAGTCCTCTTTATTTTCTTCAGCAGATTAGTAGCAAGAAATTCAACAGCAGTCCCGTAAGCGATGCAATGCTAAAAAACACTTTTGGACAATCAGCTTATATTCTTTTTCTCTTACACCCCCATAAGGGCATCTTCAACTATGATTGGTGGTTACAATGCATGATCAGCATATGGCCAGTACGTGACCAACGTATGGAGAGAAGGTGTTCTCCCCCCCCCCCCCCACACCACCGGGAAGGGCGGCCCCCCCCCCCGCCCCCCCCACCCCGCCCCCGCCGACCATC
>JAACJT020000086.1:9451697-9467129 GCA_009936485.2 Gymnarchus niloticus | reverse complement strand
AGAGGAAAAGAGGAAGGCCAAAGAGGAGGTTTATGGATGTGGTGAGAGAGGACATGCAAGTGGTTGGTGTGACAGAGCGGGATATGGAGGACAGGAGGAGATGGAGAAGGTTAATCCGCTGTGGCAATCCCTGACAGGAGCAGGGTGGTCACAGGCAAGGGTCCAAAATCTAGAAGAGCAATCAGTACAGCAACTTATTCCAAGGGACAAGAGGCAAAGGGCAAAACCAGGAAACAAGCAAAGATCATACACAGATAGGCTTCAAAGAATTAGTCAAACGCTCAATATGGACTGAAAAACACTCAGTACCTCACAATGAGGCAAACACTCTGCAGGGTATAAGTAAGGTCCACTAAATGAGACACGGCTGATCAGTATTGGGGTGATGATGATCTGGAGTAGGTTGGGTGTGGCTGGCTATGCGGGCTGGACTGGGGCTTGACAACTATGTGGGACCAGTGTCTTCAGTTTTAAGTGAAGGCATAGGTTCCCATGTGAATTGGGCATGACAATCCTTCATTTACATTTAGAAATCCTAGTTGAGGATGAAAAAGCCTGCTGCCTCTTAGTGAACTGGGGATACAGGGCCACACCCTCCCACAGGGACTAACTTCACTACAGAGATAATGCAAGAGCGACAGAGAAAATCGGACTAATCTGCCTGTCGCCCTGTGTATTTAGAGTCTGATGGAGGAGGAAGGAGGATGATGATTCGTAATACACTAACTAATTCAAACTGAAGGAGAGTTGGGGTCAGTTGTACACTGCATGTATTATAAAATGTTACTCATTCACATATACACACCAATGAACCAAAACATAATGACTACCTCTTAATAGAACAATTTACTTTTCCCAGAACTCAGATGGAACACATATACAGGTATAAAATGAGAGAGGGGATATAAAAGGACAGGAGCATACTGACCAGAAGCAGTTGTGCTGAACACTCTAGGCTACTTGTCCGTCCTGGCAAATCAGGTCCACCCCTTCATGATGACTGTCTGCCCCAACAACACAGGTGGTTCCAGCAGAATAATTACCCTTGCCATGTCACTAGGAGTGTGTGGATTAGTAGGTTGCCAATACCACAGCTATGCGGCGAGGCATTGATTCAATGAGACCTCAACAGGGATGCTGTATCATGGTGACACCAGAGCTTCCTGTATCAATAATCCTGAGTATGGGTCCAAACACCAAACCTGTTGGTCAAGGTTAACCCACACATGTTAAATAGGATTGACATTTGGTAAAAACAGTGGAGTCATTGTCATACCCCTCAAACCATTCATACACAGTACTAGTGAGATGACCAAGGATATTATCCTGCTGTAACAAACCGGTGTCATCAGGGTAGGCAGTCATCATGAAGAGGTGGACCTGGCTCACCAAGATGGACAAGTAGCCTGGAGTGTTCAGCACAATTGCTTCTGGTGAGCATCCAATTTTTCATTTGTACCTTTATTGGTGTGCCATCTGGCTGCAGGACAGAGCCAACTGTTTTACTAGGGGGTTACCAGAATGTTTTCAGTAATCGGTGTACATCTTTACTGCCGCAAACAGTTAAATGCTTAAGGTAAAAAGCCTGTAAAATAATGAGTAGAAAAAATCTCATCATTCGTTTTTTTCTGGGCAACAGGAAACTGTGCTTAAAAAGCATGATTTTATAATGATTTTAATTTGCCTGTCATTTACATATACAGTACGTATAAATGCAATCGTATTTCATTATGTGATTCTTAAAAGCATACATGTGGTGGAAGTACGAAGTTGTAATCGTTGAAATGTGCAAAAGCGATATTCAGCCTTACCCTCATATGTAACAACAGCGCCCTCATATGGTGATTAACTCAACTCTATCTCATACGAAAAACAACACGGAAGCGTATTTATCCTCTTTATACCTTTTAGAGGCAATTATATATAATTAATCACTCAATATTTAAAAGAAAAACAGTATGAACTTCCACACTTTCTATTTCAAGGCTTCATCTTCTTATAATAGGTGTAATAATAGGTGTAATCCTTATAATGCACAATCTTCAGATCTATTATGATTTGGCATTTGCTGTATATCCAAGCAGAGAGATGTACCCTTAAATATTGCAGCATATATCGTTTAGCAAATTTCATTTGAAGCTTGCGTTGTATGATTTGTGTGTATGTCCCATGTTCTGTGCTTCCTAGAATAAGCTTCAAGCTCACTGAGACCCTGCATCAGATAAGCAATTAAGGAATATTCTTTGTGCAAATAAATCATTCTGGAAAAAGGCAAGCAAAATTAATTCAACATATGTCCTGAAAATGACCCATGAAGTGCACAAATGAAATCTGAACTGTTTGGTTTCTTTACATACTGGCTGTTTTGAGGTAACTTGTTAAGAATAACTTGCTCACAACTAGGTGTGTTCTGAAGCAAAATTTCCAGTTCTTTCCTGAAGGCTGACTTTGCATGCTGGTATTCATCACCTCACAATTAGAAAAAGGACATGAATATATAAGTGATTGCCTCACAACTCCAGGGTTAGGGGTTCAAATCCCTCCTCTGCTTGGTGTGTATGGATTTTGTATCTTCTACACGTGATACAGGATTTCTTATGCAGTCCAAAGATATGCAAGCTGCTTAGGGTTTCTAAACCACCTGTAGAAACACATATCTGTGTACTGTATACAGTGTATACGGTATGTCCTGCAATGAACTGACCCCCCATTGAGGGTGTACTCCAGCCTTGTGCTCTAAGCTGCCATGGATAGACTCTAGCCCCCCGTGAGTCTACCCAGGACAAGAGGTTAGATAATGCATATAACTATTTCTCCATACTGTCTTACTGAATAATTTTTATTCCTGTATTAAAATGAGCAAATACAATATAAGGGCTTTTGCACCCAGATTGAAAATATTGGCCAAAAATAACTGTCAATTTCATTATTATTCAATAATCTTTCAGTAAACTTTGCATGTGTTTAAATAAAAAAAACTGCTGTTAAGCCTTGAACCTCTTCCTGAAAAAGCATATCCTATATTTCACTGCTGCCCTTTACGTACAGTATGTTTTCAGAAATGTCATTATATAAAGCTACTCTTTACACGTAGTTCTCAGACTTCTTAATTTGAACCCAACAAACGATTTCCATCACGCTGTACTATTCTAGAATGAACAGTCAAAGTTTTTGCCAAAATGCTCCACAGTAACACACACAAACATATTTAATAATTGCATCGCCGTCATTATGAGCTTCCATTACGTTTTGTATATTTAAATTATGCAACTACATATTGCACATACTCAAAGAAAATGCAAGAAAATATGGCTCTATTCTATACAGAAAAGACAATAATAACTACCCGTAAAAATATCACAATCTGTCAAAATAGCAAGACAGAACGCAATTCGTTTCCTGAGTCCCGAAACCAAGTGAACATCAGCCTTTTAACTGTAACTTGCACATATCAAAACATAGCGTTTTTATTTGCCGAATTTAACAAAATTCAGAATAATATAAAATAAATATGCACTCGTTTGTCTCGAAATGCTTATAAGGACTGTATTAAGTTACTTAGATTGAGTACAATAAAACACTGCTCTACAAAGATAACGCAGAAACAGGCGCTATCTACAAATTACCTACTGGTTACACAGAGCCGCTCACTCCACGCCCTTCCTCCTAACCGGAAGTAGCCATCCTCGAATCGCTTCCTTCTTCCTGTGTCGCTCCGGTTTTCCGGTTTTCTTCGCGGTGGATGAGTGCAGCATTTTCCTTACAGATTCTGACATTTATGCGTTATTATGGCTGGGTCTGCCGACGGCACCGCAGCCGAACCGCCTGGGTTAGAAACTCAGCGGAGGGAAATCGAAGCTCTGGTCCAGCAGTACGAGCTCCGCGCTGGGGACAGCTGGTAAGAAAGACTTGCCGCCCTCTGGCTGACACCCACCGAATATCGACAATAACATAGCTGTCGAGCTAGGTGGCCATTCAGCTAGCCAAGGCATCCTTTCGCTGCCTTCCCGTACCCACCGAAGATCTGGTGGGTCTGCAGCAACTACAACTCAATCCCTCAGTCAGTCTTTTTTTTTTTTTTTTTTGTCTTTCTAGTCCTTACCAAAGAGTCAGCTCGCTTGGGTGTCTTTATTTACTGCGCTTTTGAGATTGTTGTCATGTCATGATGATGGTTATTTTGAGGGTACGCTGAAAGAATACGCAGGATTTGTGTCGTCTGGCTGCTGCTGGATTGGAGACATGACCGGCTTTCACAGGACTATTTAAGGGACTGTTAGTCTACTCTGTGGAGGACTCCCTGCCGGTGTCTTCTTCCTGAATGGCTAGCCTGTTAGCAAGCTAGCTAATAAGTTCAGTGTCGGTCGGTAAGTGCGTTGGAGGTGGCTGTCCGTCTCTTGGGGTTCTGTAATTTTTTAGTATATATCTTCATTATTGTCCAATAAGTACATTCAACGTTGGTCATTGAGGCGCATATCCATAGAAATAGATCTGGCTCTATCGTTTATGTTTTTAGCGTGGCATAAGTTTCTACTTTCAGTTTCAACTTGATGAGATTTCTTTTCTTAACCTTAAACATTTACATAAATGCTTAAGTCAGGAATGAAGTTGAATTCATAGTTCCAGTAACTGAGGGTTAGCCAGAAAAGTAAAAGTGAAATAGCAATTTAATGCTGTGAACTGTTTCGGTTTTTACAGGAACATTCTTACAGGAATATTCTTAAGTTTTCCCTGATTCATCTCTCTTCAAAACCACAGAACTTTGGTTAACTCTTTGTGTAAAAGTTATACGCAGGAAGATTTCCCCCCAATGTATGGTTATTTAATTAATGAAAACCTTCCCGGACTGAGTAGTTTTAAGTAATAGGCTTTTCCAGCCCACATTTATTCACCTTTTGGAATGACTATTTTTGTGTCTATAGTGTATACCTTAGTTTGTTTATCATGATATATTTTACCAGTTGGTACACCAAATAAGTAAACTTGTGTATTTGTTGTATGAGTCCTTTAACTGTCAGTTTTGTTAGATATATTTACTACAAATAGATACATTATCATAGTAACAAGCCAGTTTTTGGACTGTGATTAGGACAAATATCACTACTACTACTTCCAGTCTGGTGTTTTTCTGCTATCTCTCTCGGGAACACAAATAGGCGTGCATATGTCTGATGTACTCCAGACAGTTCGACTGATATCCTAAGCCACACGAATAGTTTGGACAGCACTTTAAAATGAGATGGCTGAACATGAGGAATATAACTGGAATTATAATTGGAATTTGAACAGGAATTGAGAATGCCCTGTTTTTGCCTTTATTTCCCCAAAACACTTTTCAAATTAATATTCAAATTGGACATGTGTTTGTTTCTGACTGCTTGTATTTAAAAGGAATTGTCTGTTGTTCCTAATCTCACTTTCTGAATGAGCTTTTTATAAAGGAGAATAAATGCTAAACTGTTTCATAAGATTTTTGTCTGAATGGAGCCCTGGATACCAGGGGAGAAATTTAGGAACTCCCCTCTCCTGGGGAGTGTTCCTACATGTGTACGCAGATCTTAAAATGACAGTGCTTCTCTTGGATTCAGGGACCGTCACGGATATGGCTTGTTCTCCAGAATGTCAAATCAGCTGGTCACCAGAGTCAAATTCTTATGTGTGCATGCAAGCATGGCCAAATAAGTATGGTCCTGGAGTTCTACCCATTTATTTTATGATTGACTTCATTAGTGTGGCGTCTGTTCTTTGTAAGAGACAGGTGGCTTTGGAACATGGTCCCAGTCCAGTCATCGATTTGGGCTGGTGTGACACCGGCTCTCGGAGAGTGAGTAAAAGAGTCCCACAAGATAAGCAGCTTTTTGAGATCTGACATGAGTAGCTTTGGCAAGATGCTTATGGTGAGGAGGGTGGATAGGTTTGATGAACGGCATAGAAGAACTGGGGGTCCAGGTTTGGAATGGGGAGGGCCAGACAGGATGGTTTGTCAAAGGAGAGTGTAGCATTAGCACGTTTGTCCTATGGCAGCATAATGTATTGGGAACCAATGAGAGGTAGCAGGGGCAAGAACAAACAAACTGAAAGTTTCTCTCTTAACTGCTTTGCAGGTATTTGCTTGACAAACGTTGGTATAAACAGTGGAAAGAGTTTGTTGAGACAGGGGACCAAAACTCCTCATCATTCCCTGGGCAGATTGACAACACAGAGCTCTTTGAGGGTGAGTTAAGCTAATCTAAGGTGCATCTTCTTATCAGAGGCAACATGGAAACATTCCTGTATTAAGAGTGAGCACGGTCTAACTTAAAATCACGGAAACATTCAGTGAAGTGGTAAGGATCCCTCAAAAGTTTTTGAAAACGGTTAATAATGGATATTCTACGAAAATACTTTTGTGCGTGGCATGGTTTACAGAAATCCAGTATAGAATTAAATAAAGTAGATGGGTGTATTTATGGAGCTGTATTTTTTTTGCTGTAATTTATCAAATTTATGATGAATTTTTTGTGGCTATTGCACATCAACAGCTTTATTTTAACAATACAAGCTTTAACAATTAGGATATTAAACCAACTGTTACATACATTGTTACAATCTTTTTGGATGCAGATCTGGAGTCCTACCATCTGAGGGACAGACTGGTGGAAAATGAGGATTTTATGTTGATCCCGGCCGAGGCGTGGCATAAGCTTCTAAGTTGGTATGGCCTGGTGGTTGACCAGCCCCCCCTTGAACGCAAGGTACGTTCCCAATGCCAGCACTGATCTTTGTCGGGATTCAGCTACACGGAGTGAGCCTCATCTTAATTTGTGGCTCTTATATTAATTCAACCAGTAAGTTTGTTTTTTTTGAAAAGTCGATTAATGTGTCGTGTCATTTGTTCTACTTGGACTCATTAATTTGTCCTGCCCGGTGCTGGCCTGAGGAGGACAGGCTTCCCCTTTGAGTCTGGCTCCTCCCAAGGTTTCTTCCTTCTGAGGGAGTTTTTCCTTGCCACTGTCGCCTTTGGCTTACTCTCTGGGGACTCTGGGCCCGGGACTATGTAAAGCGCTTTGTGACCGTGCTCCGTGTTAAAAGCGCTATATAAATAGAATTGAATTGAATTGAATTGAATGTGCAGTTGAATGTGAATCTAACCTTTTCCATGATGTCTTAGGTGGTGGACTTGCCCAGCACTGTTAAAGTTGAAGTGTACCCAGTGGAGATATTCTTATGTCTTCATAGTGATATGGACAACGTTCTCGTGGAGAAGTTCAGCCGCGCAGACTCTATACGTAAGGCCTCCTGCTTCCAAAGATCCCGCCTGTCAGACTTGGTGTCTTTATAATACATGCTGTGACATGTGCCATAGAAGACAGTGTGGCATCCTGAATTGTTTGTGCTCATGTAAGCGGTGGGTGTGTCTGTGGTTTCGCAGTTATGATTCAGAAGGTCATGCAGAGGCTCTTCGAGGTCCCTGAGAGCGCAGAGACCAGGCTATGGATGAAAAGCTCGGACACGACCTGTGAGAGACTGCGCAATCTTCACATCAGTGTGCTGGAGTCTTGTCTCAGCTCTGGCATGGTATGTCCATCCTGTGCCTCCCTCTACTGCCTGTGTCGTGTAGTGTCTCTCCCTCCTCCTCCACCCACGCACAGTGCAGCAGTACTCAGAAGGACTCCTGTTGTGTTGCAGACAGTGATCATGGAGATGAGGAATGTGGACGGTACCTGGCCCAGTTTCAGACCCCAAATGATGTGAGTGTCCTACTGTGAGTGTGTCTGCTCAGGCCACTGCAGCATGGCTGCTCAGTTTGACATTTTTATTTTCATGGTTTATTAATAAGCTATCTCCTTTTAAGATGATCATTTCAGGGTAATGATGGCTTTGTGAAGTTAAGTCAAGATTAACCAGCTGTGTTGTTTGAGCTTGTGAGCAGCATAGTACTACGTGTTTCTGTTTTGACTGCCATTTTACTTTGCAGATCAGTTGTTTAAAAGGAGATGCTACATATAGACTGTTTCATAATCCCTATTAAGGACTGGTCCAGCAAAATTAAAAATTTAAATGTCATTAAGTGTTAAAGATCTTTAGGGGACTTGATGTGTTGTACTGAGATCTCATTCTGAGACTTTAATGGGCATTCCAATGTATTAGCATTAGTCACTACAAATAAATTTCACTTTAACACATTATGAATCAGTAGCTATTGGCTACCTCTCAGGCTTTTAATGAAGTCAAAAAAATGATTACTCTAAAAATCATTATTATACTTCTAATGATTAACCATGTGGGTATCGACGAAAACGCTGACATTTCGTTGTCTAACAAACTGAGGAAGGGAGGTGTCAGATTTGAACCATGGAAAGTGCCTTCACATTAGTGAACATTTACTCTCACTGTCGATTAAGCAAACAATGTCCATTGGTCCCTTGCTGGTTACATGCACCACTTTGAGGTGCATCTGTGTATGTTATATTTACACGCATGAGTGGGGGAGGGGGCAATGGAAACACCTAATAGTATATTAATAGCAAGGAATTGAAAAGGTGGAGGGTCAGCCTTTCCCCAAGTCCAGGGAATGCTGTTACACCCTATGAGAACTGTAGTGGCCTCCAGTTCTTTTGAGGGATGAAGGAGGTGGGAAACTCATTTGTACCTTGGAGCCAGAACATCCTATAATGGGTTGTTGATCTATATATTTGGTCATTGTGGTGGCCATGGAAGGCATTTGACTACATCATGGTATTCATGACTCCACTGTTGAATTTGTTTGGCAGTTTCTATGGAGGAATTATCTGGGAATAGTGAAACATCATAAGCAACTGTTTGCACCATGGGGTACACTAAGTGCTGTGACATTTCCTCATATTTCATGGCTCTTTTATAACCATGCAGAGCTGTCACTGGACTTGTTGACTCCCACAAGATGGCTACCCATACAGTTATAATTCTCCCACATTGTTGGTTGAAGGCATCCTTTGAATTTCTCCAGACATAAATCCATCTGGATGTAGGATGAGCGAAAGATGACTCGTAGACCATATCACTCATTTTCATTTCTCAGGGTCCATGATTTGATTGTCACACCGGGGTTGCATGTGGTTCCAGAATGGCAGCCATAGATTTCAGCTTTATGAAGCTCTAGAATTAGTGTTTCTTGTGCTTGGATGGTATAGGTGCTGATTCAGTTCTGTGGTCATTTTTGCATCCCATTCAGTGTCCTCAAGGTGAGCTTTAACTTCTGACCCCTGTTTCATTTTGTGAGTGCAGTTTCTCTGATTGGCTGTGATGTCATGGTTCTTGGGACTGTTTCCCTTGACTCCTTAAATAATTGTTCAGTTTTTATAACTTATGCATAGGTCTGTAGGTCAGGGACCAAATCTTAGTTGTTTTTAGACCTCTGGTCAGACCTCTCATATAATTGGTAGGCCTACATATTGCTGATAGATGTTCAGCCGAATATGACTCACATTTCTTGTGCTTATAATTTTGATTTAGTAACCTTAGGCTTTTTCATGTGGTGTTTCTGTTATTTTGTCCACCCCCTCCTGTGTGTGTGTGTGTGTGTTTGTGTGTGTGTGTGTGTGTCTATTATATAGATTTGCACAGTACCGTGCAAAAGTCTTGAGCCACCCCTCATTTCTCCATATTTTGCTTCCAAAGAGCCAGTCTTTCTTTTTTTTTTTAATGTAGTCTTGAGGAATCGTTCTCCAGGCTTCCTGAAAGACTTTCAAAGTTTTTGGCTCTCATTTTCAGTCCAGTCTCTGTAGCTGACCAGTTTCAGAGGAATGTTTTTTTTTTTAAGCCACGCATTGACCTATGTATGAATCATTCAAGCATAACAGCCATCTAACTTAAGGCATGAGCCAATGAAGAAACAGGTAGAGATGATTAGAGATGATCAAATGATGTTGCAATAACTCACTCGTCCTATTTTCCTAGCAAAATATAAAGAAATGAGTGGCTGAAGACTTTTGCACAGTACTGTATATCCTATGCAAGGTGTAATCTAGCCTTGTGCCCAGTAGCACTTGGGATAGGCTTCAAGCTCCCTCACAACCCTGATAAGGATAAGCTGTTGGAAGATTAATGGATGTATAAACGGTTACAATGAATTGCTCACCCTGTTTTGGTTTTTTCCTTTTCCTTTGAATTAGAATGTAATGTGATAATGGCTGTAGCCACACGATGGTAATCTTAAGCACTATTCCACATTAAATGTGAAGGCAGTGATATTGGCCATTCCTCTTGCCTTGTGCTGCATTTCCAGGAGGAACTCAATGGATGAGCAGGACTCGTACCGTGGCCAGCCGGGGGTCTGTGGCCTCACTAATTTGGGAAACACATGCTTCATGAACTCGGCCCTTCAGGTAGGCTATTTGTACTTAGAACTTTGTTTTCAGATCCCCGCTAATTTGCAGTCAGCTTCAGTCTGCTTATTTCAAGTAACATGTTGATGGTTTTGTAGCATCCGAGCAGGCTGAGCTGTCTGGATAATCTCTAATTTTAACAGTGCACCGTCTTTCCTTTCCTCCTGCCCAGTGTCTCAGTAACACCCCTCCCCTGACTGAGTACTTTTTAAACAACGCTTACCTGGAGGAGCTCAACTTCACCAACCCCTTGGGTATGAAAGGCGAGATCGCCGAGGCCTACGCCGACGTCATCAAGCAGATGTGGTCGGGCTGCCATTACTCTGTCGTCCCCCGCATCTTCAAGGTATGACACCATTCTTCCGCTTCCTGTTGCATTTTTGGTAGAGTCTGCCTGCCCTCTGCTGTGACTATTTGTGTGCAGACCAAAGTGGGCCACTTTGCCTCCCAGTTCCTGGGATACCAGCAGCATGATTCTCAGGAGCTGCTCTCCTTCCTGCTGGACGGCTTACACGAGGACCTCAACCGTGTCAAGAACAAGGAGTATATAGAGTTGAGGGATGCTGATGGCAGGCCTGACCAGGTTTGTGCACTGAAATTTATAGGGAGGGTAAGGTCTGTGTGAATAACTGCCAGTGCGCAATACATACTGTAAAGTCATTGTCCGTGGTGCTGCTGGTACTGTCAGTCAGATTTCTGTTTTTGTAGCCCCTATATGCCTAAATCCACACAACCCAGCCACTGGGGAATGCATTGTATGTTTCTCTGTGCCAGTCCCAAGCCCGGATAAATGGGGAGGGTTACATCAGGAAGGGCATCCAGTGTAAAATTTTTGCCAAATCAAATATGGGGACAACAAAACAGATTTCCATACCAGCTTGGTCGAGGCCCTGAGCCAACAGGGCGCTGGTGGGAAGTAAGCTACTGTTGGCCGAGGAAGAAGGAGCCGAAGACATAGGAGAGGGGGAAGGAGTGTCCAGAGGCAGGAGGAGAGGAGGAAGGTTAGAGTGGAAGTGAGGGTAGGAGCTTAGACTGTTGGTAATATGACTGGTAAAGGGAGAAAGCTAGCTGATATGATGGAGAGAAAGAAGGTTGATATATTGTGCATGAAAGAAACCAGATGGAAGGGGAGTAAGGCCAGGTGTATCAGAGGTGGGTTTAAATTGTTCTACCATGGTGTGGATTGGAGGAGAAATGGGGTAGGGGTTATCCTGAAGGAACAGTATGCCAAGAGTGTTTTGGAGGTGAAAAGAGTGTTGGATAGAGTAGTGAGTATGAAACTGGAAATTAAAGGTGTGATGAATGTTGTTAGTGCATATGCCCCGCAAGTTGGGTGTGAGATGGATGAGAAAGAAGAATTCTGAAGTGAGCTGGATGAAGTGGTGGAGAGTGTACCCCAGGGAGAGAGATTGGTGATTGGAGCGGATCTGAATGGGCATGTTGGTGAAGGGAACAGAGGGAATGAGGAGGTGATGGATAGGTATGGTGTCAAGGAGAGGAATGCAGAAGGTCAGAACGTAGTGGATTTTGCAAAAAGGATGGACATGGCTGTGGTGAATACATATGTTAAGAAGGAGGAACAGAGGGTGACATATAAGAGTGGAGGAAGATGCACACAGGTGGATTATATCCTATGCAGGAGGGTCAGTCTGAAGGAGATTGAAGACTGTAAAGTGGTGACAGGGGAAAGCGTAGTTAGGCAGCATAGGATGGTGGTCTGTAGGATGACTTAGGAGATCAAGAAGAGGAAGAGAGTGACTGCAGAGCCAAGGATCAAATGGTGGAAGTTGGAAAATGAAGACTGTAAGGTGGCATTCAGGGAGGAGTTAAGACAGGCACTGGGTGGCAGTGAAGACTTACCAGATAGCTGGGCAACTACAGCTGAAGTGGTAAGGGAGACAGCTAGAAAGGTGCTTGGTGTGACATCTGGTCAGAGGAAGGAAGACAAGGAAACCCGGTGGTGGAACGAGGAAGTATAGGAGAGTATACAGAGGAAGAGGTTGGCGAAGAAGAAGTGAGATAGTCAGACAGATGAAGAAAGTAGACAGGAATACAAGGAGATGAGACGTAAGGCTGAGAGGTAGCGAATGCTAAAGATAAGGAGTATGGTGAGTTGTATGAGAGGCTAGACACTAAGGAGGGAGAAAAGGACCTGTACCGATTGGCTAGGCAGAGGGACTGAACTGGGAAAGATGTGCAGAAAGTTAGGATGATAAAGGATAATAATGGGAATGTACTCACAAGCGAGAAGAGTGTGTTGAGCAGATGGAAAGAGTACTTTGAGGGGCTGATGAATGAAGAGAATGAGAGAGAGAAGCTTGGGTGATGTGGGGATAGAGAATCAGGAAGTGCAATGGATTAGCAAGGAGGAAGTAAGGACAGCTATGAAGAAGATGAAGAATGGAAAGGCTGTTGGTCCAGATGGCATACCTGTGGAAGCATGGAGGTGTTTAGGAGAGATGACAGTGCAGTTTCTAACCAGATTGTTTAACGCAATCTTGGAAAGCGAGAAGATGCCTGAGGAGTGGAGAAGAAATATACTGATGTGCAGAACTGTAGTAACTATAGAGAGCTAAAACTGATCAGCCACAGCATGAAGTTATGGGAAAGAGTAGTGGAAGCTAGGTTAAGAAGGGAGGTGATGATTAGTGAGCAGCAGTATGGTTTCATGCTGGGAAAGAGCACTACAGATGCAATGTTAGCTCTGACGGTGTTGATGGAGAAGTGTATAAAAGGTCAGAAGGAGTTGCATTGTGCCTTTGTGAACTTAGAGAAAGCATATGACAGATAACTGGCTGATAGATAACTGGCAGACTTTTTCAGGCAGGCCTGGGCTTTTGAAGAGAGATACCATAAGTCCGGAGTTCTCCATAACAAACGTAAGTAGAATAACATGGCGTCTGTCATTCGTGTGAAGTGTAACATGTTTAGTTATTCTTCTCCTGTCGTTACTGGTACGTTTACTTGTGAGAAGTGTAGGCTAGTTGTAAGACTAATGGGGAAGACTGAAGAGTTAGAGGGAGGTATCCAGATGTTACGTGAAATTCAGCAAAGCGATAGTTTCATTGATTCAGTAATAGCAGCAACAGATACGTCCATGGTAGATAGCCTGTCTCCCCCTGCTCCGACATTCGAGCCTTCGCAGCAAGGCGAATGGGTGACGACTCGGCAGTGTAGTTGCAAACCAAAACCAAACCCTCATCGGCACCATTTGCCCGTTCACGTTTCCAACAGGTTCTCCGCCCTCAGTGAAACACCCACTGAGTCTCCCGTTAGAAATTCTCTGGTAATTGTCGACTCCATTTTACGAAACGTGAATATAGCGACGCCTGCGACCATATTCGATTGTATTCCGGGGGCCCGGGCGACCGACATCACTGCAGATTTAAAAATGCTGTCTAGTAGTATACGTTGGTTCCCGCATATTGTTATTCACGCCGGCACTAATGATGTCTGGATAAGGCAATCGGAGATCACGAAGATGAATTTCATAGAGGTGTGCGCGCTTGCGAAGAAGCTGTCTGCGTCAGTAACGTGCTCTGGCCCCATTCCCGCTAGATGCGGCAATGAAATCTCCAGCAGATGATCGTCGCTTCATCATTGGCTGTCAGAATGGTGCCCAATAAATGATGTGGGTTTTATAGATAACTGGCGGACTTTTTGGGGCAAGCCTGGGCTTTTGAAGAGAGACGGAATTTACCCTACGTGTCTAAGTGCTGCTCTCTTGTCGAAAAGCATGGCTGATAGTCTTAATTGAAAATCTCGACTAAGCAGAGCCAAGTCCAGGCTGCAGACTCGGCTTAACCGACTGTCTGCTAGCTGCTTAGAGTTGTCACCTGAGGTTCATAATATTGAGACTGTGTCTGTTTCCCACACTTTTAATCGTAGAAGACTACTCTACAATAACGTCTGCTTTAATAACCTGATAAACATCAATCTAGAACCACTGTCACAATGTACTTGTGAGGTCAAGCTGAAGTTGGGGCTCTGGAATGTGAGGTCTTTGACCCCAAAGGCACTGCTTATAAACGATATCATAACCAACTCAAGTCTTAGTATGCTCTGCTTGATGGAAATTTAGCTTAAGCAAGATGATTACATGGCGCTAAATGAGTCTGCCCCTCCTGGGTACACCTACAAATACAGGCCTCGCCCTAATTGGCGAGGTGGTGGTGTTACTGCTATACTTAAGTCTAGTCTCTCTGTTTCTGAGAAGTTGTGTTACAAATTTAGCACATTTGAAATCCTGGTCCTTAATGTCATCTCATGCGCTCATAACTCCCCACCGTCACTTACCCTTGTCATTTATAGACCACCTGGGCCGTATAGCAGTTTTATCCAAGAGTTTTCTGACTTCCTGTCTGATCTAGTTGTTACTACTGACAAAGCGGTAATTGTTGGGGATTTTAATATGTACATGGAAAATGACTCTGATCCTTGCAGTATGGCATTTGCCTCTCTGCTTGAATCTGTTGATGTTGTGCAGAATGTAGTAGGGCCTACTCACTCAGGTAACCACACTTTAGACCTGATTCTCAGCCACGGTATCCCTGTGGAGTATGTCTATCCTCACTCAAAATCCTGCAGTCTCAGATCATTCTCTACTAACATTTGAAGTACTAATGGGATCTACTGCTCTGCCTGTCTCCAAAGCGAGTGTTAGTCGCCATATTACTCCTTCAACTGCAGCTGCTATCGTAAACAGGCTTCCCCCGGCATTCTCCCAGATTGGTAAGCCTACAAATGGATTTGAGCTTGAACAAGTATCAGTAAACATTGATCACTCACTTCGCAGCAGTCTTCACTTGGTTGCTCCTCTTAAGAAGATAATGCTTAAAGATAAGAAATATGCTCTTGGTATACTGACCATACCCATGAACTTAAAAACACCTCAAGAAAATTGGAGCGTAAATGGTGCTTATCAAAATTGGAGGTTTTCAGAATAGCATGGAAAGAGAGTATTTTAAAGTACAAACAAGCCCTTATCACAGCTAGATCCATATATCTCTCCTAGCTGATAGAGAATAACAAAAGTAATGCTAGGTTCCTGTTTGATTCCGTGTCTAAACTAACTAGGAATCAATCTGAG